>JACCHZ010000166.1:0-600000 GCA_018907045.1 Wiebesia pumilae | reverse complement strand
AATATATAAAAATGTATTAGATTATATGTACGTTTATGAGCTTTTTTCGAATGTATTATCAGGTAACAAACATATATGTATCTATTACATTTTAATATTCTGTATGAATTTATGCTGATGCGTTATTCAGTTTATGATTCAATTAAAATATGCTTCACGATTCTGATCATACGTTACAAAATGAAATTTTTTTTTATTATTCGAACTGTAATGTTTCTATAATAAAATATAAAAGTATTTTATGAAACTTACCCTTATTATACCAATATTATTTTTTGCATATCTTGGCTGTATCTTATTCCTTAAAATCCACTCATCGTAGGTCATCCACCAAGATGCATAAATTCTGTCGCCAGTCATCATGTTAGTTGAGCCCACCACTACTAGAAGTTGATTATGTTTTGCAGCCTCCAAAGCGTTTGCAACAGTTAAAACATCCCTGTTTGAAATTAATGTTCCTGTACACCAAAGCATTATGTGTTCTTGATCACGTTGATAAAAAATTCGCTTAATAGACACTACAAAAGGAAATTCGTTCTCTGCTGCTTGTCTAACGTTGGGACCTAGTACAGGATTTGCTTTTGACAAATCATATTGATAAACTAAAACATAATAATTTTGTTAAATATGTATCATAATATTAAATTCAAAATATGCTTAATTTACTCATGCTGTAAATTATTACAAAATTAAAAAACATATATATTTCATTACTCACAAAAATATATTATAAAATGACCAAAAAACATAAAAGTTTTGAACTGCATTCTAAAAAGTTTAAAATTCTTAATTGTATTAAAAAATTATAGTAGATATCTGTAATAGCAGAAAATCAGAATTTTTTTTGACAAAAACTTCTGTCGTATTATATAAATATATAGATTTAATAATGTTGCATGATCAATGAAAGTCGATTTCTTTTGTTTCGAAATACTCTTTTCTAAGACAACTCTTTAATTATTGGTTTAACGAATAATAAAAAATATAATTTTTGTTTACAAATAAAATTATTCAAGCATTATTAATTGTAAAAATGTCTTATTTGTATGTTATATATACACATGAAAAATCAATATAGTGCCCTTAGATATATAACTACTTTTTAAGTACTCTTAAGTAATTACACTTTTTAAGTAATTTATAATTTCTAGAAAAATTCATAGATTTAACTATAATGGATTATAAAAATTTATTAAGATTTCATTTATATATTGTTTAATAATTTTATTTTTCATAAATTTATATTTCATATAACTATAAAATTACAAATAATAAAATATTAACAATAAATTTATGTAGAAGTTTAATGTAAAACATATTGAACTTTAAACAAATTTTTTATTGTAGTAAAAAATTATTTACATCTAGTACTATTAAATTTATACATAAAAGATAATGACGAATAATTATAATATTTGATGGTTTATTCTTAAATTTATATTTTTACTGATAATAGACATTTCCATGTTCCATTTAATTTTCGACTATCTCTTAAAATAATGTTAGCTTAATTTATTCAAAAATTCATTATTTGACTAATTACATTGAGTGTACCTATATCATTATTCACATACGTAATAATTGAATAGATTAATCTTCTATTTTTCTCAATATAAGACTTATGATAAGAAAGTAATTAATTAATTAAAATTCAATATAATATTTAATAAGATATTTCGTAAATATCCATATAATAATAATTTTTAAAAATATATATACCTTACATTTATCTATATGTGATTATCAAGTATAGCTACTTGTTACTAAGAACTATTAATTAGTATAAAATATTTTAATTCATTAAAGAACTTGTTTCTATATTATGAAAAATTTTCAATAATTCCAGTAATAAATGTTGAATATGATAGATATAATTTAATAAGTTAGAAAGATTAATGAGAATATAATATGAAAAATAAATAACCGAAGTTAATTAATCTATCCTAAATTATATATTGATGAATCAAAAATAACATTTCTACGCTACATTTTTTTATTTAAATTTAAATAGTTTTCAGAAAAATATTTAATAATAATAATCAAGTTGTCAACATTGAATTTATGCTGTACTTGTACACGCTTTTCAATGTATAGTGAAGCATAAAATAAAATAAATGATAACGCTAATTCTAAAACGTAATTTATTTTAATACAAAATAATTTATATGAATATGAATTTGTTTTGTAATTCATATATATATAATAATATGATAAAATAATTTAAGCTAAACTACGTAAAATATTATATGTTTTTTCGAAAGCTAACAAAGCTAAAATATTATTAATATACAATTCAAGGTAATTTTTTTCAAGTGAAGACACTAAATTTCATGATAAATGAAAAGGGGTATTTTTTAAAGTGGTTTTTATTATTTTAACAAATAAAAGAATTTTACAAGATAATCCTTTTCCATATAGTTGAAAGCATATGCAGTAGATAAACTGAAATAAATTAAGAAAAGACTCAAATTATTAAGTCACTTTTGTCTAAATTAGAAACAATTCAATAGTTTAATAACACAATTTATAGATTGGCTCTAGTTAATTGGTCCAAGGAGAAGGACTGTTCAACTAATTAAAACAAGAGACAAGAATCAATAATTATGATAAATTAAAAAAATGATTTAAGCTCTAATGGGTTGTAGATCATTTGCTACAAGACATTTTATTTATGTGTATATATGCGAATGTGTAAGCGCGTCTCTCGTTCTGCATCGTTTTGTATGTATGAGACGTACGGCCTATGAAAGTCTCCTCTACGCGATTCATGCAGTTTGATCAAGTTACGTAATATTTCATCTTGACATGCGCAACTTGCGCGGGTTCATATCATTCCGAACACGAATCTCGCAGCATCGTCGAACATGCGCAATCTCCGTTGCCGTCGAGCTTGAGTTGAAATGCGCTATCCTCGTTATCGTCCAGCTTGGGTTGACATGTGCTATTCCCGTTGCTGTCGAGCTTGAGTTGATATTCGCGAGCTGCCTCCCTAAGGGAATATAAAGTAGTTCACGCCTCGACTTGACGTCATTTTGCACTTGACCAATCCTGGTAAATGAGCAGTCCTCTCCTGTATTGCACATTCAATTTTTGCTGTGCTCATTTCTCTCCTATAGTGATGATTTTCGCTGCACCACATCCCAATTTTCGTGGACAGTTTTCGCTGGTCAGGATCTCACCCCGAGATGACGGTCTGCATCAGTTTTCACTACAGCGAGTACGCTCTGAATGGCAATTCTCGTTACACCGAATCCACCTCCTGAATGACCTTGCCGCACCAGGTCTGCTTTTCGATAACGACGCCGCATCGTGAGAACTGATAACGGTCGTGTTTACTGCAAATGATATAGGTTTACCGAATGAATCTTGCCTGTTGAACAAGATTCGCTGAACGTAAGTGCTTGGGTGCAAAAACATTAAGATATTCTTGACGAAGGCACGCCGTCGTACTGAGAGATTACCGTTTGAATATTTTTGCTTATAGTAAGTTCGTCCATTATGTTATTAGATTTCATAGTTGTATGCCGCGTCCGATGGCTCTGTTAGTTGTACATTTCTGTATGTTTAATGGCTTGTTAAATTGTTTTAAGGCGGAACACTACGGTACCGCATAGGACACGCTTCCCCTATGTTGACGCCAGATACGACGTAAGTTCATTAGATTGAATAAATAATACCTATTAATTTTATTTCCTTATAATCCTCTTCCAGCAAATGATTCCTGTCCGATTGAAAAAATAGTGGTTGAAAGGCGGGGATAAATGAGCACCATCGCAGCTGACAAAATAAAGGAAGAAATGATTTATATCCTATCAATCTATTCTTCTTTATTGCGAAATTGATAATTTTTTATACATGGCGTCCAAACATGGACCATGAAAACTGCAATTTTCAAATTATAGAAGTTTGAATTTTTAATGAAAGAAACAGGTAAAGCTTTTTACTCTAATTTAAATGACATGATTCTATTTGTAATAATACAATTAAATTTTAATAAGTCACCTGAAGAAAATATTTAGAATTTATTTATTTTATAGAAAATAAGTATTTTTTAAAGTTTTACCTATTTTTATTTATAATTAAAGTTGTATATTTTCAAATTTCTGCATTTTATTTGTCTTTCTACTTTCTAAATGCTAAATGATTCAAAACTTATTTACTTTTGCTAGTAATTTAATTGCTTTGTAAAAACATATTGCCAGTAAACAAAGAGAAAATGAGCATTTGGTCTATCCCATCACGACGGCCCGAAGCTATGCCACGCCAATCAGCATGAAAGCACTTTTGGCAGAAACTTTCGAGCTTTCCGCCCACGCGAGTTAGTCTTTACTCTCTTCATTGCGTGTCGGACTCCGAATGAGTTATTGCGCAAGTACAGCGTGGTTACTAATGTTCAGTAGTCGTAACGGCGTACGTTAGTTTTATCAGACAAATCGTTGTTTAACATATTACTGTTTCATTTCACATCCTGGCAATACAATATATTATTTGTACTAATCTCGTTTTCCCTGATCGTTATTTAATGTGCCGATTTTCCTGAGCAACTCGTTATTTGACGTGTTTCCATTTTTCTTCTACAACCCTTCTCTAAGGATTAAGACATTGGCTCCCACGCTCAGGGTTTCGCAATCAAAGAGAGAGCCACAACTTCAAGTCCAGAGGAAGAAATACCGAACACAGATTACAGTCAAGTGATGCAAGGTGTTGACGTACCAAAAGTCATGTACAGCAGACCTCATGTAATCATAACAACCGACACCCGCTTGACAGAGCAAATCTCGTTATAAGCTTATACAGAGAATGTGTTAATGTATGTAGCGTAAGCGCCCTGCATACACAGAGTATGCGGGCGAGTGTAAGAGCCGTACTCACTAGTACCGTGTGAAAGAGACTGAATGTATCGTATATAACAATACGAATCTAAGATAGACTGTGCATGCTGTATATATTGGTATGAAATCGAGAGAGATTGCGTGTATTACATTGAATCAAGCGGGTATATGCGAAACATAAAATGCGTACTAAGTACGCACTCACTAAGTACTCAAAATATACGCGCAATCCCGTCTAACTCTCACAGACTGCGCAATTATACGTAGCTTTTCGTTTCGGCTCACGTAGCTTACGCAAGTAGACATTAATACCGGCGGGGTCACACAGCAACAGCGAGCATACGAGACTTCTGTTCTCGGTCGAGTCCGAATAATCATGCGCAAACTCTCTACCTAATTGAATATAAGACTATGCATATTTCAATTCATCTTCCTTTCACTCGCGACCAATTTTGAAAAATGGTTAGTCTTTTCCTATCCATTCGCGACAATTTCCACTACGGCAAATTCAATCTCGAAATTATAGTTTTCACAATACTGAGTCCAACTTTTGAGACAGTTTTTGACTGGTTCTCAGAATCAAACTACTTGCCGTATGAACTTTCCTGGTGTCAAGAGATTGCATCGCATAATCCACTTAACAATATTGTTACTGTTCCAAGAAATCGCCGTTCAAAGCGCAAGATTATGAAAAATGTTAGGATTCGGTGAACCTTACATTGTACTTTGAATTTGCATATTTTTATAAGTTGCGACGGAAAAGTCCGTAGTGAGCTCCGGCCAGCACCGCGAATCGGGAGGAAATAGACAGAGGAAAAGGAGGTCTGCCCATTACATTCAAGTGAGGTGAATGATGCGCGATATCTCGTGGTACTGCTAGCGAGTTTTCCGAGACACAGGAACTGCAGAGAAGTAGCAAGGCTTCTTTTGTATGTATGTATCTTCTTTCGTATTCTCTATGAATGTCGAGTGAGTGATTGAGTTGGCCGCGTAGAGGGGGCAGAATCAGAGAATGGGAGAAAGAATGGGAGCAAATGCAAGAATAAGAGACAGTGCCTGTATAATGGGAGTACGTGAGTGAGCATGAGCGAAAAAGCTCAGCTACTCATTGAGGTTAAGGCCCAGCGCGACTAAGCATTAAGCGTTCAACCCCTTGCCAACCAACTCGCGCAGACCTAAGCTTGTGAGAAGATAAAGCGTTCCTCCACTTAGCGGTGCGGCTACAAAAGTACCTGTACAAAAGTACAGGAAGGAAAACCTTCCATAGAAGACTAGAAGGGCGAGAAGGCAAGTATCAGGGCCGAATGGGATGCGGCATTCTATCGTCGCATCGGGCAGCCTCCAAGTGAACTGTGCAGCCGTGATAGACTTTTGACTATCAAAGCGCTAAGGAAACATTAGTAGTTTTAGCATAGTTGTAACCATTGGCTCTTAGCGAGCAGCTCGTTGCAGTAGGTACAGTCTTTCGACTTGCTCAAACGTAAGCTTACCCGTGGACTAATTTATGTATCAGAGTGACTTGTGGCAGGTATAATTTTTTGACATACCTGAACGCGAGTATACTCGTGACACATTTTCATTTAGAGGAGCGGTTGCCCCTTAGTATAGTCTTTTGACGTACTTGAACTAGAGTTCATTGGAAGCGCTCTCTTTTCTTTTCCGTGGGAAGGATGAACGACGCAACACGATAATTTTTTTGCCTTAAGATCGGCTGCGACAATGTCCACTATTTAGAAACCCATTCCCTGAAGAAATCCATCGTTAGAATTAACTTATGTATAGAAACGTCGTAAATTTTGTTACACAAAACCGCTGTTAAAATGAAGTAATCGGCGTAGAATAACTGTAATATAAAACAGCCACTGTGATATGATCTACCGCCGTTGATTCACCGAATAAAGAAAAACTAAATGTATAAAAAAACTACCGCAATATTTTTATGTTATGTAAATACATCACAATATATTTTCGCTTCATTCAAAATAAAAAATAAGTCGTTTTCTTTTTACTTGCCTCGTCTCTTTAAACTTCTCCTTACGTTACGAATCCGGTCCGACCTCGAGTTGTCCAGACCGGGACCTTCAGGAAGCGTAGAAGACCGAGTCACAGTCGATAAAAGACGGATTTATATAAAAGGAAGAACTTATCATAATTATACCGAGACTACCGTTAGTTACAATATTCTGAAACCGAATAAAAATATCAGAAGGTGAAGTTCATTTACTCTTACTTAGGTTGCGACGAAAAGTCCCATTTTCGCGCAAGAAACGCCATCCTTAGCTCTCAGAGAGTAACACAACTGGCGTTCTCTCACCCTGGGCGGATGTGATTAGCTACGCTGACTCCTTAAGTCCGAGAGGACGCGTTTCGCGCCCTCTCTTCCTGGCGGAGGCGGTTTGCTACGCCATCCCTACCGATCCGGGAGTGATGCGATTCGCACACTTCCCTCCAGAGCAATAGCAATTGCTACGCCACCCTGACTGTTCCGGGAGTGACGCGATTCGCGCTCTCCCATCCCGGGCGGAAGCAGTTCGCTACGCCATTCTGACCACCCAGAGAGTGCGCTTGCAACGTTCTCTCCTCGGGATCACCCTCACGTTCCCTGTCCCGAGGGATACCTGTTCTAGGATTGTGGAAGCAAGTAAATGATGCGAGTCGGCAAGCAGTGAGCGTGTATGCTGAGAATATAATGTAGGTGAATGAAACGAAACCCCGCAATATTGAGTGTGTTTAAATCGTATTGTACCTGTACTAGAAATCCAAGAACGTTTTGCCAAGTCAGTGCAAATATACACAATGTACCGCGAATATGTAGGGTTAACCGAAGATTGTGTTTGCAATATCGATACTAAATGTAATTTATTTCTTTTTTGTAGCGGTGCGACGCCTGGAGTAATCCGTGAATAAAGGATTGACGATTTTAGTATTATAAACTCAGAGTTGTTAATTATCGACCTTTTCTCAATAACCACCCCTCTTCACCAAAATCAGGGGCCGAGAAAAGGGTAAGTAGGCGCCTTGGGGAGTCCTACCAGACCTCTAGCTTAACCAACAACAGGAGCTGCGAGATGCAAGGATGGCTCACCGTAGGAAGCGGTAGCAAATCGTCACAAGGTTAAGTTTTGTATTGTGTGTTTTAGAGTAAAATTGCGTAATTCTACGAAGTAACTAATAAACAGCAGTGATTAGACAAAGAATAATTGGCTGCGTAAATGTACATGCATGTCAACATGAATAATATATGTACAAGTATAGTAAGATAGTTGTAAGAGTATAGCTGTGGTGGACACTAGCGTGCAATTCTCTCTCACTATCGCTCTTTCAGTTAGGTAAGCTTCTTCACACCGCTTTTTCATCCTTCACGCGTATTTTTGTTTCACCTATCTCTCTCGTCGCTACCTAATACTGGAAACAATAACTTTGCGATGAGCAAAAAAGGGTCCACGCGGGATGAAAGAGTGTCGTTCTCCTCCAGTTGAAAGTCCGACCAGTTAGACCGGTTGAAAGGATTTATCTACTCATCTACCTCGGTGTTTTTACTTAACCCGTCGAGTCTAATCCCAGTGACGTTGCTTAATGTATCTGGTCCGTCTTCGGCAGCGCTGATTTACGTACCGTTCACTCAACGAAATCATCGTCTCTACAGTATACCCAGCGATAATACGAGTTCTGTTGTGCAACGGTATTCGATGATATTTGTGCTTAAATTGTATGGAAATCAAGTTAATCTTATAAACTACCATTATTTTATTTAAGATATATTTGTATGATCCTTTTATTGCTAAGTTTTAAAAATACAAAAAGCCATTTTAACTATATTTCTTTCTTTTTTGTTCTTTTGTTCACCCAAGGAAATCTTTCCTTCTAAAAGAACTTCGATCAACCCACGCTTTTCTTGTCAAGGGTTTCTCTTTTGCGTGCTTTTTTAAACTAATCATCGTTAATTCAAAATCAGATAGAAAAACGAGCATCCGTGTTATATATCACTTAATAAGTTTCAATAAATCACAGATGATTTATACTCTTATGCATTATATAAGATTTTGCAATTCATGCTTTGTACTCGTCAATTTACATCAGATTGATGTCACCCAAATTTTTTAAGAATCAATATAATCCCTACTATCTTATACATATTTAAATTATTTCTTGAGTAACAATATATTAATTTATTTACAATAGGAGTTAGTTATTCTATTACGTATAATATCTAAATCTTTAATATTTTGAATTTGTATTTTTTATAAGTGGTCAGATTTTATATAAAAGTAATAAGTGTTTTAATTTTATTATAACACCTTATTTATTTCAAAATTTTTTTTCAAATGTTTAATTTTAAAATTATTAAATTTTATAATTAATGAATCATATTGACAATATATACATCTTTATAATGAAACAAAAATTTAGATAAATGCTTGAAATAAATAATGATATTACTATTTAAAAATATTATCTTGAAATAAAAATATACTTTTTCTTAATGATAAAACTTTATGTAATAATATATGTAAATAAGATTTTTAAAATTATTTATTTTTATATATGTACAAATGATTAGATAATAGTAACAATGAATATGTAATGTAAGTACAACTATAAAAATAATTTCCCTATAATTACTAAAGCAGAAAGTGTATAGGATACGTTGAACTTCATTGTCTAAATTAAATGCAGAAAACTAGATATCACTAAGAAATTAAGCATATTAAATATATATATTATGAGTGTTTCACACGCGTCCCGAGGTCACGAAATTTTCCGCCGTCCCAGTTGTTGTCGGAGCTCTGTGTCCTTTCCCTAGGTATAGGAATATCTAGATACTAGTGTAAAGTTCTTAATAAAGAAGTGAGGTGAAGTACGAAATAATCAGTAATAGTGTTTTCAATATTAATTGGGATCCTTGATTAATATCCAACGGATTCCATTGAAAGTTCTTTTGATATATTCTTTGATTTTGCGGCGGCAGGGCGGCTCCTTCAGTAAGTGAAATAATACACTGCCTGTGAGTGGGAAGAGGTATTTTTATTCGGCGAGGTAGTGGTGGAGCGCGCTAGTGGCGAAGAGGAAAACCGTAAATACTGACGTTGCCACGGACTGTATAAAGTGGAAGCGGTTACGAGGTCTCAAATGACGATGACAAAGTTCGAAGTACTAATAATGAGACTCGTAATAGCAGTGACGAAGCTGTCACTCTGTGGCTAAGTTAGACTGATTCGGATTGCTATTAGGCGAATAGTCGCGGAGAAAACGGTTCGAATCCAAGTTTTACAATCCTTTTTATAAACGAAGCACTACTCAATTGCACGTGCTTGCTATATTTGCAAGAGCAGATGTTGTCATTTTTTTCACACTGATACTCATTCGTGCTTATGCTCTCTCACTTGCACATATATGCATTATTTAAAAATTTACAGTACGTTCGGGATACTTTGAAACATTCGACCTTACTTGCTTCATTTTTAGCGTACGTAGTCATGGGGTGATCGTATACGCCTCACTTTATGGGATCCCTTGTTTCTTGCTGACTTCGTTGATGCTTAGTCTGACTCATATCTAGCTGAAATATGCACATAATCTGCCGTAGCAACAACACTTATTGGCGTTGCCGTAGATTGATGTCACTCAAGTTTTTCAATATCAATATTACTCGTACTATCATGTTTAAATTTCAACTAATTCATTAGAGAAAACATCACATAATCGATATATAAGACGAAGTTATGTTTAAATTGGTTATACTATTACACATTTTAACAATTTTCTATATTTAAATATTTTGGTCGTAAATTTATAAACTAATTTGTAAAATTACAAAGTGCTATGACTTTATTCTAACCACTACTTTATTTCGTAGTCATCATTACAGAGTACAATTTAAAAATTACTAATATTTATAAAAAATCTTGTTAAATGATTATTCAGCCCAATAATGAAACAAATATTTGGTGAATACTTTAGTTATATCATACTGTTCATATTAAATCATATCAACTATTAATATTAAATCATATTATACTGTTAATATTAAATCAAACAAGAAGGTATACATGATTTACACTTGAAGAAATTCTATTGTTGAAATATATTGCTGTATCGTTTGATACTTTAACTGTTTGCTTTTTATATATTATTTAATACTTTAAAGTATTAGATTTTCCTGCTATTTTATCATCAGTTTTTTATTACAAATAGAAATATATCTAATAATGTTATAACCAATATAAATTTGTTTAAATATGTAATTAAAATTGAATTTACACCTCAACCATTAATTGATATTTTCTACAAAATCATCAATAAAATTTTTGTAATAACTAACAAGCAGATGAAAATTTACTTTTTCTGAAAGTGGAGCTGATGTTGGATAGCAACCTTTGTTAATAGCTATAACTACGTTCCCGTATATAAGTGGACCACCACTATCACCCTAAAAATAGAATTAAATACATTAAATATATTCTATTATTTTGAGGATAACTATAGACAAAACTCTTAAAGATTTATAAATTTAGTTAGAATATATAATAATCTTGTCAATATAATGAATAATAATACAAAACATCTTGAGCAAACGATGACAATTTGATGATTGTTGAAATAACAATTTGAAAATTTAATGACAGTTGTACAACAAACATTTTTTCCAAATTAATTTAGAATTTTTAAATAATCGTAAATATTTAAGAAATTTACGAAATTTTAGTCATTATAGTATATATTATGCAGTTGTTAAGAATAGATAAAATAATCGGTATTTCTGTTTCCTCGATAACAAAAAAATTATAAATTTATATTGTCGCGAGACAACTCGTGATGGCATTTGTGGAATGCTTAGTGGGAAAATATGAATGTATATGTAAAGAAACAAGGTGCATTAGTAAATCACAGGGCAAAATTTCAATATCACACCGTGCCGACCACCCACTCAGCCGCACTCGTCACTCCGCAGGTTGCTGACAAGAGGGTCACCTCGTCAATTGCTTACTGAGAGTATCAACTTTGAAGACTTTAATTCAAAGTATAGTCTTTATATCGAACCCATATTTTGCGACTGTATTTTGCGACATATTTTGTAACTGTAGCTTTCAATCGCACACGTAACAATATATATATATATATATATATATATATGCATGTCAACTTAATATTATTTATAGAATTTTTAAAACAAATAAATATATTATCTATTTCAACAATTAGTTGTATAATGTAGCTATCCCTAAATAGAGCAGAAAATTCTTTGTATTCTACAAAATTTTCTTAAAATAAATTAAATTGGTATTTGTTAGAAACTATACATTAATTTTTCTGTGTATCGAGAATAATCATCATTTAAAATAAATTGTAAAATTTTACTTAATAAATCAATATTATCATTAACTTCTTATTATTATCATTTTTACTATTATTATCTTTAGGTTTTAAACTAAATTTTTAACCGAAAGAAAAAAAAGACCAAATATCTACACATTACGAATTCTTTTTTCTTGATGCAGAAATTTTTGAATTTTTCATATTTACCTCAGTTACAACTATATTCGGATTAGCATTAGTACAGACTTTTCTTTCATCCAAAATATGATTAGCTTCAGGATATTGTGAAATTTTTTCGTTACATTCGTTGTAAGTAAGTAATTTTAAATTTGCCGTTTGCAAAATTGCAGGAAATTCACCGTTATTCAACATGCCCCATCCTGCTATCTGAACTTCTATTCCACTTAAATTCCTTATAGTAGATAGCACAGCTGGTTCAATGTTAGGAAACACATATTGTGTTAACTAAATCAATAATCAATTCAGTTTCATAATCATAAGTCTTTTCTTTGTTAGAAAAGAGTTTAATAATAAATAATGAGTCAGATACAATAGGAAAATTTGAGAATAAAATTCGCAATTGCCAGGATAAAAAGTAAGCAATATTATAATTTGTATTTCGGTAAAACTAATAATTGTTCGATTTTAACAGAAACTGACAGAAAGTCTTTCCAAATTCAGAAGATTCACTTGTTCATTAAAGCAAAGTAATGCTCAAACATATTTTACGTAGTATGAATTGCGATATAAAATATATAAAAATGTATTAGATTATATGTACGTTTATGAGCTTTTTTCGAATGTATTATCAGGTAACAAACATATATGTATCTATTACATTTTAATATTCTGTATGAATTTATGCTGATGCGTTATTCAGTTTATGATTCAATTAAAATATGCTTCACGATTCTGATCATACGTTACAAAATGAAATTTTTTTTTATTATTCGAACTGTAATGTTTCTATAATAAAATATAAAAGTATTTTATGAAACTTACCTTTATTAAACCAATATCATTATTTGAATATCTTGGCCGTATCTTATTCCTTAAAATCCACTCATTGTAGGTCATCCACCAAGATGCATAAATTCTGTCGCCAGTCATCATGTTAGTTGAGCCCACCACTACTAGAATTGGATAATTTTTTTGAATATCCAAACAGTGTGCAGTGGTTAAAACATCCCTTTTAGAAATTAACGTTCCTGTACACCACGGTTTTATTATTTCTTGATTATTTAGATACAAAATTTTCTTAATCGACACTATAAAAGGAAATTCGTTCTCTGTTGCTGGTCTAATATTTGAACCAGTCATAGGTTTTGCTTTTGCATAATCATATTCATAAACTAAAGGATATTAATTTTGTTCAATCATAAAATAACATTATATCAAACATATGATTAAGTTACATATGCTAATTATAAAAATAAAAACATTTTTTCTACTTACAAAAATATACTATAATGTGACCAAAATAAAGTAAATTTTTTAATTGCATCCTAAAAAGGTACAAAGTATGTTAAATGTATTAAAGAATCATAAAAGATATTTATTACAGTAATTTTCTAATATTTTTCCCAAAAAACTGAAAGAAGTATTATAAGCATATTTGAAATTGATAGTATTATATAGTTAATAATAATTGATTTATACTACGACTTTCTTTGACTTATGCACAAAAAATTATATTCGAAAGACTAATTAAAAATGAAAATTTATCAAATTTACAAAATTTAAATATAATATAGACAAAATAAACCTTTTGTCATGATTATAATATCTTTATAGAATTTAATATTCGTAGCCAATAACTTATATTAAATATAACTTATAATTGATAATTAAATTGTTATTTTTAGTTTTGAAAAGTTTTTTCTGAAAGGAACTTTGTGTATCATTAAATAAAACGTATAATAATACACTTATTAATTCTGATTACAAATAAAATTAATAAAGTATTATAAATAGAAAAAATGTGCATTGCTATATCTATATATTTATTCAATACATTCTTTATGTGTGTAGAATTTGTTTTATACTTTCAAAATAATTTATAATTAAAAAAAAATATCATTCACATTACTATAATGGATTGTAAAAAATTATTCAACCTTCTTTTACATATCAAAGATCCTTACATATTACAGTTATCATAATAATTATTTTTTAAAAATTTATGCTTAAATTTTACAATGTAGCAAATTATAAAATTTTTACCCTAAACTTACGTGGATTTTTAATCTAAATAAAATTGAACTTTAAAAAATACTTTATTTCCTGAGATGAACTATTATATATTTACATGAAAGATAATAATTATAATATTTTATGGTTTCTATATCTGAATAAAAACTCATAATTTTAAATACTAATACTAAACGTTTTTATGTGTTTCAATCAATATTCTACTATCTCCAATAATAATGTTATCTTAATAATATTAAAAATTCTTTATTTGATTTCCTACATTCAGTGTAAATACATCATTTATCATATACGTAATAACTGAATAAACTAATCGTATATTTTTCTCAGTATAAATTTTCTCAAATAAAAAACGTAACTAATTAATAAGTAATCGATACAGAAAGTAACAAGTTCTTAGAAAAATATCGATATTTTTCAAACAATTTCTCAACTAATTTCAAAATATATATATATAAGCCTCTATTTATACCTTTACGAGGGCTGCATACGCATGCGCAAAATAACAACTTTAATAAGATTAAATAAATTCTTTATTTATGTATATAATTGAACAATAATAACAAATGCTTATACAAGTCAAATGTAATAATATTATTGAACTTTGTATAATTATTAGAAAATGCATACGAGCTTACGGTTACTTTATTTTCCCCCTCCTGCCATCGGTTACATTAGCGTTGCTAATGGACCCGTAACCCAAATGGTAAAGAAATGAAATGTGTAACGGGGTGAATAGTTGCGGCACAAAAAGAATTTTGTTGCAAATTAAGTATTTAACTGAAACATGTATTTCAATGTATTTTAATTTTAGACAGCATGAAAATGCTTAGATACTTTGAGAATTAAATAATACTTATTTGAATATATTCATCAAACAAGAAGGTATACATGATTTACACTTGAAGAAATTCTATTGTTGAAATATATTGCTGTATCGTTTGATACTTTAACTGTTTGCTTTTTATATATTATTTAATACTTTAAAGTATTAGATTTTCCTGCTATTTTATCATCAGTTTTTTATTACAAATAGAAATATATCTAATAATGTTATAACCAATATAAATTTGTTTAAATATGTAATTAAAATTGAATTTACACCTCAACCATTAATTGATATTTTCTACAAAATCATCAATAAAATTTTTGTAATAACTAACAAGCAGATGAAAATTTACTTTTTCTGAAAGTGGAGCTGATGTTGGATAGCAACCTTTGTTAATAGCTATAACTACGTTCCCGTATATAAGTGGACCACCACTATCACCCTAAAAATAGAATTAAATACATTAAATATATTCTATTATTTTGAGGATAACTATAGACAAAACTCTTAAAGATTTATAAATTTAGTTAGAATATATAATAATCTTGTCAATATAATGAATAATAATACAAAACATCTTGAGCAAACGATGACAATTTGATGATTGTTGAAATAACAATTTGAAAATTTAATGACAGTTGTACAACAAACATTTTTTCCAAATTAATTTAGAATTTTTAAATAATCGTAAATATTTAAGAAATTTACGAAATTTTAGTCATTATAGTATATATTATGCAGTTGTTAAGAATAGATAAAATAATCGGTATTTCTGTTTCCTCGATAACAAAAAAATTATAAATTTATATTGTCGCGAGACAACTCGTGATGGCATTTGTGGAATGCTTAGTGGGAAAATATGAATGTATATGTAAAGAAACAAGGTGCATTAGTAAATCACAGGGCAAAATTTCAATATCACACCGTGCCGACCACCCACTCAGCCGCACTCGTCACTCCGCAGGTTGCTGACAAGAGGGTCACCTCGTCAATTGCTTACTGAGAGTATCAACTTTGAAGACTTTAATTCAAAGTATAGTCTTTATATCGAACCCATATTTTGCGACTGTATTTTGCGACATATTTTGTAACTGTAGCTTTCAATCGCACACGTAACAATATATATATATATATATATATATATATATATATATGCATGTCAACTTAATATTATTTATAGAATTTTTAAAACAAATAAATATATTATCTATTTCAACAATTAGTTGTATAATGTAGCTATCCCTAAATAGAGCAGAAAATTCTTTGTATTCTACAAAATTTTCTTAAAATAAATTAAATTGGTATTTGTTAGAAACTATACATTAATTTTTCTGTGTATCGAGAATAATCATCATTTAAAATAAATTATCGTATATATATATATATACATATATTCATTTTAATATTCTTTTCATATTTATGGTAATACGTTATTGATTTCGTATGAGTAAACTAAATAATTTATGTATATTATTAAGTATATCAAATAACTTTGTTACACTATTCTGTTCATGCGTTATAAAACTTTTTTTATAATGTATCTATAATTAAATATAAAGGTATTTTATGAAACATACATTTACTAAACCAATATTATTATCTGAATATCTTGGCCGTATCTTATTTCTTAAAATCCACTCATCGTAGGTCATCCACCAAGATGCATAAAGTCTGACGCCTGTCATCTCAGTTACTAGTCTGACGTTAGTGTCAATGAGAGGTTTAGCTTTCGTAAAACCATATTGATTTACTAAGGAAAAATAATTGTATTTAAATATATCCTTACATGTAAACAATAATTAATTTACTTATACTACTAAAACTTTGTAAAATCAAAAGAAAAATACATCTTTTATTACTTACAAAATGATATTAAATCAATGTGACCAAGAAAAAAAAATGTTGTAACTGCATTTTAATTAATTAAGAAATATCATAAATTTATTACATGATTATAGTAGATATTCATATGAGACTTTCTTTAACAATTTAAATGAAAAGTAAGGCACAAATAAAAAATCAATATTTAGAATTGATAATATTACATTATCAATGAAAAACGGTAGATAATGTGAATTTCATAAACTCATTTACAATAAATTATATTCGGATGACTGAAAAATTAATCTTAAAAACTTTAAGAACTTAAAAAATTGAAATTTTATCTAAATAGGTCTTTACATATTTATATCTTGAAACTATTTTTTATACAATTTAATATTCCTATCATATAACGTTTATTAAATAATTAATAATACAACTGTTATTTTTTGTTTAAAAATATTTCTTTTTAATCAAACTTTTTTAAATATTCATTGTGAGTATAAAAATAATAATATATTTATTAATTTTGTTTATAAATAAAATTATTAAAGTATTATAAATTGAAACAATGTTTATTTTTATATCTTCATATTCAATAAATAAAATACATTTTTGTATTAAACTTCTTTTATACTTTTTAGTAATTTATAATTATTAGTAAAGTATTATCAATATTATTAAATAAGATTGTAAAATTTTATTGATTCTTCTTTTACACATAACTGCTCGCATAACAATTTTATTTTTCGTAAATTTATACTTAATATAATTATGAAATCACAAATAATAAGATATCGATAATCATACGTAGTCTTATAATATAATTAAAATTTAAATTTAAATATAATTTCTAAAAAATAACTATTATATTTATATGAAACGGATAATAATTATAATATTTGATAGTATTTACTTAAACTTTTATTTGATTAACTCTAAAAGTTTATAAACGTTTCATTTAGCTTTCCACTATCTACAAATTAATGTAATGGTCATTTATTTAAACATTTATTATTTAACTAGGTACATTGAGTATAAATACCTTGAACACATATGTTATAATTGAAAAAACTAATTTTATATTTTTCCAAATATAACGGGTATACGAATTAATTAATAAATCAAGCCGTAAAAAATAAGTATTTCTAAAAAAGTATAAATATTTTCGGTCCATGTTTCTCAAATATTTAAAAAATGAAATATACTTATAATAAAATAACTATAATAAAATTTTTTATACTAAGATCTATAATAAATTAGCATAAAATCAGTTTTTCAATAGAAAAATTCGTTTCTATATTACGAAATAATTTCAATTATTGAAATAATAATTGTACAGCCTAAAAGTGTGTGCTTAATTTTTAGTTTTTCTATTTTAAATGATATGCTGAACCCGATTGAAATAATTTAATGTGTTGCAAAGACAAATGAGAATATAATATGAAACAGAATTCTATGTTCGTTGTTATGTAGTTATACTAATAACTGAAGTTAATCAATCTATGTTAAATTATATATTTAAAATACCATTTCTACGCTACATTTTTTAATTTTAAATTAAGTTGTTTTCAGGCAAATACTGGTTTTATTTTATTAAATTAAATAATAATTATTAAATCTTAAACATTGAATTTATCCCGTAATTAATTATATGCACATTTTATTACATAGGGAAGCATAAAATGAAATAAATAATAGCGCTAATACAATTTATTTTAACATAAAATAATTTATATGAATGCGAATCTACTTGTTAATTCACACACACACACACACACACAATATAAAAGATAAATAAATTACTCTAATTACCATTAAAGAGAAATTATGTATAATATTATAATATTTTCAAAGATATAAACTTTGAACATTAGTGGCTTATATTTAAAGGTAATTATTTTCAATTGAAAATACTAGATTTCACAACAAATAAAGAAGTTTAATTTAACAAATAAAAGGGTTTTATTACTTTCTAATTTTACTATGTAACAAAGTAATTTCTCTCCAAAGAGTCGAAATCGTATTTGGCAGGTAGACTCTGAAATATTATATGTATCATTAAATAAAGTTAGAAAAGTTTCAAATTATTTAGGCAGTTGAGCCAAAATTAAAGAATATTCAATAGTTTAAGACAATATTTGGATTATAACAAGTTCATTAATTCCAGAAGAAGGACTATTTAACTAATTAAGATAAGTCCATAAAACTATTTACGCTATTTTAAATGAAGAAGTCTGAACGTTTAAACGAAACATAATTTAAAAAATATTTTATAATATATAATCTTAAAGTTTGATTTTAATAAGTCACCTGCGGAAAATTTATTTATTTTATAGAAAATAAATATTTTTAAGAGTTTTACATATTTTATTTATAACTAACACGCGTTAACTTTCTGTATTTCATTTATCTTTTTATTTTCTAAGTTCTAAATGATTAAGAACTCATTTTACTTTTATCTGTTAGTAATCTATTATTCATTGTAAAAACATGTTCCTAGTATACAGAACAAAATGAAGATTTTGAGTAGGTTATAATATTCATTGTCTCTAGTATCATAAAAAGAAAATCAGTTAGAAGTTTATGTTATTGAAACAGAAAATTATCCTCTAAAATGTTTAATACTTAAAGGGTGAAATATTCTTTATAAAATTCATATTAAATACAGATAGAAAACTTTTTTTAATATTGATATAAAATTTGTCATTGTGAATCAGCACTGATCGTTATCAGTAAATGTCAAGTGAAGATTAGTAATGATAATTATGTATATTGAAATAAATATCTATTGTTAAAAAAGTAGTATTATCTCTAATATAAAAATTTATATTTTTACATTTATCGCAGAGGGTGCAAGATGACTAACAAACAACCTGTCCTTTTTAAGGCGGAAAAACTATATCAAAGTAGACTCGTATGAGCCGTAGTAATTTTAACTACCATCCACTCACTTCAGGGTGACAATAATGCTGGTCTCACTCTAATGAAGAGGGTGAAATTAAGTCTATTAAATTTGCAAAACTGGAGGAAACGTCAATCAACCATCCTTGGATTTTCTCAGTTCTTTTATAAATTAGGTACCAAGTAATATTCATTGAAATACAGTAACAGAATATTATAATAGTTTCTCATTTTGCTACATGAATTATCATATCTAATATTTAAACAAATATAAATATACTAATAAATAAAGCTCGTATATTGGAATATGCTAGCAATTCTAGAAGCTATGCTAGAAGTATTGATGTCTCAGATAATAAGGATTTGAAAGGAACTACCTTTTGACCTGTAAGATTGTTACACCTTGTCGATGGAGATGAAGGACACTAAATGAGAGATGCGTATAATGATAAGTTCTAATTCAAGACTGTGCACTATTTGATGTATATTTAATAATAATATTAAATTCGCCTGAAAAAATCCAGAGGCGTAGTAGGGAAGCCATATCTGATAGTCACGATGAAGCTTCGTCTGAAGATTGTAGAAGAGGGGTCTAACAGGCCCTCGGGAAGAACCAGAGAATGGGATCGAAGGAGTGGAGAGCAGTTATCGTCAAAGATCCTGCCAATATCTTCCAAGAGTCACGTTTATCTCGGCTGCAACTATAAACTCGTCGCGATAACCATACTATGATTCTCCTACCCAACGAATCACTCTTTCATGATTTAAATTAATTTTATTTTTTCCCTTATCACATTTCTCTTCATAATATAACTGTTCTTGTGAAGTAAAAAGAAAAAACTAGCCTTGTGTTGAACACGCTCAACTCATCTTATAACTTAAATTTTAACATATCTTAAAACTTTGACTTAGGCGAACGTAGGCGTTTGGGATCAAGGTCTCTGAAATCTTGAGAAAGTCGGAATTCACTCAACTTTCATTAGTTTTTTATACAATTTTTACACCAATTTATTTATTACTCTTCAAAATGTTATGGGCCCAGATCCCAGTATTTAAAAAAATCAATGACAATGTATGTACCACAGTAAAGGCCAGTCTGATTTAACGTGAAAGAAAACATGTTTAGCAATTGTTGTGAAATTTGTCTTTTTGAAAATAGTTCAAAAGATTTATTATCTTGTTCAAAAATTAAACGGTAAAAATGATTCAACTTTGAGCAATAATATTTACCTAATATTAATGAAAGATTTTATGGGAAGTCACAACAAACATTATGTCAAATCTAGACCAAACATTGTGAACTGCTGAATATACGCTAAAGTGTCATCAGATCTTTATGAATTAAGAGGAGAAAAGATTTATGCAGTAAAAGTTGTAAGTAAATAAAGCAAGAATTGCGAGATGTTAGCATTTGTAGCATGAAAAGTACAGTCACCACTATATTGATGTAATTAGGGAAATGGAAGATAAACAACTGACTACTGGAATTCAGAAAAAGTATTGTGGAATAAATACAGCATACAAGACTTCCATAAAATAAAAATGGAATCGCATTTTTCGAAGAAATCAAACAAGCCTGAGGAACTCTCGATCTTTTACATATAGATGTATTGTTGCCTATTTAATGTTAATACCAATCATGGATTTTGCTTTTGTAATATCATTCTCATAAGATAAGGGATATAAAGATTTGTTTAAATGCAGCTCCATCTTAAATTAAAATTATGATTAATTTACTTATGCTATAAAATATTTTTAAATTGAAAAATATACATTTTATTATTTACAAAAAGATATTAGAAAGTAGGAAACATAAAAATTTTGAACTGCATTTTAAAATGTTTGAAAATATCTGAAATATATTAATGAAATGTTAGAGAAATCTAGAATAGCAAATATATCTTTTAATATTTTTGACAAAAAACATGAACACATAAAATTGAAATTATTAAATAGATTAATAAAAATCTATAGCAACTATGACTCTCATAATTTTATTCCTAACAAATAATACTTAGATAATTAATTGAAAATAAAAATTAATCAAATTTGAAAAATTAAAATAAATTGTAGAAAATAGATTCTTGCGAAAATATTTTTCAGAACTTAAATAATAATTCACATGAATAAGCAAACATTTTACTAGAAATGTCACAATTAAAAATCTAATTTTAAATAAAAATTAATTAATATATTATATTTTCTTACATAAAATTTGAATGTTACTAACTTAAGTAAAATATATTTTTATTTAGTTCAAAAAATTAATTTAATTAACAAATAATAACAATCATCTATTAATTAAAAAAAATTTTACTTTTACCCCTTATTAACTTATGCTTTTTTCGAAATTAAATATTATTTATACAAAAAACAGAATATACAATTATACATAAATCTCCAAATTTTTTACTAAATACTGTTGAGAATACTTCTTTAGTATGTATAAAATATTTTACATTTACTACATATTCGATAATACTTTTTTACAAACAAAGCATTAAAAGAATATTAATATATTATGGTGTAGCTTAGATATTAAACATTTTATACCTACATATTAACGCTGTTTAATAAATCGAAATAAAGCAATATCCATTATATAATTCAGAAGAGTTCAGTTAGAGAACTACTAACAGCATTACTACTAATTATATTAGTAAGCTCAAAATGCTCTATACATATAAATGAATATGCAAACAGATTTTATTTAAAGAATTTAGCTACTTGCAGATATTGCAATATGATTCCCTAGCTCTTTAAATAGAAGTTAAGAAAAAATATAAAAGTAAGATTATTATAGCATTAAATTACTACCTTATAATGACAATAATAGACGTGTTTAATAGCATAATATATTTTTGAAAGAGCCGAAAAAATTGTCCAAAAAACATTATAGATAAACTTTTCAAATCACGACACGAATAATTTTCAATAAAATATCATAACTAAATAGTTATATTATTATATCTAAATTTAATAAAATTTAAAACCTTTTACATTTCGAGTTTTTGTGAAGTTAAATAACAATCATTAATTTTATGAATTATTTAATATGACTTCATAGTTAAGAATGATACTAGTAATACATAAATATGTTTTATTTCGGGTTTTTCTGTAATAATGATATTCATATTGTAACATTTCGCCTCGTTTTTCACTTCGCGGAAAAATTATTTAAAAAAAAAATTTTAAAAATTACTCTTTCGGTCTGGACAACATAAAATCGTGCAGGAGTTCTTATAGTATGAAGGAATCGAGAGACTCAAACAATTTTAGTACACTGGTTTTTAACATTGATAAATATTTACTTTAATTTTTTATTATTTACAATGGTATCTTCTGGATGTCTTTGAAGGTGATCGCTGTTCTTCTTGCTGCAGCTTATCTGCGCTGAACAAAAGAAAGATTGATTTTAATGCATGCCGAAAGAAATAGTTTACATTTATATATGTTATTATCGCAACGGACGATCCGTTTGGTATGTACAGAGAAAGATCAATATCTACACGCGAATATGTATTTACAAGGGGGAGGTGACTTGCTGTGTACGGCTTATAATAAAGCCGGGGTATGCGCGTTCGAACGACGAACACTGATAGTGTTTACGCCGCAGAGTCACTGTGGTTAAGACAGGTGAATATAAGAAAAAATCCTGAGGATACGGCAAAACTCGTCTCAGATATGAGCGGTGACAAGGAGAGTCTTGGAGAGATCCGGTCCGGTCGGCAAGTTGATTCGAAGAGATTAGCCACGAATATTTGCGTGAAGTCTCTATTTATACTTTTACGAAGGCTGCATACGCATGCGTAGGTCCATGCAGCGGTTGTTTAGCGACGGCTACGCAACCGCCGAATGGCAATGTTTCTGCTTTACACTGTTCTTCGTGCTTTTTACAAGTGCATATATGTCACGCTCGCATACAAGAGATGTGTACGAGTTGATAAGTTGGCTTATGCTTCAATATGGCGTAGGTCATGCATCTTAGCACATTAACGTTTCGTTACATTACTAACATAACAGTGTTAATATTGCAATGACAGTAAAAGAGAACCTGACTTCCATCAGTTATATAGAGAATAAGAAACATTCATTAAATTTACGAATTTGATGGTAACGCACCATATTGCTTAAAGTTTAAAAGAAAATTTTGCACATTTAAATATTCTGGAAATATATTTATACAATTAAATAATTAAAACATAGAATATATATGAAATTATTATTAATAAAACCGTTACTTCCGATTTCCAAATATTTCTTTTCAATTAAAACTTTACAAATTTAATTGACAATATAACAAATAATAAAATAATTGTTAAATATGCTAACAAATAAAATTATTGAAAGAATTATAAATTTAAAAAATATTCATATTTATCTCTATGAACTGTATAAATAAAGTACTTTTATGTATTAAACTTTTTTATATTTTTGATGTTTTTTATCTATTTGTTATCGTTTAAAATATTATTGTTGTTACTATAAAGTATTTTAAAATTAATGAAACACCTTTTACATATTAAAACTGGTTTAATAATTTTCTTTTCTTAAATTCATACTTAAAATAATTACAATATCGCAAGAAAGAAATTATTAACGCTAAACTTACCTAAAATTATTATACAAATATAACAAAATATTATACAAATTTTTTATTTTCCAGAGGATTTCTTATACTTGTACGTGAAGGATAATAAATATAATTATTACATTTAATGCTTTCAATTGTACTTTTTATTTCACTGATATTAAACGTTTTTATATATGTTATTTTGCTTTTTTGTATTTGCTGTAATTATTTTATCTTAATTTTTGTATTAATTCATTATATGACTACGTTCATTATGTGTAAACACTTAATTTATCACAAATGTAATAATCGTGTAATTGACATCTGTTAACCTTAATCTGAAAACCATTCCAATATGGTTCATTTCACAATACCCTTTATTATTTATATACATTTGTAAGACGTATTTTTATAACTATTTGATTCAAAATAATTATCCCATTTAAAAAATAGCTAAAAATATATGACTTATATGCTAGTACTGTTTTAAACAAGAGTGCGACTTAAGGGAAATACGGAAAAATGCATAGCTTTTTAGTTTCTGACTTTTTCAAATTATTGAATTAATAAGAATGGAGAAATACTTTAATTTGCTATATTTAATATATATACATGTGTGGGATTTTGGATCCGCGAGTAACAATAGTTCATTTCATGACTTTATATACGTGTACATGATTCTAGATCAGTCTACTGAATGAGTAAAAATGAATATTTTTATATAGCATACCGTATTCATAGTATATTGATACTTGAAACATTTTTGATTATATTATCTTTTCTACGAATAAAGCATATATATAATGTTCAGAAACTGAGCAATCAATCATATATTACAAAATTAAAAAAGGAAAAAGCATGAAATTGTCGCGATTGGAACTTATGTTTTTTCATACTTCAAAGTGTTAAAAAGTAATGCTATAAGCACAAAAATAATTGTTAAATTTTTATCAAAAAACTCGTATTTTAAAAACATAAATTATATATTTTATATAAATATATCAATATATAGTTACATAGTTACAGAATAGTTAAAATCTATACTTAATAAAAATTCATAATTTAATAATTAAATGAAATTGTTCATAACATCATTAATAAAATTTCTGTAAAACCTAATAGCGAAATGAACATTTACTTGTTTTCTTTTAGTAGCCACCGGTGGGCATGTTCCTATGTTGACGCCTATAACTAAGGTATGGTACATAAGTGGGCCGCCACTGTCACCCTGAAAATAGCATGAAAATCATTCAGTTATTTAAAAGATTTTTTGACATTTTAAGAATAACTGTAGTTCAAGCTTTTTAAGTCAATATAATGTATAGAAAAATGAAACATATCTAAAATACAATTTTATAACATTTCTGAAAATAAATTTTTTTTTAATAAATAAATTATGAAAAATTGAATAATACAAAAAATATTAATTATTTATATGAATAATGGATAAAACGTTTATCTAAACATTATTTAAATAATACATATTAAGAACCGTTGAATCTAGTTTTAAGCGATATACCATTTTATTGCAAACTATTAATCTTCTTATTTTGAGGTTTTTATCAAAATTTCTTAAAATATTTTATACTATATAGAATTTTTATTCATCGTTGAATATTTATTTAGAAAAATGAATATTGCCTATTTCTTGTCTAACTTTAATTAGACAATGATTTGTATACTATAGTTATCTACAAATAATACAAAAAATACTTCATTCAAAAAAATTTTCTTAAGATAAATTTAATTTATATACATTATAAGTTATTCGTTATTTTTTGTAAGTAATGAAAATATTTATTTTTTTCAATAAATTAAAAAATCTTTCTTAACATTTCAATACATAACACCATAAATATAATTTTCTAATAAAATTATTATTTCCTTTTTACTTAAACAGAAATTTTACTTCATAAATCAATGCCTAATACTGCATATATAATTTTCGAATTAAATTATTATTTTTTTTTTATACAGAAATTTTAGAATTTTTCTAACTTACGTTAGTTAATAATGCATACGGTCTGGCAATAGTGCAGAGAATTCTTTCATCAGCATTAAATCTAAGGTTATTCCATGTAAAAATTTTTTCTCGCACTGTTCGGTATTTATGGTTTTTAAATCTACCGTTTCCATAATTATAGGAACTTTATTATTATTCGACTTGCCCCATCCTGCTACGTGAACATAAATTCCATTCATATCAAAATCTGCCGCAGTACAAAGAACAGCTGGTTTAATATTGTCAGACACATTTTGCGATAACTAAATAAAAGTAAATAAACTAATAAAGTAATAAAATAAAATAAAAAAACTAATAAAATAATAAAATAAAATAAAAAACACTAATAAAGTAATAAAATAAAATAAAAAAACTAATAAAGTAATAAAATAAAATAAATAAAACTAAATAAAATTAAATGAAAATGATAAGGTTTTTATGTTTATTCAAGAGTTTACTAATACACAATTGATCAAATATATTTTTAAATTTTAAATACAAAATTCAAGCATTTCTCAGTATAAAAAACAAACAATATTATAATTGGAATATATAATTAAATCACAATATTTTATTGCAAAAGAACTTACCCTTATTATAGCAATATCATTTTCTTTGTATTTTAGCTGTAACTTTTCCTTTAAAGCCCATTCATTGTATGTCATCCACCAAAGTAAAGAGTATTTTTGACTATTTGTTATATTAATTGATCCTACCAATACTTGAACAAGATTGACATTTATAATGTCCAAACAGTGTTCAGCAGTTAAAACATCCCTTTTCGAAATTAACGTCCCTGCACACCAATATAATAATTCTTCTTTATTATCTTGATACACAATTTTCATAATAGCTACTATAAAAGGAAATTCGTTCTCTGTTGCTTGTCTAACTTTGGTACCAATCATGGGTTTTGCTTTTGTAAAATCATACTGACAAACTACAGGATAATAATTTTGTTCAAACATATAAAAAAATTATAACGAAATTGTGATTAATATTATGCTATTAAAACATTATGAAATTAATAAAATATATTTTATATTACTTACAAAAATATATTATAAAGTGACTAAGATATAGATAATTTTTTAACTGCATTCTAAAAACATAAAAAATAACTAAAATAATCATTATATGTATATAGAACATTTATATAATTCTATTATATATATTAATGAAAATTCGTAGGTTGTTTGACTTTCATAAATTCATTGATAATAAGTTATACTCAAATGACTAACTGAAAAAGAAAATTAATCAAATTTAATAAATTACAAAAATTATTATTACAAAAGAAGCCATTTTATATTTTTATAGTATTTTGAAAATATTTTTATTGCTTAAAATTTGAAATATATTATATATATTAAAGAATTAGTAATTCAAATGTTATCTTTGTTTCTAAATCTTTCTATCAAATTTGACTTCTTTATAACATTAGTTAGATATATAACGAATAAAAAATATTTTTACTAATGTTTACAAATAAAATTATTGAAAGAATTATAAATTTAAAAAATATTCATATTTATCTCTATGAACTGTATAAATAAAGTACTTTTATGTATTAAACTTTTTTATATTTTTGATGTTTTTTATCTATTTGTTATCGTTTAAAATATTATTGTTGTTACTATAAAGTATTTTAAAATTAATGAAACACCTTTTACATATTAAAACTGGTTTAATAATTTTCTTTTCTTAAATTCATACTTAAAATAATTACAATATCGCAAGAAAGAAATTATTAACGCTAAACTTACCTAAAATTATTATACAAATATAACAAAATATTATACAAATTTTTTATTTTCCAGAGGATTTCTTATACTTGTACGTGAAGGATAATAAATATAATTATTACATTTAATGCTTTCAATTGTACTTTTTATTTCACTGATATTAAACGTTTTTATATATGTTATTTTGCTTTTTTGTATTTGCTGTAATTATTTTATCTTAATTTTTGTATTAATTCATTATATGACTACGTTCATTATGTGTAAACACTTAATTTATCACAAATGTAATAATCGTGTAATTGACATCTGTTAACCTTAATCTGAAAACCATTCCAATATGGTTCATTTCACAATACCCTTTATTATTTATATACATTTGTAAGACGTATTTTTATAACTATTTGATTCAAAATAATTATCCCATTTAAAAAATAGCTAAAAATATATGACTTATATGCTAGTACTGTTTTAAACAAGAGTGCGACTTAAGGGAAATACGGAAAAATGCATAGCTTTTTAGTTTCTGACTTTTTCAAATTATTGAATTAATAAGAATGGAGAAATACTTTAATTTGCTATATTTAATATATATACATGTGTGGGATTTTGGATCCGCGAGTAACAATAGTTCATTTCATGACTTTATATACGTGTACATGATTCTAGATCAGTCTACTGAATGAGTAAAAATGAATATTTTTATATAGCATACCGTATTCATAGTATATTGATACTTGAAACATTTTTGATTATATTATCTTTTCTACGAATAAAGCATATATATAATGTTCAGAAACTGAGCAATCAATCATATATTACAAAATTAAAAAAGGAAAAAGCATGAAATTGTCGCGATTGGAACTTATGTTTTTTCATACTTCAAAGTGTTAAAAAGTAATGCTATAAGCACAAAAATAATTGTTAAATTTTTATCAAAAAACTCGTATTTTAAAAACATAAATTATATATTTTATATAAATATATCAATATATAGTTACATAGTTACAGAATAGTTAAAATCTATACTTAATAAAAATTCATAATTTAATAATTAAATGAAATTGTTCATAACATCATTAATAAAATTTCTGTAAAACCTAATAGCGAAATGAACATTTACTTGTTTTCTTTTAGTAGCCACCGGTGGGCATGTTCCTATGTTGACGCCTATAACTAAGGTATGGTACATAAGTGGGCCGCCACTGTCACCCTGAAAATAGCATGAAAATCATTCAGTTATTTAAAAGATTTTTTGACATTTTAAGAATAACTGTAGTTCAAGCTTTTTAAGTCAATATAATGTATAGAAAAATGAAACATATCTAAAATACAATTTTATAACATTTCTGAAAATAAATTTTTTTTTAATAAATAAATTATGAAAAATTGAATAATACAAAAAATATTAATTATTTATATGAATAATGGATAAAACGTTTATCTAAACATTATTTAAATAATACATATTAAGAACCGTTGAATCTAGTTTTAAGCGATATACCATTTTATTGCAAACTATTAATCTTCTTATTTTGAGGTTTTTATCAAAATTTCTTAAAATATTTTATACTATATAGAATTTTTATTCATCGTTGAATATTTATTTAGAAAAATGAATATTGCCTATTTCTTGTCTAACTTTAATTAGACAATGATTTGTATACTATAGTTATCTACAAATAATACAAAAAATACTTCATTCAAAAAAATTTTCTTAAGATAAATTTAATTTATATACATTATAAGTTATTCGTTATTTTTTGTAAGTAATGAAAATATTTATTTTTTTCAATAAATTAAAAAATCTTTCTTAACATTTCAATACATAACACCATAAATATAATTTTCTAATAAAATTATTATTTCCTTTTTACTTAAACAGAAATTTTACTTCATAAATCAATGCCTAATACTGCATATATAATTTTCGAATTAAATTATTATTTTTTTTTTTATACAGAAATTTTAGAATTTTTCTAACTTACGTTAGTTAATAATGCATACGGTCTGGCAATAGTGCAGAGAATTCTTTCATCAGCATTAAATCTAAGGTTATTCCATGTAAAAATTTTTTTCTCGCACTGTTCGGTATTTATGGTTTTTAAATCTACCGTTTCCATAATTATAGGAACTTTATTATTATTCGACTTGCCCCATCCTGCTACGTGAACATAAATTCCATTCATATCAAAATCTGCCGCAGTACAAAGAACAGCTGGTTTAATATTGTCAGACACATTTTGCGATAACTAAATAAAAGTAAATAAACTAATAAAGTAATAAAATAAAATAAAAAAACTAATAAAATAATAAAATAAAATAAAAAACACTAATAAAGTAATAAAATAAAATAAAAAAACTAATAAAGTAATAAAATAAAATAAATAAAACTAAATAAAATTAAATGAAAATGATAAGGTTTTTATGTTTATTCAAGAGTTTACTAATACACAATTGATCAAATATATTTTTAAATTTTAAATACAAAATTCAAGCATTTCTCAGTATAAAAAACAAACAATATTATAATTGGAATATATAATTAAATCACAATATTTTATTGCAAAAGAACTTACCCTTATTATAGCAATATCATTTTCTTTGTATTTTAGCTGTAACTTTTCCTTTAAAGCCCATTCATTGTATGTCATCCACCAAAGTAAAGAGTATTTTTGACTATTTGTTATATTAATTGATCCTACCAATACTTGAACAAGATTGACATTTATAATGTCCAAACAGTGTTCAGCAGTTAAAACATCCCTTTTCGAAATTAACGTCCCTGCACACCAATATAATAATTCTTCTTTATTATCTTGATACACAATTTTCATAATAGCTACTATAAAAGGAAATTCGTTCTCTGTTGCTTGTCTAACTTTGGTACCAATCATGGGTTTTGCTTTTGTAAAATCATACTGACAAACTACAGGATAATAATTTTGTTCAAACATATAAAAAAATTATAACGAAATTGTGATTAATATTATGCTATTAAAACATTATGAAATTAATAAAATATATTTTATATTACTTACAAAAATATATTATAAAGTGACTAAGATATAGATAATTTTTTAACTGCATTCTAAAAACATAAAAAATAACTAAAATAATCATTATATGTATATAGAACATTTATATAATTCTATTATATATATTAATGAAAATTCGTAGGTTGTTTGACTTTCATAAATTCATTGATAATAAGTTATACTCAAATGACTAACTGAAAAAGAAAATTAATCAAATTTAATAAATTACAAAAATTATTATTACAAAAGAAGCCATTTTATATTTTTATAGTATTTTGAAAATATTTTTATTGCTTAAAATTTGAAATATATTATATATATTAAAGAATTAGTAATTCAAATGTTATCTTTGTTTCTAAATCTTTCTATCAAATTTGACTTCTTTATAACATTAGTTAGATATATAACGAATAAAAAATATTTTTACTAATGTTTACAAATAAAATTATTGAAAGAATTATAAATTTAAAAAATATTCATATTTATCTCTATGAACTGTATAAATAAAGTACTTTTATGTATTAAACTTTTTTATATTTTTGATGTTTTTTATCTATTTGTTATCGTTTAAAATATTATTGTTGTTACTATAAAGTATTTTAAAATTAATGAAACACCTTTTACATATTAAAACTGGTTTAATAATTTTCTTTTCTTAAATTCATACTTAAAATAATTACAATATCGCAAGAAAGAAATTATTAACGCTAAACTTACCTAAAATTATTATACAAATATAACAAAATATTATACAAATTTTTTATTTTCCAGAGGATTTCTTATACTTGTACGTGAAGGATAATAAATATAATTATTACATTTAATGCTTTCAATTGTACTTTTTATTTCACTGATATTAAACGTTTTTATATATGTTATTTTGCTTTTTTGTATTTGCTGTAATTATTTTATCTTAATTTTTGTATTAATTCATTATATGACTACGTTCATTATGTGTAAACACTTAATTTATCACAAATGTAATAATCGTGTAATTGACATCTGTTAACCTTAATCTGAAAACCATTCCAATATGGTTCATTTCACAATACCCTTTATTATTTATATACATTTGTAAGACGTATTTTTATAACTATTTGATTCAAAATAATTATCCCATTTAAAAAATAGCTAAAAATATATGACTTATATGCTAGTACTGTTTTAAACAAGAGTGCGACTTAAGGGAAATACGGAAAAATGCATAGCTTTTTAGTTTCTGACTTTTTCAAATTATTGAATTAATAAGAATGGAGAAATACTTTAATTTGCTATATTTAATATATATACATGTGTGGGATTTTGGATCCGCGAGTAACAATAGTTCATTTCATGACTTTATATACGTGTACATGATTCTAGATCAGTCTACTGAATGAGTAAAAATGAATATTTTTATATAGCATACCGTATTCATAGTATATTGATACTTGAAACATTTTTGATTATATTATCTTTTCTACGAATAAAGCATATATATAATGTTCAGAAACTGAGCAATCAATCATATATTACAAAATTAAAAAAGGAAAAAGCATGAAATTGTCGCGATTGGAACTTATGTTTTTTCATACTTCAAAGTGTTAAAAAGTAATGCTATAAGCACAAAAATAATTGTTAAATTTTTATCAAAAAACTCGTATTTTAAAAACATAAATTATATATTTTATATAAATATATCAATATATAGTTACATAGTTACAGAATAGTTAAAATCTATACTTAATAAAAATTCATAATTTAATAATTAAATGAAATTGTTCATAACATCATTAATAAAATTTCTGTAAAACCTAATAGCGAAATGAACATTTACTTGTTTTCTTTTAGTAGCCACCGGTGGGCATGTTCCTATGTTGACGCCTATAACTAAGGTATGGTACATAAGTGGGCCGCCACTGTCACCCTGAAAATAGCATGAAAATCATTCAGTTATTTAAAAGATTTTTTGACATTTTAAGAATAACTGTAGTTCAAGCTTTTTAAGTCAATATAATGTATAGAAAAATGAAACATATCTAAAATACAATTTTATAACATTTCTGAAAATAAATTTTTTTTAATAAATAAATTATGAAAAATTGAATAATACAAAAAATATTAATTATTTATATGAATAATGGATAAAACGTTTATCTAAACATTATTTAAATAATACATATTAAGAACCGTTGAATCTAGTTTTAAGCGATATACCATTTTATTGCAAACTATTAATCTTCTTATTTTGAGGTTTTTATCAAAATTTCTTAAAATATTTTATACTATATAGAATTTTTATTCATCGTTGAATATTTATTTAGAAAAATGAATATTGCCTATTTCTTGTCTAACTTTAATTAGACAATGATTTGTATACTATAGTTATCTACAAATAATACAAAAAATACTTTTATTTTTTTATTACATGATTCTAGATCAGTCTACTGAATGAGTAAAAATGATTATTTTTATATAGCATACCGTATTCATAGTATATTGATACTTGAAATATTATTGATTTTATTACCTCTTCTACGAACAAAAGAAATTTATATATACATACATATAATGTTTAAAAACTGAACAATCTATTATATATTTTAAAATTTTATAAGCATTTTATACCTCATAATCATATAGGTAACTACAGTAATAGTTTACTTTATGATACTCGTGAAATCATAAATAATATGAATATTATTTCTAGTTTTCAGTTATAAAGTTTTTTTCATTTTTAGTGTACAAGATGCGGTTTTTCGTAAATGAATACGCTTCCAAGTATTATATAGTGTAATACAGTAACAAGGTTTTTAATAGTTATTAATTTCGCGATATTTTTTATCATACCTATTGCTATGAAAATATATAAACACCTATAAATATTAATATAATTCATATAATAGTATGATATATAAATAATATACCTATAAATACTAATTAAATTAAGAATTTGAGTTTAAGTGTATTATAAATAATAAAATTAATAATAGACTAAATATTTATTTAGAAAATGATATTATATTAAAATTTTTATAGTCAAGCAATGAATGTAATTAATATATACTTTTCAAAGATAATTTTTTTTTATTTTTAGATCATTTTAGTATATGATAATAAAATATATAAATCCGTATATTTCTTACGAGTGAAATATACGTTTACATACGACATATATATAAAAATATTAATTTAAATATATTAAATTATTTATTATTGCTATTTAAATAATGTATTTCTATGATCTACTGACAATGATAATGTAATAATCTATTACCACTTATTGAGCTTCTTTAAATCTCAGATGATCTGTAGTCAATTATATTAAGTATAATATGCTGCATTGATATCTTATTATACTGTCAAATTTTCATCAATTCATGTCACTCAAGTCTTTTGGAATCTAAATCTATCACACTAAATTTTATCTTTTTCTCCAACGAAATTATCATAAATTATCATATGCTGAATATTGTCACGTATACGGATTAGACTATTGGTCTTTTGAATATTTGACGCTTAAATCATATAATATTTATTCAATCAATTAATTTTTAAGTTAATTTTTTTGTTATACGTAGTAACAAATTTCTATTTTTTTAATATATCTGTCGAAATTCAATTAATTATATGTTTAATAATTTTTATGTATTTTTTATTTAATTTATGACTTCTTGTGAAATTATAACGCGAGGTGCGTTGCGAAGTATAAGTGAGTGAATACGTCAGAGAGAGAAAGAGAGAGAGAGAGGGGAAAAAAGAGAAACGCGGCTTCGTGGTACGGGAGTAATTGTCTCTCCGTTTGCGTTTAAATGTCTATACATGAGTCACCACACAGTATCGCCTCGAGACCCTCCAAAGAACTCAGAGCGGACTGGTGATGGGAGTAAGGGAACGAGAGCAGCAAAGTGGCAAGGGATGGACTTTCTCCTCCACTGAACTTTGCTTAAATGAACAGGTCGTTGCCGTCACCGACTCTTCCGAGGGGTTTTGCAAGCCTCGAAAGTGCCGTCGCTCTAAGGCCTTCCAAAAGCTTTGAACGACTCCGAAGTTCCGTACAGCTATCCACATCAGTACAAGGCAACTAGTGATCTTGGCAAAAATCTGCTTTTGCCCTCATTACGGTTCTTGAGTATATTATCTCGCGATCATCTTCCAAAATCACCGAAACGTCGGCAAGCAGCGACGGACCAAATAAAAGGCCGTGCAAAAGGTCAAAAAAGAGAGTTGCGCCCTGCAGTGAGACCGATTTGGAATATTGGTGTTCATCGTGCTTGGCCCATACGTAGCGGAGATCTACACGGCATCCGACTTCCCATTCTATTCCTCTGGACATAGACGTTCATCGTGAAAAACTCTGTCTCATTTACGCGTCTACTGTAAAATCTGCTTTTTTACTCATTACTCTCGCCAAACACTTATCAAATGATACATCCAGATTATTAAATATTTAACTCATATATCAATAATAAACTCACGTATCTTTAATAAATATAATTCCATATCCCTTTTATAATAAATTAATGTGTTTTTAATTTAAATGAAACACTACCCGTAGCGAATCCAAGCCCAACTTAAGTTATCCAGCCGAGAAGGGCAAGCATCATAACAATTGTAAAAATTACTTTAATTCGTCAATTCAAGGATTTAATTTTTTAAATATTTTTAAAATATATAATTTTTATAAATATATATTCCAATAAAGAAACAAATATTTATGCAAAGATTTGATTTAAAGAATCATTTTACTATTTTAAAATACCATCAAAAATAACTGATAGATTTTTTATTTTTGATAAAACATTATTTAATAACAAATGTTTCAAAATTTTTAATATTTCTTTTATACATATACATTAATAATTCTACAATATAAATATAATACCGACATATAATTTCTGAGTATACCAAGGTACACTATGGTATATTTTACGAAAAGTACAATATAAATAAGTACTAAATAAATGTACAATGCCAATTGATAAAGTATATTCAATATTAATCTATTGTAAATGATACCAAATATTCAAAAATACAGTGATATTTTTTATACCTTAGACTTATAGACTTCAAGTCGATTTAATTGTAGCTTCTTCAGTTTTTATATTATAACCTATATGAAAATATTAAAAACAATAAATCTAAGAAATAACAAATATTCAAGAATATTTACATTGTTCATGAATAATATTAACTTCAACTATATTTCAACAGAAACAAATGAAATGTAAATACTCTATTCATATGTGTAATCTATCTAAATTGTGTTTGTTTGACACAATATATTCGGTATTAAACTTAGTTAAAATATTCTAATAAAATCTTTTGTAAAACAGAAAAAATAATGTCTTATAAAATATTTGTATACGAGTATATTAACACGAAAATGAGAAATAAACTATGAACATATTCATGCTTATCCCCACATATTCTGATATCTTTAACATCATCAAAAATGTACCTTATATAAATAAGAATACAAATATAGAATTTTTATGATAAAAAATGTTGGGAAAAATAAATATATTTAAAATTTAATCCAAATGAAAAATTTTAATAAAGGTAAAAAATTTAAATTTCTCCTTCTTTTGATGTTCAAGTAATTTAAATATTAATTTGTTTCATAACGTTAAATAATAGTAAATTTTCTATGTTTAAATAAATATAATAAATAAAATATCCCATGTAAACTCTTAATTTATTACATATGTAATAAACGCGTAAATTAATATCTGTTGATCTTAAGCTGATAAACATTCCAATATGGTTCACTTCATATTTTTATAATGTCCTTTATTTTTTATATAATCATAATATTAATATTATCTATTTGAGATACATATTTTGATTGTTATTTAATTAAATGAAATTAAATCACTAATATTAGCTTGAAAATTGATTAATTCTAAGAATACTTTTTTAAACAAAATTCGATGTAAAAGAAAGACAGAAAATCAAGTAGTATTTTAGCTTTTAACTTTTATAGATTTTTTATAAATAAATTAGAGAAGAAAATTTTATTTACTATTTTCAATATAAAATATATATGTATGAATGTTGGATGTACGAGTAAGAAGTATATTGTATAATAACATTATGTACATGCTTCGTTCCAAATCGTTTTACTGAATGTACAACATGCCTACATAGTATTCGTGTTCTATTCCTATCACTTTCGGATGCCTGTATAGAGACTTAGCCTCCTAACAGAAAAACTTACATTACTCTCTTCACAAGCTTCACATATATATATATATATTAAAATATGTAATGTTATATTTTATCATAGAAAATGTATTGATCCCTATTATAAATAAATGGAATATTTTTACAAAAAATAATTTTAATACTAGTAATAGTAACTATTCAATGTTAAAATATTCTAATGAAAATTATATTCCAGACATTTAATATCATTTTCTATTTTTAAATAAGTTCTTTTGATATAATACTAGATTCATATATATATATATATTATTCGCCGTTTGTTAAAGATATGATCGAACAAAGTTGAAATAATATTAAAAAATGTTACTAAATAGTAATTTTATAGTTATATATAAAATGTTATTTAATACGATTTTAAATAGTATTTGAAGGACTTAGTATAAGACATGAATGTTTTAATACGCTTTGTTATATTACAGATATTTGCACAATTTTAGATTATAGATTAATTATTTCTAACAAAGATAATTGAAATATTATTTCTGCGATATAAAAAAAATTCTTAAAGAAGTCCATTTGAAGTAATATTTCATAAACAAACTGCTGAAATATTTAAGCCACGTTCCGTTACTTGTAGTTAATGAAGAGTTACTTAAATAAACTAAATGATCTTATAATCGTCACTTTGTAATTGTCCTTTTCAGCGAAAGAGATTTGATTTTACGTTCGAATGAAATCAATCTTTAAAACTATTTCACCATAAAATTATGTATATGATATAAAATATCTCAATTCAATGTTAATTATTATTATTATTTTCAATTATTATTGTCGTCAATTATTATTTTTAAATCATGTACGGAGGTGCCATCCAGGAACTGAAGTACGAACATTTCTTGCTCAAGTGATGTAGCAGCCTTAATCTACTTCTTGACGAGCTGAATTTATCGTTTGTAACGCGAAGCTTATATTTTTTTTTGTCGACTGTGATGCTGGTGATCCAATTTACACTGAGTATGTCACGCTTGAATTGAGATTCATATAATGTCAATTTCATCGACCAATCTAACATTCCTTCCCTTCGTAAATTAACTATTGATGAGTTATTCACGAGAGAATTTGCACCGATGATATACTTCAACAAGTCGTTGATAATAATTATACTCGTGAATATACGGAATAGTTCGAGGTTGAGGCATAGTGATGCCGTATATAACTATCTTCGATCCATTTTTAGCAACGTCCGCATACTTAAGATTTCAAATTGAACATATGCAAGAGTACGCTGATACATATTTAGACTTGGTACCATTACATATTAGAAAGCCAGTTCCACTTTCTTGATCGATGACTAACAATAAGAGACGGCACAGTCTTGGGCTCCTTACTCACTAGAGACTATCAACGATTTCTCGTCAAATTTTTCCAGAATATTCTACATGATTAGCACTTATACGTTTACAGACTCAATACGTATTGATACCAGCAATGTTTTAAGATGTTTATAGTTACATGTATAGTTTCGTTTTAGCGAGTTTGCGCGTAAACGTAAGATGGATTTGGCGCTGGATCGCATATACAAATGGTTAAGACACTTGTACAGAGTATTTAGCTTTTTCCATAAATATAAATGAAAAATTGTCGCCAATATCGTAAACTTTTAACTCTTTTATTAAATGGTCTATTTATTGTTCCTAATACAATTTCTACAGTATAAAACTGAAAATAAGTTATATAAGTATTAATTTTTTTTATTTTCAAAGGAAATTATTTTATGTTAAATTTATTGTAATATACATTTAAGTTATACTCGTTATTTTCTCTACTTCATAAAAAATAATTTTTCAGTTATAATTTTAATGAAAAAAGACAGGGTTACATAAAATCTGTAAATTATTACGATATTATGGATACAGTTCTTAAAATGTTCCAAAAAATAAAAATTTACTTTACATTGTGGTCTTATAAATTGTAATATTTTATAAGCAATATGTATTAATATTTTACATGATACTTGTATTGTAATAATTGTGAATATTTACATAACAAGAATTATAACTCATATGAAATTTATTATTAGTATTAAAGAAAATTTTTATTATAGTATATGCTATACCACAATTACATTTTCCATATCCTAACGATTAGGAGACCGCAATATTTATACTAATTTTATGAACAATCCAAAAGGACTTCTCACACAATAGCATGCAATATTTTAGTTATATAAAACATGCTATTATGCTTTGCATATCCTTTCAGACTTTCCTCGCAACTCTGATTTTCGAGTTACGATATATATTTTTTTCAGTTCCTGGACTGCGGGCATCCCTGTGTACTAAATTTTGCAAAGAAATCATATGATTTATTCTTTGCTTTATTTTCTTTATCCCCTTAATTGTTCCATGATTAGCACCTCAAATTATTTTATAATCACTTTTCAAACTATTGTTTGAAATTCTTAATCTATATAATTTTGCTTACATTCTTTCTCATATTATTATTTTAAATTCTTATTCTCTATATTTTGGACGCATTATTTTAAAATCCTTTTACATATATAAAATATAACGTCTATTGTTATATCCGTTACGCTTATATTTCTCTTAATTATATTTCTAATAAAATTACTCAATAGGAATCGGGAAAACACTTAATAACTCTTATTTTGTCTGTGATAATTTACATATCACGAATTGTTGATTTCTTAATTTTTGAAAAGTAAGAAAATATCGACGAGACGTGCAAAAAATAATTTGAATCCTGTATTCGCATATTCTCAAAAATTTTAATGAAACACAAATGTCAATATAAACTTCATTAGCATATAACATTATTGTATATTTAAATAAATAAGGTTCAAATAAGGTTTTTCTTCTTTTTTAAAGCAATGTTAGTATATTTAATTTATATTACATAGAATTCGTTAATTTCCTAACTTTGATAACCAAAACATAATTTCGTATGTAATTTATTTATTACCAGTGTTTCATAAACATTATAATCTTATTACAATTTCAAAGAAAAAGTTTTATCTTTTTTTCAACTATGAATTCATGATATTCTATGAATATTATTATCAATTAATGAAACTAAAAATAAACTAAATCTTAGGAGGTTACTCGTACATATAATTTTTTGATATTTTTATTAATACCTGAATTAATCTGTTACCATTTAAATTAGCAAACTTTATTATTGTAAATGTTCGAGAGTGTTCATTTTGATACGAATAAAGAGGTAGAAGTTATTAAGTTTTTGTTCGCTATTATTTTGCAAAGGCTTTTGCTCGCAAATAATTTTGCGCGAAATTAAAATTGAATATATATAACAGATAACCCATGAACAACGATCTATATATTCGCCGGAAGATTGTATAGAAAAATCTGCGCGTGAGCTGTGAAAGTTAGTCAACTAACTATTACGTGGAAAATCTTAATGTCTCAAGCGTAGAAGCAGCATTTTTCCTGTTCATAATAGATAGTGTCATTTTATTGACCCTGGAGCTTCGGTAATATAGACATCGAACTGCATCAACTCTGCTATGTAATTTATAACTAACCGATAGTTCCTCGTCGTTTACTTTCACCGTTCGACCTATCAGGTCTTAAATTTGATGTGCGCGCTCAATATCAGAGAGATTTAGCGAAAGAGTGAGATATTTTTTATTCAGATGCTTCTTTCTATAACTAGAAAAACTTTGCAAATTTACATGGATAACGATTCATTTTTAATTTACGATCTGCTTCCAGGACTTTTACTCATCTATGGTCACGGATCATTCATAGTACATAGACTCCAGATCTGATTTTGAAATTCTCAATATTTTCTCATTGCGTAAATACGTCCGATCCTTTTGGAAGTATATTTTAGCGTTCTCGAGAATAATTCGAATTTGCGGACACAGAACTATGTTTATTTCGTGGATTCGTGGATTTCGCAGGCGTCCCTGCATTGTCGTTCTTAGGTGTCCCTGAGCATGTATTTTCACATGATAGTGAAAATACTTGTGAGAGTAACTTTTTTTCAATATTTTATTTTTCTATCATGAACTCAATCACTGAAAAAATATAGACTTCGTCTCCAAATACTCTCTCACGACGTAGTCTATGTGTATTTGTGCTAATATTATCATTTTATATTAAAGAAATATTACTAAAGAAATAATATTAAAAAATATTAAAAGCTTAAAACGTTTTAATGGTTAAAAAATTGAAGTAAGGTACAGTTCACTCTTAAAACTATTCTATTACACAATAAATTACGATTATTTTCTAGATAAAAGAAACAATTATTTTCTACGCAATTGAATGGGTAACAATTATATTATTAAAAAACTTTAATTGTGTAAGTAAATTTATAATCTACTATGTCTATATTAATGTACTAAAATTTGTGACTAGAAAATTGGCCTCAGACATTTTTAACAGATAAATAATGCATTTCTATAATATTTTATTAGTAAAGTACAGAAGTTCGACCTAATTTGTAAGAGTACAGTAGCTATCTGCACTGTATTATTCGGTATGTCATATTGTGATAGTAGCTTACTATATTTTTAATTTCAATTTTATTAGAATTACCATTAATATAATGTGCATATTTCGAAACGTATTGTGGTTAACTTTGATAAAATTTTGTTATATTGAGATAAATTTTATTATATCCAGTATTAAAAAGCATGGCTATTTTTCAACAATGGCTGAGCTAATTTCTTTACAGCATGCAATATTTCTCCTCGTAGTTACCAAATAACATATTTTTAAATTGCCCGCAATGGAGTATAAAGTGTCTAGCACTCACAAATAGAAAAGCAATCTCATGCCCTTACACGAAAGCGTGATAACTAGCTCACAAAGAGTATATATGAATAATTCCAGTTACGCTTTACTACAATAGTAACTTTTTTTCCATAAATTTCGAGGCAAAAACTTTGTATATTATATAAGATTTTGTATTTTTAACCTTTGAAGATTATAACGTTTTGTTTTTTTGTTTGTATCCAGTTCTTTGTAATATCTTTGGCATAGAAACCGATGTGTAATCTAATTTATTTATACCTGATTGAATATTATCATATTTAAAACTCGACCTAAACAATGTTTTGTAATATATTTCCTTTGAGACTATATTAAATACTTTAGGACAAAAAATTTGAAAGAGTAATTTATATTCAAATGTGTTTATATTAGTTTCCTACTTAAACGCTATATTATAAAGATCTTAGACTTCACAGTGACATAAAAGATTGTAGACATAAGAGTATTATAGTAAGCTTCTGCAATAAATTGTCTGTCTACATTTTTATATATATAAACATATAAAGAAATATTATTTTTATATGTATTACAATTGACTGCCAATCTATTTATTCATTATCAAGTTATTGTTTTTCTTTAATTATTGGTGCATTCTCCCATTAGAAAATTCTCTATGACTTTTTAATACAATAAATCATTCGGAGATTGTTCATTTTTTTATTGAGTGAAGGAAAACAACAAAAATAAAAAAAAAGCGTAGTCAACTGATAAATTAAATATTAAAAATAATTATCATTTTTTTTTAAATAAGAATAACGATGCCAATATTTGTATTAAAATATTAGTACAAAGTATATATTATTAAAAAGGTCAAATAATATCTTATTTTTGAATATAATGTTATAATTTAAAAATATTAAATTGTACCATAAAATATTAGTTCATACTTTACAGTTTTACGATGTATCATGTTTTCTCTATTTTTGAAAATTCACACATTTTAATTATGTATACGATATAATCCAGTGTTTCAAAATTAATGTAAATTTATATTTTCCTCGATACCAGAGTATTTAATGAAATTAAAGAATTAATTGTAATTCGAATTTTATTTTTCCTGAAAGCATGATTTATAATATTTGTGTATTTATAATAGTTATATTTATGAAATTTGTTATATTTTAACATTTATAATAATTTTGAAAATTAATTAATAAAATAACGCACTATTTATATTATTTACAAAAAATCAAACGGTATTCAATGACTAAATAATTTACTTTGTAATGTTTGATCACCAAAACCCTGTTCGGTCGTCGAGTAACATTTTTACTTACTTGCATTTTTGGCGGCGGCGAGTTAGACTCTTTACGCAGCCTGGTTATCCCGCCTCGGATGGCTCGATGTCGGACCAGATTCGTGGCGGGAGGAGGAGGTGCGAAGAGACCGGACAAAATGAGAACGGTGGCTCTTTTTAATTATTACACTAATATATATCCATATATATTTACAGCTATTTCGCTTTTTTAGTGTGTTTACCGCTTACAAGTACACGATAAATTTATCTAGTCGTAGTGACGTTTCATACCTTTTATGTTGGCAGTGGAGTTCATAATACCGGCTGTGCTCGGAATATTAATAACAGAAACTCATGACGGATACAACGCTTTTTCTTACATACTAAATGGCGATATTTTACAAAGATCTAAGTTGATTATGGTGTTGAATAATTTACATTGTGTCGGTAATGACAATTTGTTCTGGGTGAGTCAAGAAACTACACCAGAGACCGTGGATCAAGAAGTTTGTACAACGAAAAACGAGACGATAGGCTGCACTCTTGGAGTTTTGTTTTGCGTGCTATTGCCTAAATGAATGTTTCTTCTATTGGTTTTCATCCGCTATCTCGGGTTGCCCCGCTCAGACTCTCTCCTATCGATGGCCGGCGGTAGGGAACGCAGAAGCGGCGGTGGCGCAAGTACGTTACGCTTGCTTGCGCAATGCCTTAGCCGAGGCTTGATGCGTAGCCTCCTATTCTTACTCTTTCTCACACATAACTCACTTCACTGCGATGTCATACGTACTTTCGCCGAAGCGTCCCGCATGTCAGTAGGCTTCCATTTTTCAGGCAAAAACACTTCACTACACAGACTCTAAGTTCGCGACAGATTTTTCCGTCGCAACTTTCATAAATTTTCGTTGTACATTACTCAAATTTCCATTAAAAATTTTCAAATAAAATTCTGTCATTAAGACTTTCTTTATTTTTTAATCTATTTATTTGAAAAAGTATAAACTAAAAGGATGATAATCTTTGTTGAGAATTTTTCATGATGCTGTTTCCTCTATTTCTCTGTTGATTAATTTTTAGATAAGCTCGCTACAGCAACAATCAGAGTTTAAAGCAATATGAATTCTTTTATATTCATGAACACCATTTTTTTATAAAATTTATACAACTCAATTCTTTTTTCAATATTAAATAAATAAATTTCAAAATTAAAAAAATATGTGAATATTAAGTTCGGTTACTTATTTCCAATAATGACATCATAGAATTGTTTCAACAAATTCGCAAAAGTAGTACTTATCACTATTTAACATTAGAAAGAGTCTGTAGATTACAGGTAAAAGTTATTTCATTTCCAATACTAACTACTATTCTGCATATGATATAACATATTTAATTTGTAATAATTTTACAAAATTGTGATGGTTTGACTTTATTGTTGAGGTGGGTCTTTTTTCGCATCTTGCAGCTCCTGTTGTCAGATGAGCTCGAGGCCTGGTAGGACTCCCCGTAGCACCTACTTATCCACTCCTTTTACCTCTTTTATACCCGGATTAGTTCGTCGGCCATGGTTCGTTTGAGTCAGAAAGGGAGTAGTTATTAGGAAAGGGCGACAATTAACAACGCAGTGTTTATAATAAAAAAATAGTTAGCTTCTTTATTCAGGTCTTCGCTCTCTGCATCTCACTGCTACAAAAATTGGTTAATGATTTTACAATCACACTGTTTCGGTCAACTTTATAATAATCGCGGTTCATAGAATATATTCAGGCTGATGGCGTACAGCGTTCTCCGATTTCTCGCGTATATACAATGTACTTCTCGCGTACAATATTTACGGGTTTTCGCATCACTCACCTACATATATTATGTTCTTGGCATCAACATTCACAGATTTCCACTTAGTTTAATTTATGTACATTCATACTCCTAAAGCTTGTACCCTCGTTACCGCTCGGGATAAGGGACGTGAGGGTGGTCAAGAGGAGAGAACATTGTAAACGTGCTCTCTGGGTAGTTGAGATGGCGTAGCGAACCGCTTCCTCCACTTGGAAGAGAGTGCGCGAATCGCATTACTCCCGGACAAATAAGGATGACGTAGCGAACCGCGTACGCCAGGAAGAGAGAACACGAATAGCATTTTTTCTTATTAGAAGATTTTTCTAATAAGCATTTTTCTTATAGATTTAATCTCGGGTAAATAAGGTAATAAGGATAACCTAAAAAATTTTGTTAAGATTACTGAAAATTAGTTTTTGTTATTACTTGTTTCTAAGTAATTCTAATCATTTTAATAAAAAAGAGTATATACCTTATTTAACAATAACTTTTAAAAAGATAAATAGTAATTATTTTAAAAACTTATTCTAGGTTTTTCATTTTTTATTTTAATTTAGTTCATACATCAATTGTATTGAAGTATACGATACTTTATCAATAATATATTTTATTTCATATAAAATTTTATATTTTTTATTAAGTAATTCAATTTTTATAAAATTAGTACTGTAAGAGTCGAATTTAAAACAATTATACAGTTTAATATAGATTTTATAATATATGTTTCGTTAAGGTCCGGTTGAAAAAATAAAAAACACTTTGTAACGCGTTGATCCGTCCCCATCACGTGTCCTTTCGGACGCCATGTGACGTTCGAAGCGTTTTAAGTTTCGTGCGGCTCCGTCCCAGTTTATTCGTCCTTCTGATAGTGGTGACAACTCGGTTTCCCGTGCTCCCTGACTGTCCAGTCCCGGATAGCTCGTGATCGGACCAGGTTCGTTGCAGGAGAAGGAGGCGTGAAGAGATAGGGACGAAACAAACAAGGCGTTTTTCTTTTACTTTTTAAAATCTAAAGTTAAGATTATCTTTATTTAAATAAATCTACAATGAAGTTTATTTTGCGGTGCGCTCACCGTTTACAAAGAATTCTTAACAGTTTATAGTTACAAATAGTGATTTCATTTCTTAGCGAATCTCTAAGCGGTTTTGGTTTACACGACACTTCTTATGTACTAGACGGTGAGGTTTTATTACAGATATACGTCATGCGGTGTCGTGCGCTTTTTACATATTAGGCGGCGGATTTTAACAAAAAATAATAGATCGGCTGTGCGATATTTTCGCACACACGATACAGTGAGATTACAGTAAAAATCGGTTCGGCGGAATTACAATGTTTTTATGGTGGCGGTATATCATGTGAGTTTACTCGGCGGGATTTCATTTACTATCGCGGCGGAAGATAGCGGGGTAGGGAGAGTCTAGCCCGGGAGCTGTGACTCCTGATACGCAATCGTGGACCTATTTCTATACCCGGGAGGTGAGCAAAAGTCGCCCCTCCTGGAGCCCCTAGTGCGCCAAAAGTTGCTCTAGAAATCGTGCGCCTAATGTCGCACAACTAGGAAACCTGCGCTTCCCGAACTCCACCTCCTTCCTCATTCCGCGTGAGTGCGCCCTTTTTATATGTTTCGCGGGCGCTTCCCCTCACGCGTTTGTACTCGTGGGCCTTGTAGAGGGGCCGCGCCGCCTAGCCATTGCCCTTACGGCCGTGGGCCAGGCTAGTAGCGGGGAAATAATAGCAGCGGTGGCGCAAGCGCGTCGTGCTTGTTCGCGTATAGCCTAGCGTTGTGCTACCTAGGGCATAGCCAGGGCTAGACGTATAGCCAAGGCTCCCTTCCACGGCCCCATGCGTTCTCTAGTTCACTCATTCATCTTTCTCTTTCATACGCATCTCGGGCCGCTTACTCCCACTACGCGGGTATTCTCTCGCTCACTCACTCATCTTTCTCTCTTATACGCATCTCGGGCCGGTTACTCCCACTATGCGGACATTCTCTCGTTCACTCACTCATCCTTCCACTCTGCGGCCAACGCTGTGCCGCACGCACGCTTTCTCACTCATACTCACACGTTCGCGCACTCTCTCTCTCTCATACTACCACACTGCGGCCACCGCTGTGCCGCACGCACGCATTCACTCACACTATACTTTTGCGCACTCTTTTTCTCTCTCTCTCTCTTACCCTTCCACTCGGCGGCCACCGCTGAGCCGCATGCACGCTTTCACTCACACTCACACTTCCAAACCTTAGTTTTTGGGCGTTAGGAGCCGGGCCTCTTCCTCGCTTTCGTCCTTACAAAAGTTTAAGATTGATGGAAGATGGGGATAGCAGGGGCACTGGAATTGGTACTTATTTGGGTATAATCTTACGCGTCCGGGAGAAACTCATCTTGGAGAACGCGCAGCGCCATCAACGAGGTTCGAAGTGGCCAGGGAGCTGCAGGCGTGATTCGCCTCAGCACCATCTGAATGCAGAGTCGCCCACCTTCTGAGCGGGATTGAGTGTTCGTTAGAAACTATGCCGTGTCCGACATAGCTGGTATTTCAAGTTGACTCCAAAATGGTCAGCTTGAAAAAAGTTGGTTCCTAAGGTCCTTAGTGGTTACGCAGCGGCTCGATTCAGATATATGAATCCTTGACCGCCTGGGCACAAGAACAACGTAGCTTAATGTGAGTGAAAAGGAGCGAACACATTCACCCCCGTCGAGGAGGCGGAAAAGACCATTTATGAGAGCGGCCACTAACGACCCCGACAACGTATCCTTGCGAGAGCGGGAATAATCTGAGATGGAATCAACCGAAATTGGACACGAGTTACGAACCCGCCGACCACCCGAAAACCACGGTGGCGAAGTTGCGGCCCTCGAAAGCACGCGAAGGTCGGCACCAGCTCGCTTCTGCTGACTGTTCACTAAGTCAGCGAAGGGGGATCGAAGAAACTGCCACCCCTCTCTGGGAGCATGGGCCGCCGGAAGATCGACCCTACTACTTAGGAACCAAGAAACAATCTCACAGTGAGTGTTGAGTGCGCGAGAGTGTGTTCGTTCTCCGGTTTCCTGTTAAAAATTATGAATAAATTAAAGTCAGTTAGCGCGGTTTGCACAAATCGCATCTGATGGTGGGAATTTGACGCGTGACAATGTGATCACGACCCGTGATGACCGCGCCGTGCAGGTAAATGGCGGAGAGCGCCCCCGTGTTGATCGAGCAGCATCGCTTGGGGTTAAAGTGTCAGGAAAACGTTTTTACTTCTATTGGCACGATATGGCTTCGAGCCGAAGTGGTGTGGAAATACCTTTCGTTGATTGGAGTGGCGATGTTCGGCATTCGAAAATTTGGGAAACGCGCGCGGAGGGCAGTTATGCGGCAGTATCAGAATAGGTAGGAACTGACTAGCTTATTACAAAGTCATATCTCGTCTTTTCTTTTACAAATACCCCTTTTTCTCACTCTATCATTCGTTCTTTTCAGGATAACCGAGTTATACTGCGCCGAAATAAATTATTAAGGGAGGAATTATCCTTTTCAGGACGACTTCGTTTAACGTACGAAGTCCGGCTGACTAAAAAACGGTCAACCGGGACGATCGTCCGAATGAAAGCTGTGAGCAAGGATGCGCCGGCTACTGGTACACCACTGGTTGGTAAAGAATAAAGGCGAATATCTAGTCGGAGAGCTACGACCTTTTTATGAAAATTATTAAAAATAATAATTAATTAATTATTTACAATGCAAACGTAGCATAGTTCATATCATATATTTTAAAACTATATACAACCTAATTTTCAAATCTACATAAGAAGAAATAGAGATAGACCAGTGAATAATGCTGAATATTGACTTTATTTTAAACAATTGTTACTATTATTAAATCAGTACCACACAATTAAAATTTATTAATTTTGAAATTTCAATTGTTTCAGCCGATCGAAAATAAATTCTAATAAGTAAAGGATATTTGATATTGCAGTATATTAGAATTATCATATTTGCTGAAGAAGACGTATGTAAAATAATGAGATTATTGCATTTTTTTATCAATGTACACTTTCAAAATACTAATTATTGTTTAACATTTTTACCAGTTGAGGTTTATATTCACGGTTACATTTTAAGAATAATTATTAGTATTTTTCAGTAATAAACCTTAGAATACTAATAGTTGTTATAATGTATCGTGTAGATTTACGCAAATGAATATGAATTTTTACTATACAGGAGATGTAATTAAAACAATTTCCTAATTATGAAAGTCGATTTTAATATAAATTTTGAATAATTCGTTGAAGAAATAAGATGTTTTTAGTGAAAAATTACTAATAAAGTTTGTTTTTATATTGAGAATCATATACTAATAAATAAACAGAATTTCTGTAAAAAAATTAAATTAAACTATACTTGGTTCAAAATTTATTCTGGATTAATATTAAATTATTTCAACAAATTTTGTCTAATTTTATTTTATTTTAGGAATGAATTCTTTTTTCATTATTACTATATATTATGTATTAGTAACATACTATATAGCCATGAAGTCGTTTTTGTAATACCTTTCTTCGTGAAAACTAAAATATAAGTGCAAAATAAAATTTAGATCATTTGAATTGTATATTTTATAAATTAAGAATTTAATAAAACTAGCAACTATAATGACAAATTTTTACTTATATTAATCAATAATTTCCCAACAGCTGAAAAAGTACAGTATCTTTACTCACATGTATTTATATTGGAATAGGAACAAGAACAATAATCATTGCTCGAGGTTACATTTAATTACACTGAGTACAATAAAGTGCAAACGTAACTGTATTTAAAAAAGAATAATGCACCCCACTAATTTAAAATAATAATACAATTTACTGATAACAACTGTCGGAATAAATATCAATTTTATGAAATGTTGAAAAACACATTATATGCAAACATGAGTTTATATTGCACAAGCAAGAGAGTAACCTGGAGATCCTAATCCAGGTTCTACGTCTCAACACGAATGTGTGGGTGGGACAAGAATAGTATGTGTAAAAAATAAATAATAATTTCTATTTCATAATGGTATATTAGTATATGATAATAGTAGAATATAATATATTATTGTAATATTATAATATAATATAATATAATAGTATATTCTCGACTAATACCTCGAACTTCAAAAATATTTTAAGATTTTGTACGCTTTATAATAAACTAATACATTCATAAAATAACAAATAAATATGTTTTTAGCTTTTATCATGTTTCAAATAATTTATACAAAAACTGTTTTAAAAAATTTAAAAAATGTATGTATTATCACTTTCAATCATATTTATAATTAGAAAAGGTATTCAATAATTGTTATCATATTTAAAATAATGTTTTGTAAAATATTTAAAACTGAATTTTATATTATATATTGTTTGTTTAAAAGACTTATTATTAAAATGGTTTCGATCTTCTGTTAATAGTTATCATGATGCATAAAAATAAAAACCAGTTTTAATTATCCTACCTAAAAATATAATTATTTATATGTAAATATATATATTTAAATTACATATACATAAATAATAAAAATAAATACAATATATTATACATCTCAATTAATTTTTAACGGAAAATGCACTAAAATTTATAAAAAAATTACATCTTCATTATATAGTCTATTTTATGATCATAAAAAAAACTTGAAAATATTTCAAAAAATCATTTAAAAAATAAATTCGAAGTTAGTAATACCATAAATAGATTACCATTTAACTTGCATTAAATATTGAAATATAAGTTTAAACTAAAAATTTAAATCAATTAATGAAATCAATGTAAATCAGCCGTATGAGAAAAATTGTAAGTTTATTTATAATATTTATTTGTATTTAATATTTCTCTTCACTTCAAAATCGTAAATAATAAAAGAAACGAGTCATGTTTAACTAATAAAAATAAAAATACTTATAATTCTATAGTTTTTTGTACAGTGTATTTTAGATTTGTAAGTTATAAAATTAATCTGTCAAAAAACGTATCTGTGAAAACAATTTAATTTGCAATAGAACAAATACTTATAATAAATTAGAGAAAAATATATCTGAATGAAACAATAACTTACAAGTAGATAATAACATAATGTAATTATTATCTAAGAATTTAAATCGTATTATTGATTAAATTTTAATACAAATAAAGTATTCATTTTTTAAATTAATATACATACATATTTGTAATAATACACAGTATTGAAATAATCTTGGTAATGTTTTATAAATGATACCTAAACATTCCATAAAAATATGGGCTTACAGTATACTTAAATGCTTAAACATATACAACAATGTATAAAAATCTTATATTAAAACATTTTTCGTTCATCACTTTTTAGAATTATCTTTATATATATTCAGAGATTCAAGGTACTTGTAATCATACTAGTAAAACTTTTCCGCAAGAATCTTATTAATTTAATAAAATTAATGTAATTAATTTTATCTTGTAGACATAAGATATAATCATTATAAATATGAAGCTCTAATATATTTGAAGGAAATTGTTGAACTGATTTTACATTACTGGTAACTCTACATTACTGGTTAATTAATTACTAAATATCCATATTTCAAATAAACATTTCATTTAAAAACTCTTGTATAAAAACTAAGTTATATAGATATCAGAAAATAATTGTATAAATAACAAATAGATAAAAGCTTATCATTATTACAAATTATCATTCTTGTATACATAAATCGTATTTTGTAAAATTCTAAAAAATTAATTGAAAAAAATAATTACTTGCATAATGAAAATATGATTTATTATAAATTTAATTCATATAGGCCTGATTGTTATTAACCTTTAACCTGTTTACCACTTATTAGAACAACCGATTCAGTAATTTTTCAAATCTTATTATAAATTTTATTTATCAAAAACATTTCTTAAAATGATCAATATATTAAGATATATATTTTTGCGATGAATTACAGATATAAAGAAATATAAATTAGTTGAAATATAAATTTAATAAATGCATATAATTATATCAAAAATAGGAAAAAATTAAAGAGATAATTTTAGATAGGTTCAATGTTCTATCGAATATTTTTAATTCTAGATAAGTTCTAAAGTGTATAAGATAAATAGGAAAAAATGAAAAATTACTAGTTCAGCAAAAATTTCTGCTCTCGTACTTCAAAATAGAAAAAGTAAATAAGATTAAGGGATCGTTTTACAACTTAACATATGACTTGTGATAGATTTACTGCGTTATTAGTTATTGTACTCATGTCTCTTGCAACAATAAATTTTCTTAGAAATATATATTTGCTGAATTTGATGCAATTGCTTAAGCTTCGTAACTCACTCATACATACTTCACACTTGTTGCTTTAACCAGGTTTGAAATAGCTCTTAATATGAAGTTGCCTTATTGCAATGTTCATGGTGACAAGAAGATGGTAAGTTGGTTTGGATTCAGCACCAGTCATGGCTCTAGATAAGTATTTTAATTTTGTAGTGGCCATTTCCCTTCATGACTTTTGTACATGTAGTTACACCCATAACGCACAGTTGGTTGACGTATTGCTGTCACAAGTACAGCCGGAATAGCTGCGATATCGCTTTGTTTTCTTTATTATACTTTTACAGTGGTTTTAAATTATATATACCTAGACATTTGTATTAGTTTATAAACTCCTTTTTAGATATTGCTTTTGTATCCAGGTGAATCGCAAAAAAATCGCAAAGTTCACGAGAATTTCCATTAAATAAATTTTATAGTCTTGTAGGAGTACTTTCGTTATGTACATTTATACTTCTTTCATACGTGAAACAATAGATTTTGCTCGTTCAAGTATTTCAATTAATACCTAAAATTATAATCTAATAATCTATGTTTAAATTTATTATAAATTTAGGAATCTTATTTATAAGATTCCTAATAACTAATAAGATACCCAATAACCCATAATGTGTTTGATCTATTTTATTAAATCGAAATCCGACATTATATCATTATCTAAAATTTTGTATAATTTTTCTGGTATTAAAATAAAATACATAAGTTTTATAATTTTAATAGAAATATTTCTTTCAAAATTTGTTAGAATTCAATAACTAATTATTTTATTGCCATTTATATGTATGTAATAACAGATATAATATAAATATTCTACTGTTCTTCGTAAGAATTAACGTTAATTAAAAATATTGTCGATTTTCTGATACCGACTTATGAACTTTATCTTATTATACTTTATTGTTAAATTAAATCTACAAAAAAATACAGTGTTTATTTCGCTATAATGCATCTGTTACTATAATATACGACGCATGCATCACACTATGATGTAATATACGTTAACTGTATTATGTGTTTTACTGTGCAATATGTGTTGACATATTCTGAGTTTTACTCTGTATAATATTTTGTACATGTACCTACCACTACCTACTTGCTATGTAATATGCATTGATGTACGTGCATTTGTTTATGTGTAACTTTAATATTAAAATATAAATATTTAAATTTTGAAAGTGTTATTCCATTTATAAAATCGATTTTAACAATTTTTAAGTAAAATTTATATACATTGTTATGTAGAATTTTTCTAAAATAAAAATATTAGTAAAATGAAATATTTTTGGTATTCATTAGTAATATTTAATTTATAATTATTTACTTAGTAAATTTAATATTGTGTGATATGTTTCTGTTATAACGTAAACAAATATGAATCACTTTTAAAATATATGCACTCTGAATGATATTGATACTTTATAAATTTCGGTATAAAATTTGTTTTATTTCAAACTTTTATATTTAACTAATAAATAAATTGATAATTTGGTAACTTAAATGACTGTTCTTTTTTCTAGGTTGCATAGTAAAAATTAACTTTTAAACATAAAGTCTGGGGAATGAAATCTAATACTTAGCTTAATAATGTAAAATGCATGAACAACTTTAAAAGGAATGGAAAAGTTAAGATTTCATTGTGAAGCTCTAAGCGTGAGCAATCATCGAGATTATAAATAATCGAGTAAAAGTATAATAGTGCTTAAAAATATATAATTAATAAAAAAAGATATTTTGTACTTAAAAAGTAATTTTACTGTAGTAAAGCATTCTATATAAATGATAAATGATTTTAAAAAAAAGAACAATGCAACCATTAACTAGATTACTGAAAATTATCCTCTTCATAATATTTTAATAAAATAATCAAAGCGTTTTTATTGGGCTTTTATAAGCCCATTTATTTGAAAGTTTTATGATAAATTTTATGAATAGGTTAAAATTTAGTACTAAAGTTGACCACAAATAATTTAATACTTAAGTTAATAACTAATTTAATTTAATAACTAAAGTTTAATACTTCTTTAATAGTATCCAATCAATGTCGCCCTTTTCAAGATTAAATCTATGTCAGAACTCGTTTCTTTAATTTTTGCAAAACAAGTAATACGCTATCTTCTTTCTTCATTGTTGTAAATACAATTAATATATACATCGGATAACATTACTGCATTTTATTAACAAGTTTTAGCAAAGCAACTCTTGTTTTTCTAATTGCTTGTAACCATACAGCACCTTAATCAAAATAGCTTACAAATTATGTTTTAGAACGTTATAAAGAATATTGTCTAGGAGAAGTAAGTGTAAAGAATAATGATGCAGTAGTAAGGAAATATAAATAACTAATTTACTGTAAAAGAATAAACTAATAATATAGTTTTAAAAAATTTATTAAAATGTTTTAATCTAAATTTATACTCAGTTAATATTTAAATATAAATTTATAAATAATAAATATTATAAATTTGTGACTGTTTCGCTTTCATTTCCGTCGACGAGTCATCTTCGGCTCCTGCAGTTCTGTTGTCGCGTGAGCTTGAGGCCTGGTAGGACTCCCCGCGGCGCCCACTTACCCACTCACTTGCCCTTTTTTATCTGGATTAGCTTGTCGGCCAGGATTCGTTTAGGGTGGAAAAGGAATGCCCATTAGAAAAGAGCGATAATTAATAACGCGATGTTTATAATAATGAAATAATTGCTTCTTTATTCCGGATTTGGCTCTCGGCGTCTCACCGCTACAAAAAAAATAAGTTACATTCAGTGGAGATTCGTTGGTTGGCACTATAACGTTTGCGGTTTATTTGATATATTCACGCGGACGACGCACAACGTCCTCGAGTTCCTCGTGTTCTTTTTTACAATACGGTTTTGTTATTTTTACATACTAGAATTGCGATTTTTTTCTTTACGTACACTTTTATAATCTTGGCCTAAATCGCTTGTGGCTTACCGCCTCGCATTATTCCACCTTCCTGAGGTTGGTGCTCTCATTACCCCTTGGGATAAGGAACGTGAGGATGGTCAGGAAGAGAAAACGTGGCAAACGCGCTCTCCGGGTGGTCGGGATGACATAGTGAACCGCTTCTGCCCGGGACGGGAGAGCGCAAATTGCCCCAATCTTGGAGCAGTCAGAATGGCGTGGCAATTGCTAACATCCTGGACGAAAGTGTGCGAATCGTGTCACTCCTGAACCGGTAGGGATGGCGTAGCGAATAGCATCCGCCTAGGGTGAAAGAACGCAAGTCAGTTTACTCTCGGAGAGGTGAGGATGGCGTAGCGATTCGCATCCGCGAATAAGAGAAAACGCAAATCGCGTTTTCAAAGTAAATTTCAAGTAAACTCCTGGAAATAATATTTCCAGTTATTATGCAACTGAATATTTTATTATAAACTACCAAACAATACTAAATTCTTGAAAATTCCTATATAAGAGCTATTATGTATTATATTTTTTACATTAAGACCTACAATCTTAAAAATTAAGGAAGTAACTTAAATTTTTACACTACATAAGGCATATTTTAATTTTCGTATTTTATATATCCTCATAATAAATTTAATTTCTGTTTTATTATTTTCTACATGTATTAAAATAATATTAAAATATTAGTAGTAAATATTGAAAATATGATATGATAAAATCATACTTATTTTTTAAGCACAATATTAATTACTGTAGTCAATATTAGTATTAAATTAAATTCTCTTCTACCAAGTTTTTAATAAACATTGAAATCTTAAAACGTCAAATTTAAAAGTCTAACGTTCTTCTACCAATTCTAATTCATAACCTAAGTAACAAAATTTATATGTAAGTTTATTGGAATTTATTATAATATATTAAATCAAATTCTTCTTATTTAGAAATTTACTAAAATCTTAATAATAAACTTTAAGAAAAGAACAGAGCTCAAATTTACGTAGTTTCAAGATGATAAAAGACCAAAAGGTTTTTGATTTTAACCCAAAAAAACTGAAAAATTAAAGAACGCTATATTACAATTACTAATTATATGTTTTTTTAGTTTTTTATTTAGCTATTTGTCCTAATTTCCATAGATATTTTTTATATATAAGAATAATAATTTCTAATAAACGGTTGGAATAAAAAGTATATATAAGTTTCAATTCATCTATATATTAAATGAATATATATATATATATTTCCTTGTAATTATAATTAATAGTTCTACACTTTATATGATTGCAGGCAGTTACTCTTGCCTTGGTATTCTAAGAAATAAAATAACTTGCTACTGCTATTAATCTCTGAAAACAATTTGTAAGAAAGTAATCGTTCTGAATTTATACACACGCGTGTACACGTTTACGCATGTGCAAAAGTGTTCATTACAGCTGGCTAAGTTTACTTTCTTAGAATAATTAAATTTAAGAACTAAGAGAAGATTTTTCCTAATTGTAGATTCAGGAAATATTATGTATAAAAAATTTATTATTATATTTAAAATATTTGATAAAGATGAAAATGTTTTCGTATAATAAAATTTTGTTAACACTAAATACGAAAGAAATTTTAAATAATCACCTACTGATATTGATACTGTTTTATTTAAAATAGATCCTTATCTTAACATGTCTTAGATAAATTTCTTTTTACTTTTCGCTTTAAGGTTTGTAATATGGTGATGAAATAAAAATTATGTTCATGAACAAATTAATAATATCTATATAAAATTTAAAAAATAATCTAAAATATAGTTAGATTCGAGCATACGAATAAAATAATTTTTGACTACTGATATATAATAAATAATTCTAGAATTTTTTAGTTTCGAAAATTCCAATTGAATTTATTTTGTGAATGTCTTTTATTGTGAAAAAGAAAATGGAACTGAAAAGCTAATGAATAAAGAAATTTAGAACTCTGAAAATAGTTGTACTTACATCAGGTACCGTACATAACTGCTTAGAAAAGGTCACCCCGTCAAAGAAAAGACAAGCTGTTCTCTTCTCTCCTCTGTTAACGGAATTTTTAACGGTATTTCTGTACAAAAGTCACTTTGTTTCTCTACGTCCTCGCGTATTTTTGAACAAACTTACAAACACATGCTCGCACTTTCATATACTTATTCTTGAAAATTTATAGATAAACCATTGATCGAAATTTCGAATTTAATTACTAAGAAATATATACCCCCCCCCACACACACATTATATTAAAAGAAGGTAGGGAAGAATGATCTATAAGTTTTTAATAAATTTTAGTTTAAATATTAATGGAAGTGTTCGTACTAATTTCGTAAATATTCGAGTTTTTCAGAAAAAATATTAATTAACATGATTGATTAATTTTTCTAATTTATAGTAATAATAAATTAATTAATTATTTAAAAAGTAATAATTATATATGTTTCTTTGAAAACGTTTCATATAATGCATAATATATTTTTTTATAATTATTTGTCATTTATTTACATTAAATATTTTCGTTAATAGATTTTGAATTAATAAATATTATTTATATTAATTTTTTGTTGCTTTATTTGTATATAATCCTGAACATTTGTATAGCTTTCATTTTTTGTATAAAATTTTTATAAATGTATCATATAAATCTTATTTCAGCTCTACAATAAAATATAGCAGAATAATTAGTACTTGTCATTAATTTAATAAAGTTTATTATCGCTTAAGTAACAATTGTAGATTGATAATGAAAATTGTTGTAAATTAACTATGTATTCATAACGATTATTTCACAGATATCAATATGTAATAAAACTAAGAAAAACGTCATTACAAACATATTTTATTCGTATATGAATACTGGATTGGTTATGTACGTCAATAGTTCAGAAATATTGAATAATATAAGAATATACTTAATAAAATAAGTAACAAGAATTTTCTTATAAATCTCTCTCTTTCTCACTCAACTTTTAACTCACATTTATATACCTCTCTTATGTACCAAAAATTTAATCAATAAGAAAAGGAATGTACCCTTCTTTTAATTAATTCAATATCATTTGTAAATTATTATTAATGATTGAATTGAATCCATTCAATGAGATAAATAACTTATTTAACAGCTAGTTTATATAATAAATAGCAGTTACTTATATTAAACATTGAAAAAGGTATGAATTATAATCCAATTATTAATACTTTAATAGAATAAATACAGTCTCTGCAATCTTAGTATATAAATATTAGAAGTAAATTTAAAAAAGAACTTAAGATCTAAATGGCACGTACTTGTAACTCTTTTCGAACACATCCAATTTTTCTTTTTTGTAATTATAATTTAATACCTAAAGACAAGTATTTATAATATTTGAAGTAAAACCTATATAGTAATCAATCTGGATGAATAAGTAATTCCCTAAATGTACATGTTCTTGATTAATCGCTACAATTATATTCATAAATATAACTGGATCTCATTGTAAAACAGTATTACATATAAATATATTATATATTCATGTATCAATATATTACAACTATTAAAAATTTTTTCGAAAAAAACAATTTTCTTATTATTCATTAAAGCAATTCATATTACGTATTAAAACTATAAATAGGTTTCATATGAAATACAATTCATACCTATTTAAATTAACTTCAGATTATAATATTGATTAATAGACCTTTAATTTCTGATATAAAATTTTAAAAATATTTAAATGTTTCAACACTAAGCACGTCTTCTATTTCATGGCTAAAAGACTGCACAATACTGAAACATACCTTAAGGAAGCATATATTTTTTCGTTTAGGCAATGCATATGGTTTTGAAGTGCACAGAATTCTGTAATAAAATAAATTTTTGGCCTTGAAGCATTGCAGCTTCATTCTCACGTGACTGAAATGTCAACAGGTTAGATCTCAACAAAAAATGAAGTCTTTTAAAAATGAATGTTCTTTTACAAAATCAATTGAAAACGCTGAAGCTAAAATTAGCTAATTATAAAAAATAACATTACTACACTTAAAAACCGCCACTACAAGAGGTTGAACAATTAAAAAAACCATAAATCCAAAATTATTCCACAAAATTTTATTTTTGATGAATATTAAGAACCTACAGAGTTATACGTAGAAAAATTTTTATATAAAAAATCAATTTGGTACATTGCTTTTAACAACGTTATTCCGAACGCCACGATATGAGTCTGTAAGTGCTCCAATTCTTATACGTCTTACAGTATATCTACAATATATTAATTATTAAATTAATAAATATTATCATTTCTCATTACAACATATCGCAACTCATACGAAATATAATATGTAGACCAATTTTGACGTCAAAAATCCATCAACAACAATGTCTTATGCATTGTTGAACAAAATTATATGCGAAACAATGACTGTATATGGAGTTATTGTTTACATAAAATTTGAGTTGTTTGTTTATAAAATTAAGTGACGTTGCCGCAACGCAACATATACGATCTATGGATCGACTCTTGAAAATATTCGAGTCTACGAGTCTTGCGGAGTTCGAATCACGCCTTGCTAAAGCCTTTTGAGATGTGCTTAATATATATGAATGTGTGTATGCTGACACTTGCAACAATAAAAGCGTCAAGCTACCTTGACTCGAAGCTACCGTGCGGTGTAGGCTCCGACTTCCACGGGCGAGACTTATCTAAGCGACGCGCAGTATTTTGACGGCATTTCTGGTGCGGTGGAAGGAGGAAGACTGTCACACGTGGGAAAAGGGCCCAGATTTTCACGTCAACAACGCCAATTTAGCTGAGAAATTACCTACGGACGCCTGTGATTGGTTCTAGCCGGTAAACCTGTGGTTGACTCAACCCAGTAATTTTGGGTTGGCTCGGACGGCAGTGGCGATGAAGGCCTTGCGCTGATTGAAGTGACGTAACACAGATTTTTGATAGATAGGAGCGTGCACGGGAGGTTGTTGGTTAGTGAAGCGTAGTGGTGATTCTCAGTTTTAAAAAAATTTTTGTGAAAATAATTTTTCACACTGGTCGACTCGCAATGTCCGCGCTGTACTGGTTCGGACCAGAAGGGGCGACTCATGGTGAGTCACCCAGTGTAAGTGTACCGGAACGACGCGCGCCGAGGAAAGTGGGCCCGGGGTTTCTTGTCACGATGTTGCCGTGGTTATTAAAACAGCGTCGCCGCAGCGGAAACGTTAAGCAGCGAGACTTGGGAAGAATCGGCGGGAAAATTCATTTTCCCGTGCGGCGGCGCGGCGAGTCTTCTAGGAAACCGTGGGGTGGCGACGTCTGTGGAAGAAAAATATAAGGGGGGCATTGTAGTAGTTAGTTGAACGGAGGAAATCGAAGGGATAAGACCTGTCTGACCGACTGTCAATTGAAAAAAATTGGATTTATCTCTTATTTTTCCCCCTCCCCGAGACTCGACTTTCAACGTAGAGAACAAAACAATAAACTGTCCTTCTCAAGGCGATAAGACAAAGCAGAGGGGCGAATCGACGAACAAAATAGCTGAACCGAGCTGAGAGGACGTCTCACGGATTTGGTAAAATGTTTTAAATTAACCGTAAATCTCAGAAACGATTCGTCGAGATTAATTATTTGTGTGATAATTTGTTATTCTTCTGTACTCTAGTTCATCTTTCTTTAACTGTCCCGGCCTCGATGGTTCGACGTCGGACCAGGTTTGTATCGGGAGGAGGAGGCATGAAAAGACAGGGAGAAAATAAGGACGCAGAAATTAACGCCAAACTATTTATTTTATATAAATAGTACATTCATTTCGTAGGCTCGTAGCGGTATCCCACCATTACATTTACTTGCTTCTTGGCATACGGTGGATCTCGACGAGATTTATAATAAGTAATTTCGTGCGTTACACTTTATACACGGCGGCGTATTTTTCGACGAATTTCCTTACAATTTTTCCTTGCGGCGGTGGATTTTTCCTTAGTGTCGAGATTGCAGCATCTCTTCTACGCCAGACGGAGTGTTCCCTTTTTGTATTTCTTTGCGGGTAACTCAGACATGTGACCGTTTAAGGATTGCACCCGCCAGCAAGGTGTTACTTCCTAAGTTACTTAAACCGATTGTAAGTAATTCGAACGTCGGGCCGCACTAGAATCGCGCCCCTTAACAATGAACTACTATTATATGTAATTAATTCTATCATAAGTAACTCGAAGGTTGGGCCGTGCCAGAACCGCTAACGCTAACAACGACTTACTTTTTTATATCTGTAATTAATTTTCAGGCAACTCGAAGTCAGGCTGTGCAAAGTCCCCGCCTGCCAACTGCGAGTTGCTTGAATAATTTGGCGAACCTTGATGGTTGCTGCAATGGGCCGAAGGCTCCTAGACTTATGTTTCTCTAACCTAAAACTCAATCTAGGAGGTTGCCTAGTACGATTGAACGCTGCACCCAGAACGGTGTCGATGCTTAGCCGCCCGCCTTCTTTATTTCCTACGAGAGGCTTTTCCTTCTCTAGTTTTCCTCGCGTCGCCTAGTGGAGGGACGCTTCTCTATTTACATTTCTAGTGCAGCGCCAGCTGTCGGCTGCGGCCTTCGGCAGGGGCGGTGGCGGGGATGACGCATCTGGTTGGCCGGGCTTCAGCAGTAACGCACAGATGAGACCCCCCCCCATACCGCGATCATACTTACTCTCACTCACCTGGTGTACTCTCTCTCTTACTCCGCTTTCCCTCTCTTGTTCACGGCGTTTTTCCGCCCACACAGTCAGTCGGCGGCTAACGTTTGTCCGGAAAAGTCCCTTTTAATGCGTCTGTTACGCTATCGCGGCTTTGAGGGCGGCTATCAGATCCTGCTGTCTCTTCTTGACTGCAACAAACGCTTACAGTCTTTCGCGACAGTTATTCCCGTCACAACTGCAGTACGTAATTTGTTTATAAATATTGTTATAAAAATTCTTACGTATTTTAAGATATGAATTTTATGTAGAATTGTATAGATTTTCATTTAATTTTTCTAATACGTAGCAAATTTTTGTTAAACTTAGTAATGTTACACACTTTAAAAATTTAAATATTTTATTTTTACAGTTATACAATGAAAAGTCAGAAAGTATTTAAAAACGTATTTAAAATTTATATTTATTTGTACAGTACTATGACAAGTTATACGTATGTACACCAATTGTAATAATATACATGCATGACAAATAAATAGTAACACATAACAGGGAATAGAAATTCGGTTTTGCAGAATGATTTACAAAGCAAGTGAAAATATTTTGATCTTTACTTAATATTTAAAAATAAATATCTACATTGAAATAAATAGTCAAGCGAAAAATGTAAATTTTCAAATAATTAAATAGACTAATTATTTAAATATTATAATAAAAAATTGTTTGTAATAAAAAATTATTTTACTAAGAATAAAAATAAATTATTTGAAAATCAAATTCATCATGCAATAAAAACATTTTTTTCTTGAAATAAAAGATTATGAATATACGTCATTTTACTAATAAATACATGTTTTGGCATATTTTTAAATTAAAAAATATATATTTAGTTTTAGACATATATTTAATAAATTAATTCTTATATCAAATTTTTCTATATTATTTAAGTACTCAAAATGATACTGAGTTAATTCTATAATTTAAGATTAACAGTATCTGAATACTCGAATATATATATTAGTATAATAGTCACTTTCACTTTTTATTACCTACTTTAATAAATCGTCTATTATAAAATCAATTTAAATGTTAATTGTTTTTAAAAAATGAAATAGTATTAACTAATAAAAGAACTAAAGAGTATTATATAATGCAACAGAAGATGTAACATACAAATGTAGATTTATGACGTCATCCACTTTAAATGTTTTATATGTTTTCTTGCTTATATATACTTCTATACTTCTATTATAAACTTCCACTATATGAATAAATTAATTCATGCAAATTATAATTGTTTAAATAAGATAAATTAAAATATACAATTTTTTATGAATGAATCTGTGAAGATGTAATTTTATCTTTATTAATAATTACTTCAAAGAAGCTTTTCTGTTATCTTGTTTTCTGATTTAAACTTTAAGTTTAAATTATTTAATATCATCTCGATACGTAATAACATAATATTCAATACTATACATTATATATTAAATTAATATACGTAATTAAAATTATAAAAATTATTTCTTTTAAAAATATTTTATATATAGAATTAATATAATCGCGTAAATTTAATTATTTTTAAAATATAATTTATAAAATTTTAAGTAACGAGATGATGTAAGGAGGCACCGTGAAAACGCAGGGAACAATCGTGGGAGCATCGAGAAGAAAATAAGACGTGACTGGCTGGCTCCGAATAGAGCTAGTATCATTGTATTTCTTTCTTTATTTTTCGCACTGTGAGGTAACATCTCCCCTCTGTACTACAAAATTTGTCCTTTTAAGGACGAACACTTTGGGGAAAAACTATTCACTTGAAAAAAAAGAAGAAAAACACTCTCCTTTTCCTTTTAATTTATGACAAGTGTTACGACATAGTCTCACTGAAATTATTGAAAGTAAAAAGAAAATTTTTTTTTCGTAAAAGCAATATTTTTCCCTTTTCCTTTCTCTCACTCTCCAATAAGAAAATTTTAAAGATTCTAAATTCGACACCTAGGCCTGGAATGTCAGAGCAAAAAGTCATAACAATGACATGTTTATGACTATACCTGCATTTCTTTTGGAACCAGCCAAAAGCCTACACTCACACGCGTATTGAGTAGTTGCACTCGCAAGTAGCCGAACGCCGTACACAACGACATTTTTTTTCTCAATGTGTATTTGTATCTGCGAAAAGTTGCGCACCCACATATGCATACATGTACATTCTGCGACTGTACAAATGCACAAAAATAAGGAATTAAATTTTTCATATATATTATTTTAAATTTTATTACATAATTAATTAAGGTATTATTTAAATAATCAAAAGGGTAAAATTTAAATAATCAAGAATAAAGGAAAGAAAAACAAAATAAAATTATAAAACTATAGCCATAAAAAAAATTACTATAATATAATTATTAAATAAACATAACATAATTAATATAGTTAATAACATGAATGTTTTATTTAAGTAAATATAATTAATACGTTAAGGCTAAATTAAATGACACAATTATTATTATTATTATTATAATTTCTCACTGATTATTTTTGTTATATTTATAAATAAATATAAACAAAGGGGAAGTAAAATAGAAAAACGAGAAAAATAAAAATTGAAAAAAGGAAATATTAACAAAATAAAGAAAACTATTATTAATAACGTTTTCTATACAATTAAAGAAAATGAAATTGCAAACAAAGAAAATAGTAATAATAATAATAATAATAATAATAATAATATGAAAATTAGTAAAAATCAATATAACAAAAATAATAGTTACTACAAAATGTGAAGAAAATTTAAATGTAACAACGAATTATTGTTAATTTAACTAATATCACTAAAAACAGGTTAAATATTAATAAATTTATAAATTAATAACTGTACAATTACGGAAAAGGAGATTACGAACCGAATTTTATAAGCAGTTAAGTAATTAATTAAATATAAACGCTGAGAATTTAATAAAAATGAAAATTGTATACAGGCTGTATACATTTTCCGGGAAAAGCCATAAAAATCTCCTCTTTGCCTATACTACCTGTGCTTTAAATTTTGTATAAAAAGGGCGGATTCTCCATGCAAAACATTGAGTTTACTTTCAACTCTTGTACCTGCCAGCTGAACTGTATTAAGTGAGTAATAAATACCTTACTTCCAAATTTAAATATGTAGTATATTTTTTTGGGGATTCGATCCCCTACCTTTTTCCCCAACCCTTTATCCTAAAAATCCTTTTTCCATATTAATGTGCGTGACGAAAGTCTACGTCGCAATACGGGCATCCTGAAAATCCTTTTTCCATATTAATGGGCGTGTGAAAAGTCTACGTCGCAATATAAGCATCTTAAAAAACCTTTTCCATATTAATGGGCGTGACGAAAATCTACGTTGCAATATGAGTATTCTAAAAATCCTTTTTTCCATATTAACGGACGTGATGAAAGTCATCGTCGCGTTATGAAGTATCCGTGCTACATCACTTTTTCTTTATGTGGTCTTAATAATATCAATACCATTATTCTAATTATCAAATAACCACCGAGGTAAAAAGAACCGTTGCCCATCCCAGGCTAGTATACTTAACTATATAGGCCTAAAAGGGGCATTTACTTCATGGACGTAACACAAGTATGAAATCTAGTAGATTGGTAATGCTGAAATATAAAATATAATTAATTCATTTTTTAAAATTTTAAAGAATTTAAGCCTTTTTTATGTAAAATATACCCTTGTGATTATTATTAATGTTACATATTTAGTGTACACCATATATAGAAAATTCATAATAAAAGAAGGTGATCATATTAATAAATGGTAGTGAAATAAATTTATAAATTTGACTTTTCCAAATTCAATATCAAAATTAATTGTTATTATGAAGTCATCATATTATTTAACCATTTTTTCTAATGATAAAGTTTAATTATATAGACTTGTAAAAGTAGATACATTATCTAAAACTGGTTTTTTATACATTTATAGAAACTCAAAAAATAAAGTGATGTAATGACAATATAAGAATGATTCAAAAAATATCAATCTTACATTATGCTTTTTTATTGTAATTGCTGTTGTAAGTTCACTGAATTTAAGAACAATAGAAATTATAATACTATGAAAAGTCTCTCGACTTATATATGTACTATTAATTCTTGATACTAATTAGCCTTGTAAACGAAAAATAGCTTAGATGTTTAATTTCTAATTTTATACCAAATAAAATATATATTTTATTAATAATTTTTTTCTTCAATTATATATTTTTAAATTAAAGTTTTGTTTCCGTCTTGCAACCACATGAAAGTTCACACGTACTATACCTCTATACGCAGGGTCTCTTAGATATTAGACGAAATAGGTGAGTTATGACAATGGATATGTCGTAATGAGCTACAGAATCTTTCAATAGGTAGAATGAGTATCCACTCGTCTGGGTTATGAACCATCTTTCGTAGCAGACTGCCAGTCATAACGTATAAAAGTGATAATACAAAACTGTTGGGCACGTTGTTTACCAGTAGCTTTGAAGTTGTAGTACCAACGGAAGTTAACAAGCTCTACAGAGTTCTATTTATGCTTCAAGTGAACCAACAAATATGCTCTAGTTGACGAATATATCGATAGGAACGAATCAAGGTGTGACGGTTTACTGCCGCTCTCTTCCGTGATCCGTCCTCGCCTCTTGCAGCTTCTATTGTCCGGTTAGCTGGAGGCCTGGTAGGACTGCCCGCGGCACATACTTACCCTTTTCTCCGCCCCTGGTTTTGCTGGATTAGCATGTCGGTCAGGGTTCGTTTGGGACGAAAGAGTAGTGGTAAATGGGAAAAGGTCGATAATTAATAACTCTGGGTTTATAATACTAAAATAATCGATCCCTTATTCAAGAGTTAACCCTGGCGTCGCACCGCTACAAAAAAAATAAATTGCATTTAGTAACGATATCGCAAACACATTCTTCGGTTAACATTACATATTCGCACTGACTGGACTCAACGTCCTCGGATTTCTAGCGAAGTACAATACGGTTTTCCCATACAATATTGCAGGCTTTCGCCTCATTCGCACACATTATATTTTCGGCATACAATATTCACGGTTTGCCGACTTGCATCATTCGCGTGCATCCACACTTTAAAAACTGATACTCTCGTTATCCCTCAGGACAAGAGACGTGAGAGTGGTCCGGAAGGGAAAACGTTGCAAGCGCACTCTCCGGATGTTCAGGATGGCGTAGCAAATCGCTTCCGCCCGGGACGGGAGAGCGCGAATCGCGTCACTACCGGAACAGTCAGGATGGCGTAGCAATTGTTATTGCCCTGAAGGGAGGTGTGCGATTTGCGTCATTCCGAATCGGTAGAAATGGTATAGCGAACCGTCTCCGCCAGGAAGAGAAGGTGTGAATCTCGTCCTCTCGGACTCAAGGAATCGGCGTAGCAAATCGCATCCGCCCAGGGTGAGAGAACGTCTATTGCGTTACTTTCGGAGAGATAAGGATGCCGTAACGATTAGCATCCGCCAGGAGGAGAGAACGTGAATCGCGTTCTCTCGGGTCGGTAGGGCAGTTATCTAAATTACCTGCGCGGTACTTTTATATTGCGCCAACTTTGACGCTGCTAGGCTATTGGTGTTTCTGTTTCTCGTTTTGTCGCTCTTCCCTCCTTCTTGCTACTTCGCTCCCTCTCTTTCTTTTGTAAAGCAAAGAAGGCTATCCCTCCTTCGCTTTTCCCCTCGTCACCTAGCGTGGGAAATTAATTTCTTCTCCTCCCATTAGGCGGCGTGTGTTCGTTGGTGAGGAGGCTACGGTAAGGCGAGCGTTCGCTCTCGCCTTGGCGCGTAGCTGCGCTCCCCACTTATGCGCTCACTAACACCTTTCGCACAAACCGTCGTATCGCGCTACGCACCCTCGTGTCTCACTTTCAATATGGCGCCGGCCATATCATTTGCATACTGCGGTTTCAAACGCACATGTTTTTAAGTAAATGTGTTTTCTGCGAAGAGAAGAAGGACATTTTTATTATCACAAAGCAGTAATGGAATTGACGCCTTGACCATGCTCTCCGGTTTTTATGGGTTTCTCAAGTTCTTAACAGTAATTGTTCCTACTCTCTTTTCCTTTGTTTTCTCTTTTTTTCTTTCGCCTAGTGCAAGGTCTATGGGTTCTCTTGTACTTTTAACTGCTGAGTGGACATCAGAGCAAAGGTGATATTCGTTTCTCCAGTCTAGTGCACTGCAATCTTCTCCATTTCATCACACGTACATTTATAGACCATAGATACTTCTGCTATATTGACGAATTGTAGCATTGATAGATTGTTCACTTTATGTTCTATAAATTTCCTCTTCAAAACTTCTCTAGGTGTACCTCATACTAAACTATTAAATTATAAAAAGATTTTTGTGAATTATCAAAATATGCTGACCAATCTCAATCTATCTCCATTTATTTTTACCCTATCAATTGAAATTGATCTTTTGCATTACTTTCTAATAATATAGCATATATCAGAAGAATTGAAAGATTGTTACTCGTTTATTGTAGAAGAAAAAATTAATTTTTATTACATATGATTATATAATTTTACAACAAGAATTTGACAAAATGTAGCATAAAGTAAATGAAATGAAAAAATCTTATTTTTAATGTCAACTTAATTCCTTTAGTTTTTAGTAATTATAATTCTAATTTAAAATATTTCATCTATAATGTTGATTTAAATAATAAAAAATGTAATATTATAACAGCCCTTATTATCGTATTAAATTACAGTTTTTCACTTACTAAATATTATTAGTTTTTATTTACATCGCAAAAATAATTTCAAAATTAAAGAATTTTTAATATTAATAAAATATTTTAAAATAAAAATTTCAAAGAATTAATAAATATCACTATTACTGTATTTAGGATATTGTATAGTCATTTTGGAGATTTTCTATTTAAAATTAATAATTTACATATACAGACATGTTCAGAAATATATAGAAATATCTTTTGTTTAAAATACATTACATACAAAAGTTTTCGTATTGTCATTTTTTAATGAAATTTATTAGAATATTTTATAACTTAAGTGAAGATTAATTGAATACCTTTTTCAGAATTTTACTTTCTGTTTTAAATAAATGAGCATAACACATGAAAATTGAAGTTTATGTAAGTAGCAAGTTAAACATTATTTTAAAAAATGTATAAAATGGAAAAAAGGGAGTACATTTTTATAAGCTTAGTCAGCCTATAATTGAAATATGATTTCAAGAAAAAAGGTTTAAAACTCAACATAAAAAATACAATTTTAAATATCTTTTTTATCAAAATAATATATATATATATATACATAGGTATACAATTGCTTAAGTAATTGTTGTGAGAGGCTATGTATAACTCTCTTTTATGTGATATTCTATGATATTCGAATCCAAGTTTTTTTATTTTTCTTTAATTTCTAGACTGAACCAACGTTGGAATTTGAATTCAAAGAGCTTATATTAATTATATTGAATACAACTTAATAATGGAAAAAAGAAAATAAATGAACTAAAAATGTAAAAGCGAATGCAAACAATATAAGATTATAATTTATTCATTTATTTATTCATTTTTTATCCTAATATATATTTACATATACTTTTTTTCATTAAATTAATCCTTTTGTATATTTGGATAAAACAAAGCACAAAAAATATGTTGTAAAACATTTGATAATATAATAATAGTTTACCTACTACTTGCTAAATTTTTGGTATAAACCTACATTGATATAAAACATTTGAGTACATTAATTTAATATTTACTTTATAAACATACGTAAATCTTTATCTGGATATAAGTATGTGTTATATCTATATAGTTATTCAGTATAAAATTATCTAAGCAGAAAAGAATAAACGTATGAACAAATAAATGTGAATATATGATAAATACAGCTTCCAAATAGACCATAACTTTATACTTAACCAAAATAACGAAAAAAAAATGCTTTGAAAACAATAAAATTCATATCATAAAAATTTAATTAATATTTTTCATGAAAGTTGTAAATATATAATAAATTTAAAATATAACCTTGTGAAGCTTAAATATTAATTTAAATTAAAACTCTAGAGAGGAATCTCCGAGATGCGTATAAAGAAGGAAGCATTGATATTTGCAGGAGATGAGGAAAGGAGTCGTGTGAGATCGTTTTGCTATATAACCTATCAAGTACGGTTGATTGTATCGCGATAACTTATTAATAAACATAGAGCCTTGTTTATTGTTAATCTTGAGTGTTTGTTTATCCTACTTTTATTCTCGTTATTAATGAATTCTACATTAACAATATTTATATGATATATTGTAATGTTTCCGTTCTTAAAATTTCTTTCCATGTAAGACTGTAGTCGCATAGAAAAATTCTTACATTTTCTAAATTTAAATCCCATAATAAAATCAGATTGTGGTAAATAACAGGTATTATGAAATATATAAACTTAAACAACTTCTTTGGTATTTTTAGTACAAATACAAATACAATACACTTTTAATATTCATTGAATAATTTTTTAAGATATATATATATATAATATTTTTTAATATATTAAGATATATTAAAAATACGTAAATATTTTGGAGATTTATTTATACATTTAATGAACGTAAGCATGCAATTGTATAAATTTATTATTTGTAATATTAATTAGAAGAAACTTAGAATTTGCAAAATAGAAAATAAACAATTAAATATATTTAATATTATGTTACTGTGCAAATCGTGCATTATTTGATAGACTTGAATATCCTATAATCAATACATAGTACAAAGTAGGAGGGTTTTTAAATATCTGATGACCTTTTCCAAAGCGGTTAAATTCTGATCAGCTTTAAGTTTATATTTCTAAAAAATATGAAATAAGTTAATTTAAATTCTTTTAAATTGTTGTAATTGGAATAAAATTTTTAATTTATATTTTTATTCCTTAATATTTTAGTAAAAATATTTTTATTTCATCTTTGCTATACTTTAAATTAATTGATTTATAATTTTAGAACAAAAATTTGATGGATTTTTAAATTTCCTCCCTGAAGAAAATGTAATTTAAATCGTGAATGAAGTGAATTAATGAATTTATTTATTAATATGTTCGTGAATAATTTATAAATATATAATTTTAGTTAAATATATTAATATACTACTTTATCAGTTTCAAATATTTTATGAGATCTATAAATAAGATGTCTTAATTAAATTAAATCTTACTTTAAAATTTTTTTAATTCAGATGATTAATTTACATCTCTTTAATATAATAAATAATTTCAAAAAATAAAAATATTAAAAATATAAATTTAAGGAACAACAACTTAATGAAATTTAATTTTTTGGGTCTTATAACTGATGTTTAACTTTACTTTAAAAATGCTTTTATATTTATTCTGCAAGCTATCTAAAATTCATTATTTTATGAAAAAAGAATATGCTATATTAATGCACTAAACTAAATACTGTAAAATTATATATGTCAAATTATATAAAAGATGAATGTATTAAAAATAATAGCAATACAATATTTTTTGATAAATATTAAAAGAATATATTGATATCACTATCTAAAAATGCATAGAATTTATCTGCCTAAACCTAAACTTATTATTGTTTATTATTATTAATTATTAATTTTTTATTAATGCTATTAAGTGATTCTAACCGAATTAAAATTTTTTATTTTTATTGTTTAATAATAAATATATTTACTTTAATTAATTTATATCATATCTTTATAATTATGTAGAACATTTATGTATAACAACCTATTACTCCATAATAAAAATCCCGGAGAAAAGAATTAAGAAATTAAAATCATACGAAACAAAAATATATTTCACGCAGAAGGATTAACTAAGCTAAGTATTGAAAAGTTTCATGGTCAGATGAACAATAAAGTGTTTATTACAAAGCAAACGGAAAACATGTGGATTGCATATTCATTCATTTCTTTTTATACTTTTCTCCATAAGTAATGTGTTATCTGGTTATTAAAAAGGGATTTTTCAATATGAGCTTAGACGAATATATATCTGCTTGTGATGTATGTCTCGACACTGAACCCAAATCTACAAATGGCCTTACATACACAGTACTTTGAATTGCTGGCAAGCAAGCGAAATACCAGCGCAAAATATAAGTATTGTATCTATTTTTTCTAAAAGTATCAGTGACTCATTTCATTGCTTTTCTCTGTCATTCTCTTCCCCGTTCCTACATCACCCTCTCAATCTCTTTCTCTCTTATGCATTCTCACTTGACTCCTTTCTTCATATTTCTGTTTTGCGCCTGCTTGGCTGCATTATGTCTTTTTAAATAAAACTGACAGTACATTTATTTTATTTAATCATAAAATTATTATATACTGCAGAAACTGCCCATCCTTCGTTTTTCACCTCTTGCAAATATTTCTTTTAATGTTGACTCTATCTGCGGAAGATGTCATTTTGAGAATATTAGGATACACAGACGTACAAAATTGTGCACTATTATACAGAGTAAGTTCGGCAATTATTTTGTTTTAAAATCTTAGTGAACTTAAGATAACTATTTGATTGACTCATTATATTTTCAGTCTATCGCTCATTGTAAAACTAATAAATTAATGTATAATAGCATTTATACCTTTGAAAATTTAGGATTTAATATTCTTATTTTATTATTTAGTATTTTTAAAACGAATCTTCAGTTTATACTGTAGATGTATATTCTATACTTTATTCCATTTAATGTAAATTTTAATTCTAACAGATTTTATGTCTAACAGAGTAAGAGTCAATTCAAATAATTTTAAGATAACATTTCTATTTGACAACTTATTTAAGAAAAAAATTTTGTCTTATTATTTTTCTCAAAATTCAAAGTACATTATTTGATGTATTTTTAAAATACAATACTTGTATATAAAATTGATTTAATATTCATACAATATTTGTAATATCGAATTTTCTTTCTAATATACAAGTATATGTCTACAAAGTCAGTCACTTATGTAGATTCTCAGTCTATTCAAAAATAAAAAGAGAACATCGTTACAAAAAATTGGATGTTTCAAAAGTTTTTGGATACAGTATATAATAAAGATATAAAGTAAAATTGTCTGAATAATGTTATTCTTTAAAATAAAAACCATTATATTCTAATAATAGGGCAATGAAATTAAATTTGAATTATTTTTTACTATTATTAAATAATATTTTTATATTGTTTTTATGATTTAGATTTAGTAACATTATTACATTAATTATTATTATACTAATAAAATGTAGAGATGTTTAATACACGTAATGTCAACAAGATCCTCTTAGACAACAAGAACTAAGGCTAATGACGACATATTTTGTATCTAGGGAGTAATACGAATTATACCGACATTACCGTGTCGTACAGTATAATATACTTGTATCAATAATTATGTCAGTATTTCTTGGGTATAGCAGAAACTGTATTCGGGCCTTAACCCGAATACAGAGCCGTACAATGCCGTCGACTATTCTCGTCAACAACGTTAAGTTCGTTCTCCGGGTTCTTTTGGAACGAAAGGAATAAAGCGAGATTATCTTGCCTAAATAATTAAACGAAATTTGATTTACTAGAAACAGTCAACGTTGGCGTCTAATTTTCAAATAATTAAGATTCCGCGACGTCGATTCACCAGCGCGATCAGAAAATGGGCAGCTCTAAATTAGTGGAGCGAGGCTTGAAGAGCTCCACGCATCATGAGTGACCTCCTGTTGAGGTGAAACCGAGGTGCGATTTATCGCACGTGATTATCACGTTTACCGAGACAAAAAAGTGAGATTTACTAACAATGAAGAAAACGGATGAAACGACCTCTTTCCCTACTGCGACGCGCTTTTTTTCACATTTCGTTTATGCACAATGAAGTTGTTCTCCATGTGGTGCGCCCCTCCTTTATCCAGCAGAGCTTTGGGTGCACAGACGGAAAGAACAGATAATCGAGGAGAAACATAACACGCCATGCACCGCTCATTGTACTCGTTTCTTGTCACGTACTAGTGCGAAATTACTCTCCGAAATTAGTGGAATTACTCTTGGCCCTTCGCTCAATTTTCACCCGATTAATGCTGTAAGCCACAAACTTATTGAATGATGATTGTGTTTATCATTTGTATTTCTTAGCAAATTATCTATTTCTAAGGCAGATTACACGTTTATCTTCTGATGTTACGCGTAAGTCTCCCAAATACTTCCCTTACTTTTCCTTCTAATTTTATTTGTAATTGAAGAATAAAACTGAATGGAGAATGAAACTGAAAGGCAAAGTTTATTTTGTGCAAAATATTACTCTCTTAATAATAATGCTCAATAATCGTTTGTAATATTTATTACAGTTTGATACAAAATATCATTATTTACTCAAATCTCTTGGAAAGAATAAAGTTTTATTTATTATAATTTTTTAATTCTAAATAATATATAAAATTTAATTTATTTTAAAACGTAATAATTTTCAAATAACTCGTCTCTAGCGAATGAATAAATCTAAATTTGTAATTATATTGAATTTCAAAGAATGCAGATTTAATTCGTAATTTACATGATAACACTATTTTTATTATAACTTAGGCTATTATAACTTTTCATAATAATTTTAATTTGATAACTGTAAATCTTATTATTACTTTTAATCATAGAATACTACTATTAATTAATTAATTTTTAGATTATTTATTTTTTGTGTAATTATTAAGCGACTATTTATCTAATCATTTTAATGAATTTAATTGTTTATTTTTATATAAGTACAATTTTATACGGATACTTTACGTTTTTATTTATATATATTATTTTATATAATTTAGTTTAACACTTCACTTTAAAATATTATAATTATTTACATTATTTTCATTATTAAATTATAATCAAATAAATAATATTTTGAAATTATCTTTTTTTATTTATTTCATCTATATATTATCTATTTACTTATCTATTTGAATGCGTAAACTATCGTTAACATGATGACGCTAAATTGTACAATTAAAATAAGTTTACAAATTAATTTCACTAATTTAAGTTTTTTCAAGTAAATTTAGAAAACGTATTTTTAAAATGCAATTATATCTTTTTAAAGATTATTTGACAATTAATTGTGAGAAAGTCATAATTTTTAAAACGTTATAAAGAAAAAAGAAACAATTTAATGTACTCTTTTGTTCACTATCGATGAATTAAATCAACAAAATATAATAAAATAAATTCAATCTTCACAGATATTGCTATTATGAATAGTGTAATTAATATAGTTATATTATCTAGGAAGGTACTTTCTCTATATGTAACATTTTTTTTTATAAATTAGTAAATTTTTGTAGAACTTGTCACCGGGTATCTAAATATAATCATATCGTTGATACTCATTTATGTTGATGACTGATAGGTAACTGCAAGATTTTTATAATAAGAATTTAACTATTTACAACACATGTTTTGTAGACATAAATTTAATTTAGCATAAGATTAATATTTAACTCATTGATTTTAATAAGAAGTTTCATTAGTTATCTCAATTCTTAAAAATAAGAATGATGTATTTACAAGCTGAAAACTGTTTGATAATAACAATAATGAACCATTGATAAATTACTAATATATCTGAACGAGAAGATCTTAAAAGGCTAATTGTAGGATTCAACCTTACATTATCATAAAATCTATTGAGTAGAAAACGTAACCATGTTCTTATTATTTACTGTATATATCATACATATTTTTTAAGTACATATTCTTTAATAAAATCAGATATTCATTCATATTATTCATATTAAATACAAAAAGATATTGCTATACAAGGGAAAAAGTTAAATATTAATAAATAATTTAATAAAAAATAATAAGTATAACATCATAGTACTTCAAAATTCATCGAAAATTTATAATTCTAACCAGGCAGTTTCTTATCTGGATTGCATCAAATAAAAATGAAGTAAGAAAGCAGAATCTTTTTAAGGAAATATATAGCGAATACTTTAATAAATAAAATATTAAAAATAAATAAACTTAATATACTTACAAACTACAAAAATATAACGCTTGGCATTATTTTCTCACAAACTATCGATGTCAGAGAGTTTATGCCAAGCTTGAAATTTTAAAAATCTTAAAAATTTCCAAGCTTGAACTTAATAAATCAATTACCGAACAAGAGAACTCGAACGTAATACGAGTTATTCATAAATTTATACCATATATAAAGATTTGAGGTTATCGAAAAATGTAGAATTTTAAAATAATTCTATAACATAAGAGCCACTAAATTTATTGAATTTTCAAAACTAATAGTTATGATGTAGAATTGAATAGAGAAAAGATTTGTTAAATATTAAATTCTGAGTATACAGAACAAAATAAAAATGCAAGATTGATATAACAAGTAAAAATTGATTAGTACACGTATGGAATAAACGTGTCAATAATGGAAAATACCAACTCAGAACTCTGCAACGTGAAATCGTGGGAATTAAATTAAACCACGCAAAATTTAATTTATATAAGGGTACAAATATTGGATACCATACTATATTTAACAGATCTGATGTATGAATACATAGATGCAATTGACTTTTTCCGTGGATAAATAGGCAGGAGTTTTTCAAAATTACCATAAAAAGCCAACATTCGGATACCAATTTTGTCAGAAAATGAACTAATATGAAACAGTTTACTATTATTAGTAGTCCTTTTATAAAGATATCGGATTCTACCTTGAAATTACACTGAATGCGAACAATGCATGCTACAACGCTTCCATAAAGTACCTTTCGCATTTACGGGATAGTGTAATAATAATATCGAGACGAGATGTTAAAAATTAAAAATTTTTTTTATCTATAGGATTACATCTTAATATTTAAAACACATACTATCTGTAATAATGAATATTTTTTATGATTTTATAATATGTATTAAAACTAAAAAATAATCTGCCATCAACAAATTTATGCACTGATATTCTTCTTCATCTTATAACTCTACACATAATATTATACTGACTTAAAATCTTTTCTATTCTATATATATTAAAAGAAACGTAATATTTTTCATTAATTATATTAATTTAGTCATTTTACTTCATTTTATTAATTGTATGTAAACAAGCATAAATAAATACATAATAATTGATATATACATAGTATATGTTTTTTATATTATACCTCCTTTATGTTTATTTTGTCCTGCAAAGGATTTACGTTTAGTAAATCTTTTCATTCTGTAGGAAAAATGTAAATAATGACAAAAGTAAAACACAAAATAAATAATAATGATAAAGAACAAAATATAATAATATATGTTGTTAAATTACAAAATTAAAATTGCTTTTGAAAACATACATCTTCCTAGGATAATCAATATTTATTATCACTTTTTGTAATTTAACTGATGAAGTAAAAATAAAAACAAATTTTTATAATTTTTATTAATTGTCATTTTAACTATTGAACGTAAGATAATGAAGATAATGTAATCTTACGTATATTTAAACAAAGAATGCTTTAATATAATATTTTTCTGCAATTAGTAGTTTGTTTAAAAATAACGTAGAAATAGTTTCATTTATAAAAGAATTTCATTGTAAGTATACAATAATTTTATATTATTTTTGTTTAAATAACAATGTTATTTGATAATATTTAAGGCAAAAATTAGATTTTCAAAACAATCAATTTCAAACATAATTTGACTTAAATTTGACTGAATCAGTTGCACTATTATCAATAGAAAGAAATAAAATTAAAGATTCAATTTACACTAGCCCAGTGTAAATGGAAGTGACCTAGATTACTATAAACGAATTTACTATAGTTACTAAATTGATCAAGGTTTAAACTAAAAAAATAAAAGTAGAGAAATCTTTTAAAAAGATTAAAGCAAATGAAGAAAAAATTCTATCTAATCTTGAAGTCTCTTAGGATTCAACGTCAGCTACTGAAGTAGCTACTTAAGTACTTACAGTGTTTAAATGCATCATAACTGAAAGATTCAGTTATCTTAATACCGATTTCCGAATGATATGATAGTATGTCATTATATGCATCTTTGATACTGAACTTTCAAAGATCAATAGCTCACTTCGTGGTTAGCTTTCAATAAAATTTCGAAAAAATCGAAAAAATCGAAAAATTCATTTTATTTGAAAGATGATTTGAAGCCTATTCAATGAAATGTAAATATAATAGAGGTTGATCGTTATTACTGCTAAATTATTGAAAAATATGCGTATCTGATGTCTAACTGATTTATATAGGCTGAATTTATTTTCAAAACTTGAAATTTTTTACAATATAAATGTGTAAAAATCCAGCTTATATTAATACTGTAATATATAATATTTTTTACAATATAAATGTGTAAAAATCCAGCTTATATTAATACTGTAATATATAATATTTTATAATACAATCTTTTCATAAGCATAATCAGGTGCGTGCTAAAAAAATGTATATTTTTTATTGTAAATGTTCAAATCATAAGTCTTTTATAAATGTTCAATTTCCAATATTTTTAATATTACTCATAGAAATTATGAAGATATTGAAATAAATAAATATGTACATTAATTACAAAGACTATTAGAAGATGACAAAATGTCTTCGAATTTTATGATTTATACTATAAAAACATTTCAATTTTATCGTAACATAAGTAAATATTAAAAACAATAGTATCTATGTTTAAACATTTTTCCAAGTACATAAATTTTTTTACATATTTAATTTTTAGTACTTTTTTATAATCCATATAATAGAAAATTGCTTCATTCTTAATTTACTAATGGATTCAATTTTCAGCTTTATTTCAAATTAGTTATGACAATTATGTAAATATGTTATTTTTATTATGTAATATATGAAGAAATCTTATAATAAGATTAATTCATATAATCAATTAGTCAATGCACTAGATACTTTAAGATTAGATTATTAATAAGATTATCTATGTATTTATTCTACATAAATGAGATAATCTTGATATTTGAAATATTTAACCAAGAAATAAAATTGAAATAGTTATCAGGAAAAAGTAGGCATATGGAGAAAATGATAAATGAAAAGTTAAGCTAAAGAACATATTAAAAAACATTTTCTAACTTTAATTTAAATTCAGACATTTATTTTTATCATATTCATAATTTAAGGCATCTTTTAAAATTCTTGTAATACATACATTATAAAAGCTCTGTAGAATTCAATACCAGAATGAAGATTTACTTTTAAATTATTAATATTATTTGGACATGTCCCTATATTAACGGCTATAATTTGGTTTTCATAAATCAGTGGACCACCATTATCACCCTGAAATATATAATGGATATGTAAAAATATTTCGTAAGTTTTCAGAAAATTATATTTAAAAGCAATATAAAATTATGTAACATTTACTTCAAAAATGCATTTAACTTTTAAATATCACAGGATACTTATAATTAATATTCATTAACAGATATATTCAACATTAAATATTTTAATAAATATAATTGAACTTTTATGTATGAAATTATAAGATTTAAATTATAATTTAAGGCATAATTATAATTTAAAAATTTAGTATTATGAAGATCATCTAAGATCAAGACTATTAAAAGTAAATATTTAAATAATTTTGTAAACAAACTTTAATACCCAGAAAATTTCTATAAAAAATTTTATAATGCTATCAATGCTAAGTATTATTTTGTCGTATTAAGTAGTATTATGTTTGATAGAATTATCCTTACTCGGGAAAAACAATGATATAATATTTAATAATATTAATATAAAACGTGTCAAATATTCATTAAATATAATATTTTAAACAATATTTGAATTTGAAAGTTATTTTCTATCACTTGAGTTTAAACAAACAAAAATGATATTGATTATTTATTTTGTTAGAATGTACGTTAAAATACTCATATTAATTAATAAAAAAACGACGTATTCCTTCAAGGTCATTCAAAATTATTATTGATAATAGACTCACAGGTTGCAATATTACAGTTGGATTTATAGTAGAACAAAGAATTCTGACATCTGAGTTCACATTACGTCCAGTAATTGAACTAAGGATATAATCGCAGTCTGATTTTGACAGAATCCTTAACATTGCCGTTTGCATGGCTGTATTAAGTTGACCATTCTCCATGTAGCTCCATCCTGCTGTAGCAGCTCTTTTATTAGCTAATTCATCATTTGTCATATTCCAAATCTGTGGTGGTCTAATATCTTCCGGTACATTTTCAGTTAACTGGAAAAAAATTTCTTTATGTTTTTTATCATATATATTTAGTAGCTTTTAATCACTTAAATACTGAATTATAGATGTATTTGAATCTACATTATACGTTAACTATGAAGTCGATGTATATAATATTAACGTATAATATTATAAGTAAATTAGAGTAGGTTTATTAACTATATTTTTTAATAAAATCTTTTAATAATGAGTAAATCATGGGTTTGTAAAGATTTTGTTCATGTTCGCAACAAACGTAATTCTTGGTTTCTGTTCGGGCGCCATATGACGATTTCGCATTCTCTTCTTGGTCGATTTTTCACTCCATTGTATCAATTGACGTTTCTCGGGGTATGAGACCAGGAGGTGACTTCCGCAGCATGTCATTTCCCATTTCCAGTGACCGCTATTATTACCAAGGCAACTTGTTGGACAGGATTCGTTGGGGTGGAAAGACCAGTGGATGTTTTAATGGCAGATTGACATATTATAAATTTAACGTTATACGTAATTAATAAATCTTTAAGAAAATTCTCTATTCGCCTTAGAAACTTGACTGCACGACGTTACAAATGAAAAAATATAATAAATTAAAGAAATGTTAAAGCTAGTCGCTAATTTAAAATTAAGTTTACAACGCGAAATAAAATAATAAATGACACTGTCCGACGCATACAGCTTACATACTAATAATAAAAGTTGCATAAAATTATACACTATATAGAACTTACACACACAATCACACCTTACCGATAATTGTCCCTATCCCTTGTGGCTTTATGTATCCGTTCCTCAAAGTCGATTGGTGAGCGAATTGCGACACTTCTAGTGAACAGAATGGGCGCAGCAAATCACTGTCACTCCGGAAGGAGAGCTCAAGAATCTTGTTGCATCTGGTTAACGGGATGGGCACGACAAATCGCTGTTGCTCCGGATGGAACGTACGCAAATCACATCACTCTCTGGATATCAGGAAGGGCATAGTAACTTCTATTACTTCAGAAAGAGGTACGAAAATTGCATTACTCTTCAGTGATTAGGATCGACGCAGCAAATCATTAAAGCCCCCAGGATAAGCGAGCGAATCGCATGTGCCGCTAGAAGACATAGGATGGAAAAGTGATCCAGGAGGTTTCGGTGATTGGAGGGAAGCATCCGACCACGAGTCTCGCGAACTTGACAATTTATAGCTGTGCGGTCAATTTATATCAATTTATCTCGCATTTTGTCGAGATCAAAGCGTGATGAATCACCTACGAAGATTTACATGCGCGAGTCAATTTTCGCTTATGTTCATCGTAGGATTCAATTGCGCATCTTGTGATTTGTACTTGTACGCGTAGCACTTGGACGGGCTCGAAAGCAATCGGTTGCGCACGCCGATCGTACACGCTATACGTACTTCTCGTCGCTTCCCGGTACGGCGTCAACCACAATTTTCCTATATTGGTATTGCATCGTAGTGTTGTATTATTTGATCTAACGCAAAAAAGGATTTTTGTAACAATTGCAATAGATATTAAGTAACGATACGTGTAAAATATATTTTTATATGCCGAAAACGTGTTTTAACAAATAATATACTAAAAAATTTATTACGTGTTTTAATAGTAATAAAAAATTTATTACTAAGCAAAAAATTTAGTAATATTTATCAAATTTGTTACGATATATTTTATGTACTGTTAAATGAAATAAAGTTGCTATTACTATGTAACATAGTAAATATCGCAAATTATATTCTGACACATTTTTTATCGTTTATAATTGATCAAACTTATATATTATTAAACGCAATGATGTCATATAATTTAAAAAATTTACTATTATTAATAGCAGTTATTTGTAAATATTATAACTTTGAATTATATTTAGCTGTAAAATAGATTATATTTATTAAATTGTAAATATATTAAATAAGAAGATAAAATATTAGAATTTTCTATGTTTGTTAAAGTATTTTAATGATACGTATATTTTATATTATAATCAGTGATAACATATATTACTTTTGCTAACCATCAAATTGTTCTTAACTCTTGTGTTACTGTATTCAATATGATAAATAAATTACTCCAAAGTCTTTGTAATACAAGGAATATGATATTATTATAACAAATTGATGTCGGTACTTCAGGTAAAACAATAGAAATAAAACATTTCATATGGCTAGCAAATAGATATTTGTAGAATCAATATGTGCTCTTATACAGAAGAGATGCGAAAGCATAGGTATATGAGTAGTATATTAAAATAAATAAAGAAATAACATAGTCCATTAACCCTCATTTAATATATGGATCCAGTGAACTTAATATATTTTAATTTTTATTTTTAATTGGACTACTGAATGAAGCCCGGCAGTCCAGGTTCTAAGCACACTCCATATAATATTCCTAATCAAATTAATCCATCTCACTACATTCACGAACCTAATACTGTCGCACCCGCGAGACATGCTTCATATAGATGTTCCGGAACCATCGGATGCTATGGCTGAGTATGAGCCTTTGCATCATCAATCATCATCGTATAAAAATGATTAACACGCAGGAAACTCATGGCAGCGTTGTTACGCCGGTCCCTGCTAGACCCAGAGAGCTAACGAGGAAGGCCTCAACTTCGACGACGTAACCGTTCATTCGAAAATCCTTAGCCAGAGAGTGATATTTTTATAATTACAACTCCCTGAATTTTCAAATGGAATGATCACGATGATAATGTGCTTCCCTTCCTCGTCGTAAACGACGATGTCGGGGCAAAGCGAGGCATTTTCCCCATAGGCTCCCTGGATGATCTGGTTTACTAAGAAGTCCCCAGGAGCATGCAAGCCTTCACAAGGCGACAAACAACTGCATCATGTAGCTAAGTGTTTGCCACGAAGTGAGGCCTGTAGTATTGCAAAACGTTGGGCAACGTCTCCAGGTTCCATCCGCAACTCCGGCAACGACGATCCCCACCAGGAGCCGTATTAAGCGGTAGGCAATTGAGTCGTTCCCGGTAGAGCAACTCAGAGAAGCGAGTGAAGCTACCGCCGCGGAGAAAGTGATTGCTCACTGTACACCGCGACGTTACCTCAAAGACCATGCCTTGATCTCGTTTGGCGAGGAAAAGCGCCCTGTAATGCTTCATCTCAGTGCTCCTCAATCGAGCGATCACCTGGAATTTCGACCCGGACGACATAATGAACGTTCGACCACCTTGGCAGGAGCACTCAACACTGAATTCGGTCGTTGAGCCTTGTTCTTTTTTATCCCACGACCTGTGATATTACTCGGCTACCAAACTACCTACTTGTCCTCACTTTCAGAAGAATGGCGTAGTTTCTCTTTCTAAAAAGGAAGGAATAGTGTTCGTCGACCTGACGAATAGCTTGAAAGTCCTGAAAACAACGGATCAAAGGCTCCAGCAGCTTGTTCACTCTTTAACTCCCGAGGGAAAGGAAAATAACTTAAATAGGGGTTGCATTGGCTTTTCGTTGCTTAACAGTACAAACGATACACTACTCCGACTCTCTACGATTAAAGTCTAATCAAAAGAGAGAGTTATCATGGAACTCATTTCCTTCGATCTTCGCCAGTTAATTTTCAAGTTGAAATTATTTTCAACTAAACTTAATGTTTTACGTAAATTTATTTACTCTGATAAAGAAACTAAAGGATAACATTAAATTTTACATAATTATTTAATTAGTTAAATAATTAATAAATCTTCCATCAAATATATTTTAAAACAATTTACGATTAAGTAACCTAGTTTTTATTATTTTGATATAATATTCACACTCATCAAATAGATTGTCATATAATTTATATTATATTAATTTATATAACATTTTATATAACATTTATATTACATTAATATAATTTATATAACATTTTATAATATTGTAGATTATTATATTATCATATACAAAACCGAATATTGTAATTACGAAAATTACAATATTCCATGTAATTATGTATTTAAAAGAGATGTAGCTATTTTAAAATAATTTCGTAGTCATTTTTAATTATATTAATAAATTAAAAGTTATACACCTTCCGAAATTGATGAAATAATAAATTAATTCCGTAAGAGACAACGGAAGAATAAATTATTTGATTCTTAAGTAACAAGAAATATAGTACTTAGAGTCTAACAGTAATGCAAAACGTATGCGTACGAGAAATAAATGTTGTTAAATTTTTAATAAATTGTTAATAAAACTGTAAAACTCAATTAGAATTATTAAATATGTATTATATTTTATTATGGTTTATGTACTTTGTTTAATTCAAGATTAATTTTAATCTTGAATTGTTCGTTAGTTGAGAAATAATGGTAAACTATATTCTATAGTTATTTTCCCATTTTTCTAATAAACGCGGGAATGAATATTTAAATTTGATTAAAAATAATATTATTAGATAATATTTATATCGAATTCAAAAAATAATTAAGATAGTTGTTCCACCTACAGATTTAGTCGTAACTCTAAAGAAGAAACTGTATCGATTTATTTCATAATTAAACAGTGGCGCCGCTGAACTCGTGTATAAGGTGTTTTCCCAATCGATTGAAATAACATACGATTAATATATTTAGTAAAGTCCTCAATAAGAATTAGATAAAATATGAGAAGAGTATAAATAATACATAGGAAGAAGATTCTTACGTGGGGTATAAAAACATTTACTATTTCCATGTGTGGGCCACATAGTATTACAAAGAATATGCAATAACCTCAGTATAATAATAAAAGAGAAAATATCTTTATTACCGATTAAGAATGCTGATATATAAAATATTGGAGGAAAAATTAATCTAAAATTCCTTGTTTTTTTTTTTGCAGAATATTATGAACAAACATTTAAGTTAAGATAATGATAATGCAGATGAACTTATCTAAAGAATAAACTTATTTCAAATTATTGCGAATCTCTGTTATTTGAAGTGGCATTATAACTGAAATAAAAATATCCATGCCTTACTAAATTATCTTGAAAATAATTGAAAATGATGACACGATGAATGAAAATAATTACTTCATTCTGTATTTCTAAAAAATATTATTATACTTGAAGTAAAACCAAAACATTAATAAAAAGAATATGAAGTTCTATATAAATTATAAGTTTAAACTATGGATATAAGAGGTATTGATCAGTATTATTGTAGTTGTACTGATGAAAATAGAATTCTAGAAAGATATTTACAAGCAGCAATTATTTATTACTTATTAAATGCATGATAATAAAACGAATTGTTCTTTCAACAGAGAAGTATATTTTAGATATAAATGTATCAATATTAAAATTAATGTAATTAAATTGAAATAATAAATTTAATTGAATAGATACCATAAAATTTTTTTAATCAAGTATATTTTCACCATTTAAAATATCATTAGCCTTAATATTTTAACCAAACAAAATCTGAAAAAATTAGATATATTTTAAAATACATTTTTATATAACTAATTTTTTTAGACATTGAATATCGCATTTATATGATAACAAGAAAAATAACTTACAAACAATAATTTCTTATATTTTTCAAGGTAGTATATTACTCAAAATTTAAATTAATTAAATAGAATATATAAAATATAATAGAATATACCAATTTAAAAATTAAAAATTCCATTGCTTTTATTTTAAAGTTATGGTGTAATTTAATTTTTCGAGATTTTTGTGAACTTGAAGTTAAAGTAATCATTTGAAAAAAAATTAGCTTATTTAATCTAATATTTCCTTCATGTATATGATTTCGCTTAATAGTTTTGGTTAATTTTTTTCCATAAATAATCATACATTAAAAAGTTTGTAAGAAGAATTTTCCGAGAATACGAAACAAGAATAAAATGAAACTTATTCTATTTAATAATGCAACAAGGATATGTACATATATATTCGTTAATTTGGCACAAGAAAATGTATTTATTACTATAGGTCTGATATTCTTTATGCGCTACTGAAAACAGTAAGTTTTATCTTATTCCTATTCTATCATATTCTTACATATATATATAATGTAATATTTATGCTTATAATACTTTCAGAAAACTAGTAGAAATAATTATAATTAATCAGATTTTGAAATAATGCTTTAAAATCGGAAAAGAAATACTTGCGATGGCTTAAAAAATATTATTTAAGAGTATTTTATATTTTATTATATATAAATTATTCTAATATAAACTTATAAACTATTTTAAAATAATTTTTGATATTTTACTTACTCGGATAATAGCAATATCGTTTGTTGGAAAAAAAATAATTATCCGCATTTGTGTAGCCCACTCATTGTATAATAACCACCACTTTGGATAATATAGTCTACCAAATCTTAAATCAACTGCTCCCACAATTATTTGAATCTGATCCAATAATTTATCAGTTAAACAATGAGCAGCAGTTAGAACGTCAATGCGTGTAATAAGCGTTCCTGAACATTCATGATGAATTTCCGCAATTGGAGTATTAGGTAAAACATGTTTAATGGATACAACAAAATTATAATCTCCTTCCCTTGATTGCCTCACATTCTGTCCAATCAATGCTTTCGTAATTACAAATGTAGTTTGTTCGTCTACAGGATGAAACTTTTAATTGAATAAAATCATAATATTACTAGAATATTATTGTTACATTTTCATTTTATCCCTTTTATGAAAATAATAAACATTTTTTTTACTTACAAATTATTATAAATTGAAGGAAAAACATATAAATTTTAAGCTGCATTCTATAAACGTAAATAAAAAATAATATCAGAAGTTACGATATATTTATATACATGTATGTAAAATTAGTATTTAATCAAATTCATAATTATAACTTTATTTTTAATATAGCTTTAAAAGGTTCAGTTAAATTTAAAACATCAATTGCAGCTCACATAGTCATTAAAGTAAGCAACTTTCTAAAATTGTTTGGTATAAAATATTTATTCATAGATATAAGCATATAAATCAAATATAATACAGTATAAATAATAATTTCAAACTAACGAAATTGTCAACATAAATGAGTCATATATGTATTAACATTAAAAATCTATTAATGGTTGAAATTCCATTACCTTCTTTAAAATTTTTATTATTTTATCGAAATTTATTTCATAAAATTTTTTATCTACGTCAAAATACTATTTATTTGAGTTTAGAATAATATTACAAATGGCAATTTTTTACTTTTATAAAAACAACTTTTCAAAAATAATTATTTATACTCAGAAAATTTTATTTACAATAATTGGTAGTAAGTGAAAATATATTACCTTCTTATCTTAAAAAATTATCTTCTTATCTTAGTACTTTTTAAAAATTAATAATGTTTGATCACTAATTTTTTAATCTGGTATGAATTGTTAAGGAATAATTGAATTTTTCAAATCTTATATACTTTATATTTCTTGATTATCATTCATTTATCAATTAATATTTACTAAATATTGAAATTATAGATTAATATAATATGATCAACACAAAAATAAAAATCTGAACAAACACGTTTTATAATACAAAGTATTCTTTATATTCATATGTAATATTTGATAACTACTGATATTAAATATTTGACTTATAATAAATATTTATATTAGCTACTAATCTATATATCTTTTATCAATGCCATATTTTTCAAAATACATACATAATATTTTGATAAATTGATCGTCTTTCTTAGTTTATAGAAAAAATTTATTTTTATAATTACATATTTAAGTATAATTTTATTCTATAACTTTGTATAAGTTTTCATTAATATAACTTTGGTATTAACAATATTTCAAGTAATATGTAATGCTTAAATGTTCATTATTACAAAATATCCACATCATTTGCAATTATATTTAGAATTTTTTAATTATTTATATAATTTTTTCCAAAAAATTTCTAAAATTTTAGATTAATATAGAACGAATGTAACCAAAATAGAAGTTCCTTGCATCGATTCACATTCTAGATTTTCATAAATTTTTTCAAATTTTTAGATATTGTCTTTCAAATAAAAAAATGTTAAGCAGATATATTTAATAAAAGAATTATAATTCTTTTATAAATATAGTTTGATTTTCTTTACTTCACAATTGAAATCAAACTTAAAAGTATAAGTAGTTGTTCTTTTATAATTTAATAGGAAAAGTTATTTCTTCTAAATTATTTCACTTACTTTACCTGTTGAAACTTTATGTTGAAAAGAATTTCTAAACTAAAGACAAGCTTCAATATAGTAAGTAAAAATAAATCAACTATTACGAATAACAGTATTCAATTTTGAGTTATGGTTAAAAAATAGTTTTATATCATATAAATATATGCTTTAATTGATGTTATGACTAAATAAATATATCATAAAATATAATGAATAAAAATAATTAATACTTTTTATATCTTAGTGTGAATAACTTTCATAAATATATTATTTGAAAATTACAATAATATTACATTTTTAAATTGATAAAAGGTTAAATTAAATATTCATGGTTTCATCTGGAAACATCAAGTAAAAAGATATCTAAAATAAAGAATTTTTATAATAATGTTCAAGTTTTGATAAAATTATATTATATATATATATATTTTTTTCTTATACGATAGGTTTAAAAAATATATTATTAACAAATAATAACCTAAAAATAATATTATAGAAAAAAATAAATTTTCGTCGCATATCAAATTTAAATGAATATGAAAAGCGAATTGTCGTAAATATTGTTTTTTCTCCTGAAATGGTAAAATTTTAATTGTGAATAGAGAAAACTATTCTTTATTATTTTACCTTATTTGTTGTCACATAACTAGTTTATAATCGTCATACGTTACAAAAAAATACTTTCAAGAAAATAATTTGTTCGAAAGTAAATTCATAAAATTCAAAGAAATCCTCTAGATTTTGAAGCACTCCACCGTTACATCTATAGAGAGATTAGTGTTTCTAAAAGCTAAAAAGTTCGAACAACCGGGTAAGAAAGTTTCTAAATGCCCAATAGTTCCATAACTTTTAAACTTCTTCATTACGTTACTTAGTAACAAGTCTAAGAACTAAGAATACTAATTATCAGTATTAACGTTACACAAATATACATGATTCTGTTTTATAGTAGAACATAACTTGATAAGCATTTTCATATAACTAATGGCTTATATATACCGAAATATTTACATGAATTTTCAAGGATCTTTTAAAATGATAATCTATTGTATAAATATTCATTATTCAATAATAACATATGACTAATTCTTGAAATTAAAGAAGAAGCGTAACAAGGAAAAAATTGTAGAGTAGAATAGATTGTTACTGAAATTTAAAATAATATTTATTTTGTGTGAATAATATTTGTCAAACAAACGATTTTTTTTTATGAATACCATTTAAAAAATGAATAAAACTGCTGTTCTATAAGACTGATATCATTATTTATTTATGATTATTTGAGATAAGCAACTAATAAATATAGTAAGTTATAAAAAATTCAACAAATTAACATTAAGTATAGTAATTAGTTCTAAATATTCTTTTTCATACAAAATAACATTTTAGAAGCTATTAATAAATTATATCGAATAAAAATTATTTTGCTTATTCAAATATTTATCACGTTTTGCAAATATCACAAAATTCAATAAGTTTAAATATCATATGTATCTTTTAAACAAACAAAATAATTAAAAAATTAATAATTAACTGCGTAATTAATTTACTATATTGGAAATGTGTTTACTATGAATACGATATTTCAAAGTCTATTATTAATGAGATGAATAACTGAACAACGTTTTTATTTATTTAAAACATAATAACTATAATGATTACAATAATTACTACCATTATTTCATATTTATGGAGAATTGACAATAAAAGTCATTATTGTTTTTTAAGTTTAAATCATTGGGAAAATCTAGAAAAATTGATGCCAGATTAATCTGTCTTCTTGCTATGTAAAATAGCAAAATTTAAAAAGTTGCGAGCACACAAAAATTGGATATTATTTCGTTTTATACGAATAATCAAATTTCTTGTTAAATTTATTAAGAATGTTATTAAGGAAATTTTATAATATTTAGTTTTGTGTAGTCTATATATCTATATAAAAAGAAATATCAATCAAACTTAATATAAATCGAAGTATTTTCGGGGTTATAATATTTAATAATGTATATACTAATAATAAAAGAAAAAATCTTTGCTAGTTTATAAATTAAATTGATATAACAGAAAGTAAAGAATTAAATGAATAGAAACAAAAACTAGATAATTGAGAACAATTAAAAGAAGAAATTTGAAATTGTAATCAGGAAACTAAATAATTAAGAAAAAATGATTTCACGATTATAAAATGTTTAAGAGATATACATTTTTAGAAAATGTTTAAGAGATATATATTTTTGAGAAAATGTTAATAAAATATACGTGTAAAAAGTAAATAAAATATAAAAAATATTAGGTAATGAATTATAACTGTTCTTAAGCCAATATACATGAAATAAAAAATTCATTTTATGTTTATTTTTTCATTATACGAACGAAAATGAAACCTAACGTGATCTGCTTTTATAAACTTTTTTATAGTAAAAATTAATGATTTAATGAATATTTATATATGCATATTAAATACAAATAGTTAAATAATTCAAATATTTGAACTTGTTTTAATAGAATACCTTTTAAAGTTCATATGATTCTATAAGATAAAAGAATGCAATACAAATAAGGATATGAAAACATTATATATACTTATAAACTTTGTGTTTATAAGTCTGTAATTAGTTCATCATAAATCAATATTAAATTTATGAATATAAGGTCTTATCATAGTTTGAAAAACTCATACAATTATTTGTCAATAATGAACAATCTGTCAAAATTGAAACTTCAATGTACTTGTGCAAATCACATGTTGAGTATGACATACGGTTGAATAAAATTTTACTATTACTATATAATAAGAAAAATATATAACTTTTTGATTCCACTATAAAATGTAACTTTAGTAATTAGTTGTTAGTCTACTTTAGTAAATTAAAAATGTAAATTATCAACATATTAAGAAATCTGTAGTAGGTACATCAAATTACAAATTTTTACTTTCATAAGAGCATTTTAAAACTTCATAAGACTTTATAATTATTTACATTTAAATTAAAAAATTAATAATAAAGGATATTATGTAATTATTAAATATTCTACTGTGATTCTTTTAGTAATATACTTAATACTGCACATAATACTGAATTTCAATTTGTAATTATTAGTATTTTATTACATTAAATATAGAATAACTATTTGTATTTGTAAAAATGATTTTTATATTATTATAATCAACTATTATAAGTATTATTTGACTGCCAATAAATATAAATAAAATAAATTGTAAATAATTATAATATGGATAAGAATAAGTTACAGCATTTAAGCACCGGTGACAAAATGAACATATTAATTCCCTTATATTATATAAATATTGTATATAAATATATATATATATATATATAATACATGTACGTGATTTACACAATTGTATGTAAGAACTTTATAATACGACTAGTCTTATTCACCTAGCAGAAGAGCTAAACTCTCCCCTACCTTTCTCTAAATAACAGGACTTATGTCTCCTGTAAATAGATATAATCTCTCTCTCTCTCTCTCTCTCTCTATATATATATATATATATATATATATATATCCATGTAGTTTCTTCTCTCTTTTTTGTATACTCACTTGTTCTTACAAGTGAGAATACACGCATGAACTTGCAAATAGAATTTCGTAATAACTTTGTTGGTCTTACTCAATTATTATTAGTTTTAAATTAAATTAAAAATTCTCCACTTTACACGTTAAAAAATATATTATTCTACTATTATTATGATACATAGGTCCAGGGATATATGTGAATTTTATTAATTTAAAATATACCATGATATAATTTTATGATAATTATTGTATTTGTTTAATTAAAGACTTTTACATTCAGTTCTTTTACTTAAACTTCGCGTATAGTTTTATTTCTATTATAGTGACTGATTTTACATGCTTAATTAATTTGTAATATATTTTAATTGTTTTATTTTTTTTAATTTTATATTTAAAAAAGCGTTTTTCAAATTACTCTTATTTCAAAATTTCTGCAAAATCTTCATAATGACTTCAAATAGATTAATAAATCTTATACAGCATTCGACTATTAAATCAAGCGTAGTTATGATTTCAAATTTTAAGCTAAGCGAGCTCTTGAGAATAAAGTACAATATACAATATCATTTATTATTTTACAACTAAACCTATAGTATACATGGGCTGTTGCGAGGAAAAAATATCATTCAAACTAATTCTTTCGAAACATATTGAAGAATGCCGATGATAAGCTATAGAAAAAGAAAACGCTTGAATCTTACGGGGATCCAGCTATTAGAGAAAAGGGCAGGTCTTGAATTGTTAATATCATCAATACTAAATGATATTTAATTGTCTCTATTGTATAATTTTATATCTCTTAAAAAAGAAGAAAGTTAGATATTACTTGTACGTTATTTTTTATAAATTATTGTTTTTAAATTATGTAATAAAGGTCAGGATTTCAATAATTTGTTGATGAAATAACGACATGAATATATCTTTCAGTATAGAAAGTTTATTTATTGGATAAGAGAATATAGAAAAATTTTTTATGTTTATGCTTTTGTAACAAATTTCTAAAGCTGTGATTTACTTCATGTACATAGATTATGTCGTAGTATTCCTTTTAACCAAGTACAAACAAAAGATAAACCAATAATCCCTTAAATTTAAACGATTTACAAAATAAATGAAATCGTACATGTATAAAAGTTTAGATATAATTTTTAAAAATAAATTATGTAAAATTTACGAGGAAATGACATATTACAGATCTTTTTCCATAAATATTTAAATTAAATATTTACGTAAAAGTAGTTGATTCTAATAATTAAATAATTGATTATTATAGTAAAAGTCTTCACCAATATTATTTTAATAATTATGTAATTGAAAAGATGTTTATACAACAGATAGATATTTATACAAAATATGTTATATACAATAGATTTTATACTTTATTAGTACAATCAAAGTATGATATTTACCTTCAGAGTCACTGATATCTTGTGATATCTTGGATAAATCTCTTCAGACGTTTATCGATTTTATGTCAGATTCAAATTTTTATTTAATGATTCAATGCAGATTCAATTAAAAAAAGGTAATTATTATAAGTATTAATCTAATATTGATTCCAGTGGGATCAATTAAATTGATCAGATATAAAAAATATTTAATTTATTGAACAAATTAAATTAGTATTGATTTTAGATAAATTATAGTCGAAAATTTAATATTTTCATTGAAATTATAATTATTTTTATAATAATGAATCAAGTTTGAAAAATGCTCAAATTTTTAAATAATTTAAAGTATCTGATAATTATGAATTATAAATAAATTCAACTGTAGATTGAAAATATATATTCAAAATTGTTATATAATTTTAGAGATGTAATATTAATTAACAAATATTATAATCTTCATAATAATTCTATACACGTTTTATGTATTGCATCAAGTAATGAAAATATAATAAAAAATTAACATTATAATCAAATTTATAATATAAATTGATAAAAAATAATATATTTTTATTACCTCCTAAGAAGTTTATTACAACTAAGAAGAAACCTATTATGAATTTATTATAGATAATATTATAGAAATGGTACGTTTAATTATGTAATTCTATTGATTAAAAAAATTAATGATTATAATTATACATAATATTATTTACTATATTCTTACGTATTTATTAAAAGTGTTTGCAAGTTATTTATAAACTTTTTTTGAAAATATGTCATAGGTTTCGTATAAAATAATGTTGTGTTTATATTTTCTTCAGTATTTATTTCCTATTATTATTAAATAAATTTTCTATTGATTTAATGATAAAATATTGTTGTTTAATAATATTATTTTAGATACACACATTATTGAATTATTGATTTTCAATAAATTTGTTATGATACTTTTAGTATTTAAAATATTTGTACCAAAATGCAAGAATCAATTACCAACTTTTCGGTTTTATCATACACTATTCTAACTACTACATAATTTTTATTCAAATTTTTGTATATAGGATTTTTAATTGAAGGCAATTGAGCACATTTTATTAAACATTAAATAGGTATAAAATATTAATTTAATTATAAATAATATAAGTACTAATTATATAAATACATTAGTGTCAATAATATTTTAATACGATAGATACAAAAAATAGATATTTTTGATTTTTTAAGCATTATTCTAGTACTTAGATTTATAAATGAATAATATTGATAATATTTTTTTTTTAGAATTTTAGATGATAAGAAAATTAATGATTTTATTTATGCGTGTTATTAAACGAAATTATTTTTTATCGCGTTATTACTTAATAGAATTGTAAGGTGATATGAAAAAATTTTTAACTTGAATTAACTGTATTATGCAATTAATAACTAATATTGTATAAGGATATATAAACTACTCATTTTTTATACAATACTACAAATAAGAAACGTGATATAGGAACTTGATTTAAATTTTCGTGTATGATTGTATTTTGTCTCGGATCAGCCCAATGGATCTATTGAACAGGCTGAGTGTAGATCTATCCTGCCTTACATGCTGAAAAAGCAAACGGAGAACTGAATGTGCTATTTATACTAACTTTATACTTTTACTAATTTTATACCAACGTGTCGTATTTAAAAATCGTTTAAATGATTAAAAATACGTTACTCGTACATAAATGTAGCTGCTTTATGCAGGATTAGAAAGTCGCTACATACTCATTTCTCTCAATTTAAGGAATGATATAAAAGCAAAGATTTTTGAATTGAAAACAAAAAGAAATAACGTAAATTGTTAAATAAAATAATTTCAGTAATAAAGGTTACATAAGTAAGCTGTATAATAATTACAGAACACCTGATTGATTCAACACTGCGGATCATTGAGAATAGTTTTCTATATGGTTGATCAAAGTACGTATTAAAGATAGGTAGCTACTTCAATATCCACATTGTGACTTTGAAATGCTTGCCAAGTGGCAATGAGATGTATACTTTAACTAACAAGAGCGATGGCAATCGTCGAACAAAAGGTCTTTTAATGAGACATGTACGCACTGTGTAAGATATGCGATCAAAGGCATACTAGTAACACTACTAAGTGAATTTATTATATTTCCAATAATGCGTTTTACCACGAGTTGTCTACTAGACCCATCAGTAAGATGGAAGACAAAGGACTAAATTTGCTTGAAGTGTTAATCTTACGCTAATTTGTGGCTTTGGTGAAATGTGTGAACACATTATCGGAAGATAGTCCATTAAATAATTTGTCCCTATGGTACTTTAAGTAATAAAAAAATCACACCCTATTGATATATTTCTTGTATATTATAATTATACATAATTAGACATTATTGCAGAATTTTATTTCAAAATTTAAATTATTTCCTTTTTTTTCGAATATGTATTTTAATATAAGTTTATGGTTCTGACTTTTTCCACTGTTTCCTAATCTAAGTCTATATCTAACTATAATACAAATTTTTTAATTTAATAAAAATAATTTAATATAATCTAATAAATTTTGATCATATTGATATAGTTTTATGTAGTAATATATATATATATATATATATATATATATATGTAGATTTATATGAACATTTACAAATTGATTCATAAGTAATCAATTATTATCGACTCATAAGGAATTTTATAGACATAAAAAATTCTAAGTAAAGTAGATAGTTTCTGCTTTAACAAGTATAAAAAATGCAAAACCATATTATGCGTGCCTTATTATTGTTTTATTTTTCTGCTTTTTTGTACATGTTATTATTCAAATAAGAACTTAATTTATTAATACTGAATACAAAAAAACTTTGTAAGATACTTTATTTTTTTATCAAATAGAATAATTTCAGCTCAAACTTTATTTTGTCAGTCAATTTATATTTATTTTATCTTCTTTGAAAATGATATCGCTTCATAAATTCTTATACGATTTAATATATATCTTGCATTCCAGAAGTAAAAATTAATAATGATTTAAATTTTTGTTTATTTTTCAGAATAAATACTTCCTCAAATGAACACTATAAAAATATAATTCCTTTAATTTTGTTCATTTCCAATAGATTATAAATAGATTAATTTTAATATTTTAGTATTTGAAATTAATAATAATTAGTTAAAAATAACTTTTAAAGTTAATATTAGGGTTAAATTATTTTTCAGTTCAAGTTACTTTCTTTTACTATGCTACTCGAGTAGACTCCTTTGTTTAGTTTTTATAAATTTTTATAAATTACAAATTACAAATCACTTTCAAATTGAAAAATACAAACAATTCTAAAATATCTTATCTAAAATCTGTTCACTTTCCATTTTTTATAAGTAAATAAAGGTTCGATTCAATACAAAACATATCATATTTTCTAATAAAATAGAATATTAAAAAAACAACAAAAGTTGGTGATATTTATATTGAATACATTATTCATAATTACATTTTGATCCTTTAAAATATATAGAATGATTTTCATTATATATGATACATCATCACAATTATTTTTTGAAATATTATCTATATTTATTATTTTATATCGTGATATAAAAGCCTCTGTCAAATATTCAAATGTTAATTATATACTAAAAATTAAAGATTAGAATTCTTTATATTACTGTATATTAAATAAAATTTACCTAAGAATAGATAATTTTATTTTTTTTTATTTTGAGCTCGAAATATGTCATTTTATACTAGTTTCAAAGCATCTTTACTCGAAATTCAAATTTCGTTACACAATTTGTAGGTAGAAATCTGATGGTAACCTGTTATATTTTTAACTAGAATTATATTTTTAAATATTCTATCATGATATTTGAATATGAAAGCAGTATTGTTATTTTTGCGAAAAACTTAATCTAAAATGAAACCTTAAAATTTAAATTATCAGTAACAATCATTATTTTGGGTATGACTAATACAACATTGGTATTGGAAAGTTTTCTAGAAAATATTTTGCTTCTATAATATTAATTTGAATTGATTATAAATAAATATTGTCTTTCTATATTTTGATACTAGATATATTTATTATTATATTAAGTATAATCTATAAATGCCTACATATTTTCAAACTAGTTATTAGAATTATTATTTATAAAATTTAACTTTGAATCTGATAAAAATTCACTCGTATAACAAAAATTGTAAATTTTAAAAGCACTTTGATAATTTAATTAAAATGTCAAAATTGATATAAATAAGTTAAATACTTTAATAAAATATTCTATAATTCGAAACCCTATTTAATTAAATGGTGAGTACTTTCATTCAAAACTCACGCATGAACGCGAATGCATTTCTTTTTATTTTTTCATTTTCTCACTCTTTCTGCTTCCCTCGCGTTCTCTCAGAATGTTGATTTTCTTTCTAAAACACTGCCGATTGCGTTCTCCTGACTTTCAGCAATCGTCTCGTAATGTGGTCCAGATGGTTGGTGATGTCACTATCGCTCTCACTTGAAAACCAAGGGGCACAAGTCTTCGTACTAGAATGCTGATAAATGGGTGTCTCCAAAGGGTATGCGATAGCAAAACTCTAAGTCTTCTGGTGTCGTCGCCGACGAAGTTCTACACTGGCTTTGGATATCAAGAAAAAGAAGACGAACGGTACTTCGCACGCATGGATTTACATTACTCCAGGCGTAAATTCAGATTTTCTCAAGAGTGCTTTTATGTCACGTACTTCGATAATTTCAAAATTCCAAAAACCTTCTTATGAATTAGCTTATTCGAGAAAATATTTGAAGTTAATCTTAAAAATAGAAATATTTAAAAATTTTGCGAAAATGTTAAAAGTGTTAATAGAAATTACTATTGATGATATTATCGATACTTCTAAAATGAATAATACCTTTATATTTTTATCAGCCATTAAAGTATTGTATATACTATAAATCAAACATTTAAGTTCAACTTTATTATTACATTCATCAGAAAACTTATTTTTAAATCAATGATTCTAAGTATATATAAAGTTTTTAGTCAAATATAATTTTCATATTTACAATTTACACATTCTTTAAATTAAAGTTAGAAGTAAAAATAATTTGAAGTTTGATTCTTAAAGTACAAAAAATTATATAAATATATTTAACTCTAAAACTGAAATATGGATTGAAAAATACCAAAGTAATTTTATAACCATTTATTATATTCATTAATGAAATAAACGCGCGCGTGTGCATCTACGCTCACATACACACACGCGCGCGCGCACGCACACACATTTCTTTGATACTTTTCTACTACAATGACATTAAATTTTTTCTTAAACGATTGATTTTTATATTAAAATATCAACAAATGTTTTCTTATTATACTTTTATATAATTTTCAAATAAAAATTTCTCTATTTCATAATTGTACTGTACACCTTCATTTTATATACCTTTAAATATTTTTCTAAACAATTTATTATCGAATATTTATTTTAAAGACATTGTTAGTAAAATTATTATTAAACAAAATCTGAATTATGTAGGCTAAATAAAAATTTTTATAGTTTCTTGCTGAACATACCTTTTCTAAATTTAATATTTTTGTACACAGAAATATTAAAATTCAATTATCATTTAAAACATATAAAAGGTTTGCATTAAATTTCCCTAAGTTCTAAGTATCCTTCAAGCATCAAGGTGATTATATATTTCTTTTTCTCTTCAATTAGTTTTAGCTTGTAATTCTCAACTTTTCATAAAAGATTTACATTTTAAATCCTAATTTCTTACTAAATATACATTATCTAAGCATGCCAGCAAGTGAATAATATTATACAAAGTTAAAGAGTTTTTTATTTTATTTTTAATAAATCTGATAGAATATTAAAAAATTAATTAAGTAAAAGAAGTTATTATAAGATAACACGTTTTCGTCAAATTTATATTTAATAAAATTAGTAATTGATTATTCTTGTTCATTCTCCATTTTAACAGATATTATAGAAAATTTATAATATACTACTTATCTCAGTATCATATTAAGTAGATTCTAATACTTTTTCATAATAAAAACGTATTGTATATATTACTTTAATAAACTTATTTATTTCTAAGACAGCTGCATATCTGTAAAAAGTTGGTTGTATATAAAATTACTACAATAAAATCTACATTAGAAAATTACAAAAATTAATTTCTGTAAGTCCAATAATAAATAAGTTTCTTGATGAAATTTTAAATAAATAGTTATAACGGATATAGAGAATTTGTTAATCATGACGAAAATTTGCTTAAAAATAAAGTTTTATAATTTAGTAATATGAATTGATTTGTATTCTATTTCCATACGTCGTAGTCCATAAACGTTGAATAATTTACGATATTTTAGCATATTAACTTATTAGGTATTAACTTATTTTACTCTTTTGAAACTAAATTTAAATTAATTTTAAAATTTTTTCAGTGCAGACAGTTTGGTACTCATCTAGTATTTTGAGAAAAAATTTTATTGTATTTTTTTCTTGAGATAAGATTATTAAATTTTTAAATGTAATAATATTTTCTAGTACTTTTCAATTAATGTAATTAAAATTATTATTTAGCCATATATCAAGCACTATTTTTGCTTCTAAATTTCTTGTTTAAAGAAGAATTGATTTTACTTTTTTAAAAGTTTATTATATCTTTTATGGTTGATTCTTATTTTCATTGTTATTTAAATTATAAAAATATTTGAATGGATTACTAATTTTAATTTAATGTTTAATTTCTCTTGTGAAAATAAAACTGTTATCATATGCTATAGGTGTACTAAATAATTTTGTTATACTTGCAAAAGCTGTGCATAAAGTAGTAAATACCTATATCATTTTAACTACTATTCGACAACTTCCTCGTCAATTCTCTAAGCTCTCAAATGTTTAGAACCAATTATATAAGCACTTTAGATATATTATTAGTAACCTTAACTACAATTCCATTAACATGTTACATTTACAAGCAGATTGAATTATCACTAAGTGATCCTCGATATTGGCCAGTATTACTTGCTCTAATATATGAACTGAATGTGTTATGATAAAATTTTATTGAGATTGAGAGTAATGAATAATGTGTAATGACTAATGAGTTGATTCTTTTACATTTCTAGACATGTTATCCTAGTGTTTATTATTATTTTATATTAATTTCTAAACTAATGAAATAGTTAGTAAAAATATTGAAAGTTTTTGCAACAATCAGCTAATATCTTTATCATCGATTAATTATTAGATTCTCGTATAATCAGAATTCACTAAAGCGAGTCTAAAATCGACTCGTGATATTAAATATTACTCTTTTTTAACATTTTGAGTGTTATAAATAAATTTATTTCATTTACTGGTCAAATGAAAATATGAGAGATATTTTGATTACCTCGTAACACAATAAATCATCTTTTACATTTAATTCTGTACTTCAAATATCATTCAGTATTATATTATCTATATCCCATATTCTATATATATATACTTTATTTCAAAATTTCTAAAAGATTAAAATGATACATTAAAAGTTACTACAAGAGAACCTCTTGACTTTCATATAAATTCAAGTAATTTTTTTTAATATGTAATATTTTACGAAATATGTAGTTATCTTTCAATTGAAAACATGATTTAAAAATCTTCTAGGATATAATTTATTTTAGATATGACTATTAAATAGCCGTAGCCTTTTCCGTATTAATTTTAAGAATACTTATTTTTATAAGAATTCTGAGTTATTGCTAAGAAAGCGTGATTGTATCAATAATGTACCATATTTCGTGATCAATTGCTGTAATAATTCGATCGAAAGTGTATCCGTTGATGTCACTTGAAATTTAAAGCAAGAGATAATTTTCCATTAGGCATAAATCAATTTACTGCTTGATTTTACAAAATCATATAGTTGAGTATAGTCCATTTAGTAAAGACGTTAAGATACTTATGTCAATTCAATAAAATAGGTTAAGGAACTTTAGTGCGGGAAGCGGGTGTCTTAGCTCACCAAGATGAAAACTATTAAGAGAAGAAGCTTCCTTCCATCGGTTCTAGGTCACTTTAACTCTGAACCAAAACAGGTATAGCTTATCTACACAATTTATACGATAATTTTACCTTCGTGATTATTAAGTGAATATATATTTAAAAATATTAAGCTATTTACAATAAAAAAATTCAACTTCTTGAATTTGATCTATTATTAGTAGATTGTAAATTTAAATTGTAAATATTAACAAATTAGATTAAAAGATACAATTTCATTTTGATACCTATTTAAAAAATATAAGTTTTTATTTATCAAATATGATAGTACATTGTATACTTTTAATTAATATTTTTGAGCAATAAAAAAATATATACAGAGAAATTTTATTTTTGATGCACAGTACAAAATATTGCGGCCAAACTCCACAAATAATAGACCTTTATATATATATATATATATATATAAACAATTTCTATATATAAATAATATAATTATTCATTATATCAAACTACAAATATAGTATTCAAAAATAAAATAATTATATATGTACTTATTAATAAAGATATTTTCTATACATTTATCAATAGCTGCTTAGAAGATTTTCTTTTCCTTTAAATGTTTATTATTTTCAAGAGATCATATATAAATAAAAAGAATTAAATACTCATGACATCTTTTGAACAAACATTTACAAATATTTATTTTTTTCGAGTTTGATGCCCAAAACTTTGAGAATACTATATCGAAAAGTTTAATACTTACAAACATGATTTATTCGAAGCACACTCTTATTGAATATACTGTACTATAAATAACTATAACAATATAAGATAAAATGCAAGAGTTATATCATATAAACATTAAGAAGGTTCAAAACAAGAAAGTTTTTTAGTAAGAAAAATCTGGTGCTGAAATGTATAAAGGTAGATACCCACCTTAGCGTTACCCAGGATCAATAATCTCATCCCTTTCACATAATTACTCTAGAATAATGTCAAAAATAGAAATTTAACATTAAAAGTTTCACGATATAAATTTTTTATAAAAATTCTTTTACGAAACGATTTGCAAGTTTTTATAAAAAGTATAAATTTCATATTTTATTTTTTTAATAAAATTATTTTTTTATCAATTATTTTTCATTTTATTTTCTCAATATAAGGCAAACCATAATTCGAAAAGAATAATATCCGTTTACTTTTGTAAGTTATCATATTTATTACTTATTAGTTTCGCGTTATAAGAGTAATAAAGAAATTATAACGAGGACTAACATTAATACTAAAACCAAACATAATTTTGTGTATATTTTTCTCATTAAAAAATGGTAAGTATTTGAATTAAAAATGTTAATATCCGAAAATAAAAATTTAAATTTTCACGTATCAAGATGTGATTTCAAAGTATCCTACAATAAGTAGAAATTTTTATAAATATATTTTTATTCAACTATATAAATTAAAACTGTTTCAATTTTATTTGTTTAGATATTTTTGTGCGTTCCAGTGATAAATTACGTACAAATGTTACTTGATTTTTACCATTTCGTTCATAAAATTAAAATATCAAAAGTAATATATATTTTAGCAAAAGGACATTTCTTTTATATAATATAAACGTGCAGTTTAACGATGCATTTGTTTGAAGTAATAGATAAATTGTGAATAATTTAGTTCAATGAAAATTTGCAACTAACAATTTATTGTTAAAGAACTGTTACCACTCCTTCGTTAAAAAATATAATACAATGTACAATTTAAGCTTTTAATATATACATGGGTCAAAACCTGCAAGTTTACTCATATACATACATCAACTTACATGCTTAATAAGAGAATGTTTGCCTGTTTTAACGATAAAGTTTCAGAATTTTGTTGTATATAGGCGTGTAGATTTATAATCTAAATATCTTGCTGCAAGCTATTGTTAACATAATTCTTACAGTGCTAAATGTCATTCAACTGAAAGAAAATCACCAACAGTGCAGTAGAGGTTTTATTTAATATTTCAGTTGAAATTATTTAATATTTTCACTCCGTTAAGCTCAAAATAAGGTGAGCGAAGGTGTCATAAGTGATAATAAATATTTCTATTTGTTAAATCATATATAAGCTTACTGTTATTAGCTTACATCTATATTAATAATGCTTTGCTTTGAAATTTTTAGTATTATCTTAAATAAAATTTGAAACCATATTGGAAAAAGGTTTTTTTATTTGCCTCTGTGACCCAAACATCTTTTAATTCCAGCTGTATACGATTCGGTTGTTAAATCTGTTGTAAGTTATAAATTTAATATCTTTGTCAAGCAGCAAGCTTACACTAATGTTGCTATATCATTAAAAGATCCCAAAATTTAATGCAAATGCTTTTGAATATTCGAAATTATTTTTAAAAGTTTTTTAAATAAATCAATTTAGAATTCAGTTTGAAACAAAAAATAGAATATTTTCATATTACTAATAATTTTTATTAGCAAGGCTTAACGTATTTATATACTAGTATGACAATTTTTAATACAGGTATATAATAATTCTTCAGTATTTTTAAATTTACGAATCGCAGTAATTTACTTGTTTAAAAATAAATTTAAACACAATAGTTTTCTTTTAATTATTAGTCTTTACGGTTCTTATAAACAATTGTTTAAACATTACTTGTAAACATGTCACACATTAAATGATTCAAATACTATGCACATAATAATTTTTATTATTTATCGTTTATTATTAATCGCTCGTTTGCAAAAACACCTAAGTGATTGAGTGCAGTAATTGATAAAATCTTGGAAATATATTATCCATATTATCATTATTATTAACGAACAGTATAGTCTTATCTTTAATAACTGTTTAGGTATATTATTAATTATTGCTATTATATTGTATTTCTAATTAAAGTTTTTTTGATAACCACGCAAAACCGTTTAATCAAAGTTTATTTTTCATAAACTATTAAGGAATGTGATTTGAAATTAACAGTATTATCATAGGTTTATTTATAATACAGACAATTTTTGTATTTTAGATATTTTAGATATTAACAAAGCAATGTTCTGCACAATTGTATTGTTTATAAGCCGTTATCACTATCTAATTCAAATCGACAAAAAAGTCTCAATAAAAATTAATTTTTCTGATGTTTAAAGCTAATGATTCTTTCACTCATGTATATAGTTTAACTAAAAATGTTGTAGTATAAAATATAAAACCTAGTATGTTTTGATAATGAGATAGTTTTCTTTTAAATTAAATGTAATTTTCTGAAATGTGTATGTTCAAAAATCAATTTAAATTATTAATACTGAATATATTTATATAAATATATTAATACAGACGTTTATTAGAAATAAATTAATTTTAAGTATTACTAAGCTTTAAAATGCTTACTATGAAGATTATTAAGATTCACATTTTTCAGAAAATTCTTGTCTTCTTACTGAGCCATCTCGGCGGCCTTAGCCTCGGAGCACGCATTCGTGTACATACGTATGTCAGAAAAAAACCTTAAAATTTTGAGGGTCGTTTCTGCCTTGTAAGCGTCTCTTGCCCAAACGCAAGAGCCTAATTGTAAAATAAATTTCGGCGTCCTGCACACGTATGAAGTTTTAAAAAATCGAGGCAATTTCAGACGCTGTGTGAAGAAGGGAGAGTTACTTTAGCTACTCCACGAACTTCGCAGAGTGGGGATCCGGATCCACGCACCACGACCTTAGTCGTAAACGCTCTCACTCAACTCTGAGAAGTGGTGGGGGCGTGCGTTTCACAGTTCGGCTGTAATAGATAAGGCGAGAGTGAAAGAGCGAGAGGCGCTCTACTGCGCATAATCCCAGCGCGTATAATCGCTCGGTATGCGAGTGAGACGCGATGATGGCGGTGGCGGCAGCGGCGTCGGTGGCGGTGACGGCGACCCCGCACGGTTACAGCCACAAGCGTCAGTGTGAATATGGCCGTTGTTGTGAGAGTATCTTGCGACGGGCGCCGTCACAATGCCGTCGTCGTCGTCATCGCCGCCGTTACAACCCTCGAGGTGCTGCGAGGTGCCTCGTAGATACGCTCGCGGTTCACCTTTCGCGCGCGCGCGGGGAGGGGGACAGCAGCGTAAAAAGGGGCATGTGCCCAAGTGCGCGCGCGTGCACACACGGAACACGCAGGAACGGAGCGCGGCGGCGACGATCGCGTCCTTTTTCCTCGGCGACTGCTATCCGCCGAGCGTGTCGTTACAATTCGTTAGCTACACCAGGTCCCCTCGTCGATCTCGCTGTTGTCGTTGTTGTTTGTTACGACATCGTTCGGGCGACCACCCGGGACAGATGTTACGTACACTGTAACACGTATCGCAAGGTCGTGGGAAAGGAAGCACCGTCTACTGTGCCAAGATGAGCTGCGACTGGAGCCCGGCCGCTACGCCGAGCGGAGCCGACGTCTTCGTCATCGGCTCAGGTACGCACCAAACGTTGTCTATGGTTTTTGCCATCGGCAGCGAGTACGTGGTGAACACAACCCGTAACCGCTTTCGACTCCGATATATATTAGTACGTTGGGTACGCGCGCCAAGTCGCGTAACGCTTACGCACGCGTTACTGAGAGAAAGAGCGAGAGAGAGACTGTGCGTCTGAGAAAGGGAGTGCGCGAGAGCTTTTTCACCGATGTCCTAACAGCCGAGTGATGTACAGTGAGGAGAACGGAGAAAAGGATAGAGATAGGGAGTAGGCTTGTGAATGCAACGATCGATTTCAGGGTACACTTTTCAGACGCGAGAAGACACTAGGACTTCGACAACAACGGCTACTACGGAGATGACCAAGTGTTTTGTTGACAGAGTCGTGTCCGTTCCCCTTTTTCCTCCTTCCTTCTCTCCCATCTTCCAAGGTGACTCAATCACCGTCTATGCTTTCCCCGCCCGGTCTTTCTATCTCACGAAGGTACCTTACGCGCTGTCTCGTAAATTTTCTACTTTATTCTTTTTCTTGGAATTTTCCTCTCGCTTGCCCGGCACGTATACCTATTTTACGAAAAAAATACCGACAGCCAGGTTCGAGAATATTTTTTCTGCGAAGTACGACGATTTCGGCTTCATTTCTGGCGGTGTAATGGTCCAGGGCTCGAGCCGTTTGACATTTTGAAGGAACGGGATAAGACAAAGAAAAAAGGAAAAAAAATCTTTAAAATAAACTCATTACGATTCTCTTAGACGTATGCTCTTAGAATCGTGAGTGTTGGAGGTAAAGTGACAATAGTTTGCCTTAGAACGGTAAGAGAAAACGTGTCATACATAGCATTCGAGCAGCAGAGGATTATGTATCAAGTTGTTAACATAATTTATAATGGCAATTGACGAAGAAGCAGTAATGTTGTTCTACGAAGTATACAAAATTAACATGGTTAAACTCAGAATAAGGATGAATTTTAGAATTCATGCTAATAAAAAAAGAAGCTGGTATCACATAACTAGTATCACATAAAAATTTTTACGAATATTCCATCTAAATATAAAATATTAGTTTAAATTAGGCATACAGTATCATCGTTAATCGTACTATTCCTTTTATAGTTACCCGTTAATTACGAAAAGATAAATTTATACTCTTAAACATTCTGTAACTTTTTATTTATCAACGACATCTCATGTAATTTTCTAACAAAAACTACGGAGAAACGGACTTTGTTGCACAGTTGTGCTTATTTGAATTCACGTTTCAGAATAATGAAATAAAATTTTTTAAAAAGTTTACTGAAGGCAGAATTTAGAATCCTTTTTTACATTTTCTTGAAATCTGCATTTCTGAACCTCCGTAAATTTACTTATTTTATACTTTTGATATTCTGAAATTTCAGTGAACTTTCTAAATATTATATACAATATATCAAGTGACATTTCAATACTTAATATAAAATTTTTTAGTTTTTACTTAATACTGATTAGTAGTTTTTAAATTATGAGAAATATCGGCACTACCGAAAAGCGAAGCTTGTGATAAGGAATTTTTCAGATTTAGAATTGTACAAACAATCTAGTGCTACATACTTATGTACAGAGGCATAATTGGAGTTTCATTTAACAACAAATGTTTTAGTTCACACTAATCATAGAATATCTTTAACATGCAAATAATTATTTTCCTGCTAACAACTTAAACTTACGTATTACATTCCAAATACTTGAAAATTATAGAATACAAAAATAATTTTCCATTCGAAATTTCTCATTCTTCTCTATTTTTTATTCTAATTTTTAAATAGCAAATTAACTTTCAAGTAAAGGAGACATCTGGTCCACTTAGAACGTGCAAAATACATGCACGTAACGATTGTCTCGTTTTATACAACTATTTTCTTATTCTATAGGCCTGTAGTTTTGTAGTAGCGTGTTGACCCATTATTGCCTGTGTATGTGCTCTTAGCTTTGTGCAGCTCTCAAATGTCACCTTGATACTGAGAGATGGGGCATCAACAAAGTTGTGCATGATGAACTACACAATCATAAATTGCATGTCCAATTCTATAGTGAAGATGAGTCAGCGTTCAATTGGTTATCGACCTTGCGGGTTAACCCCTAGTTTAGTAGTTATATATGGAGCTATGTTTCTCATTATTTCACTCATTGTAGAGAGAAAAATATTTATGTTATCTTCATAGAAGATTCATAGCTTTAGCTGAAAAATAAAAAAGAATACATGGATACAAGCAAGTTATAGCAGGAATTATTAGTACTTGTTTAATGAAAAATGTGTATAAGTAAAGTTCCTACGTAGGAAAAGAGCAAAAAATGCAGATTATGACGCCTTTTAAAATGTAAATTGTGCTGTGTTTCGATATGATTATATAAGCAAGTTATACATGACAAAAATTGTACTTGTTTAAAGAAATATATTTGTCGATTAGAAATTAGTAATCCTAAGAACTCCCCCCTCCCCCTATATTTAATGTAGCATTGAAACTTAGGCTTCTCTATTGCTTTTTTAAAATAAAATACATTGTTTGAGTCTATTGTACTTATTTTCAAACAGAAAGTCAATGAAAAAAAGATCTAAAAGTGCTCTTTAATAAATTTAATATTCGTTGAATTATTATAAATAAAATGTAATAAAGCTACATAAAGTTACGAAATGCATTGTGGTATAACCAATTTAATAGTTTTCGTATATATTTTATTATAATAAAAAAGTAATTTGTTTTAAAAATATAATTAAAGGTAAATGTTTTACATACTCAGTTGTCACACAATGAGACAAAATACCTTTACTAAACTTATTTTTCTTTTCTTTAAAAGTAAATTTGATAAACTTGATGAGCTTTGAAATAATTAAGATAATTTATTAAATTATTTATTTGTAAATTTGTAAATAATTTGCAGATAAATAAGAAACTATTGTTTTAATGCACTATCAATATATTATAAAATTATTTCATCAAGTATATATTTATTATCAGTTAAAATTAAAATTAAAATTAAAGTTAGAATGTCGAATGCAATAATATTTTTATAAAATTAAGAAATACCATTATAATTCACTTACATGTCATTACTTCATTCGAATTATTATTAAAATGAAGTTATAAAAATATTTGACTTTTCTGATTGTTGCATGGATAATTTTAAAAATCATTTTAAACATCATGCTTTTATGAAAATAAATGCTAAAGTTGGAAGTCATTGATTACAATCGTGAAGGAGTACACTAATAGAGCTTAGTTTTATGTCAATGATTCTGAAATTATTTTTATGTATTTTGCATACGTACTAATTAATCTCAAATAAGTAATATTAATGTTTTATATTATTTCCACTGAAAAATGGGTGATTTATTATTTAGTCCATTTTCAAACGTAACTAAAAATTTTTATTTATGAAGCCATTTTAAATGTAAGTTGTAGCATCGCAAATAAGCACCTCTTCAATTCAATTTCGAACACAAATATTAATTATATTTTAAAGTAATTTCTTATTAAAGTTGGATTTTAAAAATAAATATAATTATATTTTTAGATCAATAATATATGAAAATTGTCGTAATAGAAATATGAATAGAATAGAAATATGAAAATGGGTGTGTGTGAAATATATGTTTGTAACGGAAAAAACTTATATTATCCAAATTTATTTAATTAGAAATTGTATGATGATTTATTAGAAATTGATGGAAGGTTTAATTTGAGTAAGCAAACAGTATTTTCTTTGAACTTCTGTTCATGAAGTTATATAAATATTTTAATTTTTGTATCAACATTTTTATATTTTTTCAATTCAGAAAAGTAAAATAGAATTTCGGTTTTGATTCATGTTTATTTTTTCTGATTCGTGATGCTAGAGCTGTTAAACTATTTATAAAGTATTCGTATATTTTATGATATTTATAATTGATTGAGAAATATTCATTTCTTTTATTTGTAGTAGTAATTTTGGTACTGTTCCTTACATTCTTATACTTATATAATGTAGTATACATTTTTAACTTTTAAAAAGTATTTTTTTTATTCTTAAGTATACATAAATAAAGATATACATTAATTATTTACTATAAAACATACAGTAAATTAGTAAATGGAATATTCATGACTTTTCAATACCACTTTTTAGATTGTTTCGATGTAAACATTTTAACTTGATCCTGATTCATCTGTACAAAAATTACGGTTATTTTAATTAATACACTGAACTAATTAATAGTTAAATCTACAGGTTTTTTTAAAATGAATTTGTAACAGAATCGCGGCTATTTCAAATGGAATTTTCTATATTCGGTCAAAAAAAGTGCTAACATTTTTCTCTTCAATGAAACAATAATTCAGAATAAAGTATAATATTCTTCTGAATTTAAAATAAAAATTCTTTTAAATCCTAAAATGAATTCAGGGTAATTCTTCTAGAAATATTTTGAAAATGCAATTTTGAGAAAATCAGATTTGAAGTATCGAGTTAAATTTATATCAGGATAAAATGCAAATTTTTTACCTCACACTAGGTCCACCTAGCAAAGCCTCTGTATTGGCTGCAGCTCCAAAACTTCAATTTAAGCCTGTCTACGAGGCGTTCTTGCTTAGTGAGTGCTCGGTTGCGCACTGAGTTCTAAAATCTTGATGTACGCAGCGTTCTTTCTTTCCGCATATTGATGAGCATTTGGGATACTGCTCACTTTAACAACTTGAAGTAACTTCAAAAGCATTGAAGCACTTGTATAAAATATTCATTTTCGTATAACTGATTTAACTTTTTGTTGTTACCCCGTGAAAAAATGCAGACGCATCTTTCTAATAATTCGTATTACTCAGATATTCATGATATCATTGACGTCAAAACATCCTTAGATAATCGTCGGTGTTTAGTTGTGTATAAAAAGCACCAGACGAGCACCTTCTCAAACAGAAAATGAAATAAGTTGAAAATCAGGTCACGATCACGGTTATAATTTGCTTGTATTGAAACCATGATGCACGATGAGTGCATCTTATCACACCTTATCACGACTTTAAGGCTTATCTTATCATGGTTATTCAACTGAAGAAAATTTTGCGATTGTTTTAGGTTGCACGAAACGTAATTAAATTAAATTTATTTGGAATAATGCAATTTTGGGTAATAAAAATAACCTCTCACATTTTAATTTTACTTTTCATATTTATGTATCAACACGTACATTTGCTTTAAATACATATTATTTACTTTATTAAAACATACTTCACTTCTTTTTCAATCTACTGACATTTATAAAAAATTCGTTTATTTATATTTTTTCTAAGGAACTAAGAAAAGAAACTACAGTTTTGATAGTTAAAAATGCTTGATAATTTTAAATAAATGACGCCTCAATAAAGAATGATAACAGTTGTGTTTTCATCTTTCTTTTGTTCCGTATATTAATTAATATGCGGTTAATGATAAATTGTTGTTTATGTTCTGTTACATTTCCACATTTAACTTGATTAAAATTCCTCAAAAGTATACCTTACGCTGCGATTACAATATCGTAGTTTAGGATCAGATAATGCAAATGGTCTGCAGGAGCCAATAGGATGAGCGTTACAATCTTGATTATGTTCTTATAATGGTAAATAATTAGCGTATGATAAATGATTAGTGTCTTGTGTAAAATAGCGGTACCTTCATTTGATATCTTAGATGACTCAACTCTGATTTTGTACTTACTGTACTAGGGAAGGCTAACTCTTGAACGATATTTCTTTTTATGTTTTTACCAATCACCAATTCATCATTTAAAAATATATAATTCATTTGTAAATAATTTTTTATATTAATTTCTCTTTTTGACCTTTTACTGAGTCTTTTTATATGTACTAAAACGCAATCCATTTTCTACAATGTTTTAGATGCAGTCAGTATACTCTTGTTTAGTAACGAAGGTTTCGCTGTAACATGTAGATTTTATAATGCTAGAGAATAAGTTTGTAATTACCCATCGCTAAAATATTTTCTATATTTTGCATTGTAGTTTATTCTTTATCATTTTTTAAATGATTATGTATAAATTCTGTGTATTAAAATTCTGTAAAAATGTATATCGAGTAGGCGTAACATTAATTTAAAGCTTAAGTGAAACGAATAATATTTTATTTTGGATTATTTAATGTGAAACAATTATTCATGATTATATTATACATGTCATACAATTAATTAGTATAAGAATTAAAAAAAAATGGAAACCGTGTTTAACAAAAAGCTTGGAAAATCTCTTCGATTACAATTTCTTAATCCTCTTATCTTAACTGTTGTACTAAGTGTACTAGATGATTTGTATAGGAATCTGTTTGGATTTATGCAGAAAAATGTTTTAAATATGTAAGTACTTAAGTTACATTGTAAAATAATTATATAAAGCAAATTTTTTTCATTAAAAATTATCCATAATTAGAATACATCAATAAACATTTTTCTTACTTATTATCATAATAATGTATCAAATAAAACTAGATAAGTAAGCAAACACTTTTTACGTGATTGTGTAAAAAAATAATTTATTCTTGAAAGAATAATGAATAAAAAGAAATTCTTTATTTAATTACTTTTGACTATTCTATTAAGGAAGTTACTTTGGTTAAAATCTTGTTATGTTTATAAAGAATTTTTTATAGCAAAATATTAAAACTGGTGTCTAAAATATATGTATTACTTTAATAAATCTAACAATTATAAGTGATAATTATGAACCTCTAAATTATCTAAAAAATCCATACTTGTAAAATTATGAGAATAATAATCAATTTTAAATTTAAAGTTTTTATTTATAAATAGAATAATGGCTTTTCTACATTATTCGTTTATTTATTATTGTTATATTGCAGTTACTGGGATATATAGTGACATTATGTTTATAAAAATTTAATGATATAAACAATTTATATCCATAATGAACATTTCATGTGAATATTTTTGAAAACGAACTGATTAATAAATTCTTCGGAGTTTGTGTAAAATACATTCTTCACGAGATATGCACTGATGTTAAATAAATAATTATATTTAATGGGTATTCAAGTTACAAAGTAAAAGTTAATAATTGCAATTTTATATTATCAACTTATTATTACTATTATAATTAAAATCATAATAATAAGAATATTATTGAAACTAATTAATTTTTTTAAGTTTATTTATTTTCGTTAATATATCACTATGTACCATTTCAGTCAATATTACAAAAGTTTTTTAGAAATATACCTGAATATTTTTAATTAGAAATATTTCTAAAAATTAATCAATGAAAGGTACGTTTAATATAAAAATATTGTTAATTAAGAATTTTCAAATATCAGTAGTTTTGTATTTTTTATATTAAACGATAAAATAGTACACGAAAGAATATAATAATTTACGTATTTATCTATTTATAGTAAATCATATTTTTTAATGTTACCTATCATCAAATATAATTCTTTGTAATAAAATGAAAAATAAAAAATTGTTATTATTTTACATGTTTCTAATATTGTGCGAAAAGGAGAAATAGTCCGCGTAAAGAATCATAAAAAAAATTTGAAACAAATTTATCTAATCCTTTTTATTATAATAATACAATATTATTTTATTATATTATGAAATACAAAATTAGAGACTATTTTATATTTTGACTTATTAAAATATAAGTACAATGCAACTAGTTCTTTTACTTACTTGTTCATACTTAAATATTTAAAGTTATGATTTATTAAATAAGAATTTATGTTAAATTTATAATATTTTTTTATAACTGACTTTATAACTGACAATAATTAACAAATTTTAATAGTTTATTTTAAATTAATGGTGCCAATTTCTTAATATTTTGAAATTTAATTTTTTTAGATTGGTTCATTACGATATTTTGTTTTTATCTTGAACATACTGTAATATGTAGTACAATCTATGAAAAATTAAAATTCATTGAAATGATTTCGTCTGAATAAGTAATCATTATTGTCAACAATTTAATATTCTCTACCATTTGAACAATTCAGGCATTTCAATTTTCCTTAGTAGAGTGTTATAATTTTTCGAAAACATTTTTTCCTTTCTAAATCATCGTCTAAATCAGTCATAATAATTCTTTTTTTCTGTGCTTAAATTATAAAAACCAATGGTTGCTTTAATAACACTTAATAGTATTTGACCATTTTATTATGATGCATTAAAGAATGAGGTACCCTCTAGTGGTGTTCGCAGAAAAATCTGAAGGATACTTGTAGAACAACTAAGATTCATACAGTACAAGCTTTTATCAAACTGATTGTATAGTTCCTTTTAACGTTACTTACTAGAAAAGATGTGATGTTTCGACATCTTATTTAGAATTATTGATGTAGCACCATTAGGTGAAGTTGTTCTATTTAGTAATTTAAATATTTAATGAGAAATACAAATTCTATAACATTAATACAAGATGTTTAACAAATATTTCTCATTACATATACAGTTGATATATCGATACAGATTAGTGTTTTTATTATACAGAGTTATGAATGCTATCTTCTTTAGTATATTTAAAAACGTATAAAATACTTTTTTATTATATCGTTATAAACCAGCAAATTAATTGTTTTAAATAGCATTTCGTATAAAAAATATATCACTTTATAAAAGTTAAATTTTATTTAATACATTATTAAAGTTTCCAAAATTATTTTTCAATAGTTTACTTTAAGCAAAGTTATTCCCGAATCAAATTGCACTTTTACTTAATAAACAGAAAAAGTTTTAAATCTCGAAATTTAATTTTTTGAAAAATTATTTCAGTGGAAGATTCAAAATATGACCGATTTATTTCTTAAACTATGTTAATCTAAAGTCTGTTGCTGCGCAACTGAGTAATATTAATGATTTTAATACTATCGTGATATATATAAGACGAATATCAGCGTGATTGATAGCTCTAGTGTTGTTTGTATCTCCTATTATGAATTTCATTATGAATAATGGAAGTTAATACATGTGTGGGTGAATATGTGCAGCTTATATACGAGAAAATATGCCAGTGAGCAGGAATTTACGAGGGTGGTGGTGGTAAGTAGGCGATTAATGCAGTAGTACAACGATATTGTGCAGAATTAACAACGTATATGTGTAGTGTGTGCCTGAAAGAGAGAGAGAGAGAGAGAGAGAGACTGCACAGGCGTGTACGTACGTGAATATGTATGGATATTCGTATATGTATTTTCTATATTTACAATGAAGCGTATAAAAGTTTAAAGAAGATACAACAGCTGAATTGAGCACAATGATATAATTCTCACTTCCTTGGTAAGAAAAAGTTAAAAAACTTTTTTGTAAAGTTCACAAAAATACTTCAATAACTTCAAATTATATAAAATTTCATAGAGTATACTTTAGTAAGATTTACAAAGGCGCTTTTAATAATTTGAACTTAAGTTTCTGCTAAATGTGAATAATATAATTTACGAAAATTCCGCATTTGCTATAAATATTTTTTATATGAAAATAAATATTTTTTAAATCTTTTATAATTCATGGCGTTCTTGCATTTTATAAATTATTAATTAGATATATCCCAGTATCATACTATAATATTTTAAATATAAACGTATAACTCAGATTGTAGCCAACTTATATATTTATATAATCACCGTAAACGAATCCAAATTTACTTGTTCCATACTTTTTCAAGCTTAAGTATCGTAGTCATGAACAACGACGACGTATGTTGAGTCATCGTCATCGAGGTCAAAATACCCACAACTTTAAACTCAAACAGTTGTTGATGATCCTACTTACTATGTTTTATACAATAAAATAATAAACTTATATTGAAAAAGCTACGGAGCACACTTTCAAAATCGATAACAATGTAAATGTTCGTATAATTTATGTCTGATGACAGATTTAGATTTTGAAAACTATAGCACGTAATAGCTGAGCTTTGTCATCAAGCTTTTCTACATTCATAAAAGCCATACTTTGATGTATATTCATATACATATTTACACTTGCCACTTTCAACATAATGTATTAAATTATTTGAAATAACGACAGTAATATATATATGCATAAGTGCAAAGGTCTAACTTATATTTTTTCCTTCAGTAAAATATTGATCACGATACGTCTAATAATATGTTTTATCTTTAATTAAAGTTATTTTTGTAACTTTACATAAAATGCATAATTTATATAATTCTTTTATCCGTTTAAGATCTTAAAATTTCAAAGAATATTCAAAGTTATTACACTTATTATACGTCGACAGAATCGTACAGAAGTTTGAAAATTATTTAATGTTTAATAATGCATAATAAATTACTGTGAAAAGGAAAAAATTGAAATTAAAGTTTTAATTGTTACGAAGCTATAGAACATTAGTAATTTGTAATAATTTGTCTTTATTTTTATTATCGAAATTTCTTATTGTAATGCAAGTAACTTTCTTAACATTTCGCTGAATTTTATTTAATGCAAATGATGTGTTAAGAACACTATTGCTGATGCTTGAAAAAGAATTTTGTTATAAAGTCTTTGTTGCAAACTTATTTATCAAATTTAAATAATAATTACTAAAAGTATCATTGAAATTTACAGTAATATTACCTATAAATTTTTTTCTATAGCCAAGACCTTTATTATTCTACATATGCATATACACATATGTGTGAATATATATATATATAAATTAAAGTTTAATATTTAATCTATAAAAGAATATTAACAATTTTTTATTAAAATTTTATTTAATAAATCTATATTCTCTCTTTGTGATGTTTATTAAGACTATTTACTTTATTAAAAATATTTAACGTAAATGTGATTTAAATGACTTCATTTTATTTCAAATATTTTTAATTTATAAATTGGTATAAATTTACAATTGAATCAGTATCATTGATTTAGCAGCTTCGTAAACATGCATTAATCCAGTAGTACATTCTTCCGTTTCGTTGTAATCTATAAAGTTGAATCATAAAAGCTTTTTTATATAATGGAGTATTTAAAGAGGGCACTCAAGATGGGTGAAATTTTTTTACTTTTATCAAGGGTTTATTTTATTATTGAAATTATAAATTACTAATTTCTATAATGTAAATAGTCTTCCAAAAAACGTTTATTGCGAATTTTAAATATTTTATTAGAATTTGCTCATTACTACATTTTAAACATTAAAATGTTATCTTGAAGCTTTTAACATTGTTACATTAATTTATTGACGACCATATACGATAAATCGATATTTAGAATAATATAATATGATATTTCGATATATTTAATTATTTTTCTAAAAGAAACCCATTTTTTATAGTTTACTAAACGAAATAGTTCAGTTCAACTTATAGGTTTGTGAAACATTAATATAAAATAAGAGCTTCTATTTGAATTATATTTATCCATGAAATTTTTAATTATAATTTAATTCTTAATTTTTAGGTTTATTTAACATTGAAGAAAAGCTTGTTATTGTAGTTCAGTAATGTTTTAGTACTACTTGAAAAAAGTAATTCATAAAAATGTTATTCAGAATTGCTTTACTTTTTGCATATCTGACTATACGAAGAGAGTGAAAATATTATCGGTTATCTGTTTCTTTAGTAGTGCAATAGTACTCCAAGAATTCATATAAGCATTTGTACTCATTATAAAAAATGTTTTGAATCACTATATATCTTGTTTTGAATCCTAATTTTTTTATTGTCTTTCTATTAATTATTTCGTGCGGTATTGCAAATAATAAATTAAAAACTATCGGTAGACCACATTTCAGCAATCAAAGTAAATGGTTAAACCCTTACTGAGCTGTTGTATCATACTAAGTAAATATGCGTTTTGTGTAACTGATGGTGACTGAGCATTTCATTTGTTCTTTGTTTGACTATTTCCTTTTGATTTGGTATATTATGTTAATTCTTCTTGGTTTGATACCTATTGTTCTCTAAAATATGAGCATCAGGATATGATAGAAAATAAATAGAAAACATAAAAGAATTATGTAAATTTAATTATGTAATTTTTATTTAAACACTATTAATAAGATATAAAACAGTTATCATTTATAGTATAAAAATTCAATGTTTGTAAAGTATTTAGATAATGATTATATTTGTTTAGATAATTTGTAGCTCATATCACTGTAGATAATCTGACGAAAAATTTTAATAGTGATTATTTTTAAAAAAGTATTCGAAAGATGCATCAGTGTATGGGTGCGCGCGCGCACTTACGTGCGTGTGCATCGAGAAAAGAAAGAGTACATTCAAATTTAAAATACGCTTTTCTAATAATTAGTCAAATCTATAGAAAAATAGATTTCAAAAAAGGAAAAAAATTTGAAAATAAATTAATATATATCGATACTGTCCCAATCCTAAATCTGAATCCTATTCCGTAATGTAACTTCTATTAAATCCTGCTTTATTTATGATTCTTAATGACACATTCTTCTTATTGTTGCTATGATAAAAATAATTTACTTATTGTTTCTATTTAAATTGTCTACTTATAAACGAAAGTTTATAATTTATTTATTAAATTGTCTACTTAAAAAAAATACAATTTCCTCCATTCAAACATGGAGGAAAATATATTATATTTTCTTATTATATATTATAAATATATTATAAATTAGAAATAAAATCTTCATTACAATTTAAAATTTTTTAAAATAATTTATGTTATTATAAAATAATTGATCTTTTCGGTATTAATTTTCTTTACTTAAATAGACTTTTAATAAAGATATTCGATATCTATAATTTTTCAGTTTTATCTATTTACATATCAATTCAACTAAAAATCTAAATATGTTATTGCGGTCACATAATACGAACGCTACGATATTATTTATTTTAAAACTTCTTACCACAATTTGAATTAGAATCTTTAATTATTTAAATTAATATACAGTTAATAAATGCATTTCCTGCAGATTTAGAAAATATCTGTTAATTAAAATAAAAAAATTATTTTATTTTATTAGATGAGAATGCAGAATTATTAAATACAAGATATTTTTATATTTATTTAATTAATTTAAATTAATTTTAAAGAAAATAGTAATTAGCATAAGAAGACAAAGTTAGATGTATTGAAATTTGCTTATTTTGTTTAGATGAATTGTTTATGCTTATTTTGTTTTCATTTATATGAAAATAGATTAAAAATGAACAATTTATTTAAAAATAACTTACAAAAATAATTGAAATTCTGTTTTTTTTTCAGTATTTTATTCAATAAATATATGGATAATTTTGCAATGAAAAATATTTTTTAATTAAGATATTCATAAATGTCATGATAAATTCGGTTTTAATAAGAATTTTCCCAAGAACTAACTTCACTACTGGTTTAATTTATATGATGAAATAGATACAATAAATTATGATATTCAATTATATTACATATTATTTCCTATTAGCTTTCTAAACAATTGGAGAGTTCATCCAATCCTACATTTATAAGTAGGATTGGAGAGTTAAGATTTTATATCGAAAATATTTTTAATATTTTTTTTCTGTATTGTTTTTGTATATATTTATACATGGCTTAGTGAATAGTCCTTTGTGCTTCAAATAAGTAATATAAATAAAAGCAACCTTTTAAGCAGAATCTTTATCATTCGAAAGTTTACAGTGTCGAATGTATTCATATTTTCATTGTTATTTAAATTTGCATTGTTAGATCACAAGAAAAGACTTATATTTTAATTATTTTTCAAAATTACATATTTTTTTCCTATTTCAATTTTTGATTACTAATTGTTAATCTATGTAGTCATAAATGCAATCAAAATATACAAAATAGATATATAACCGGAAGGATTTTTTTCATATATACGGGTGCACTCGTATGATAACTTAAAAAATTTTTTCATTTAACAAATGCAGATGTATTCATAAAAAGTGCTTTATATACTGCTTTAATTTGAAAAAAGAACTTACAATTAAATTTTAATCACAAAAAAGTCGTATATATTCTCTAACAATCAAAATACTTTTTTTTCATATTGATTAATCATCAAATTTTTCAAATGCAAAAATATTTATTTTTAAACGTTCATTAGAAAGGTATGCGAATCTAACTTTTTTACAAAAATACATTTCATCTCTTTTCTAATGTATTTTTGAGAAATGAAATGTTTTTTCAATACATCTGTGTTGTGTAAATGTAGTTTAATGAAGGTTTTATCAGTTAATATTTTAGATTAGTATATATAAAATATTATTGTTTTACCTTATATTGGAAAACAATTATAGTAACTAAAATTAGATTTATTATCAATTTATTGCAAAATATAGCATATTTAACAGCTTATATTAATGTATATATAAATATTAATATATATAAAGATTAATCAAGGAATATTTGATAGACTGTATGAATATTTTACACCAATAAATCTTTTTAATGGTACATATATAATAATTTTTTGAAAGGTAATGTAATGATTCTATTTATTAATTTATGATTGTACAACAAATTTATAGGCTCTTTAATACAATTATTTGTTTACGTGTTTACATGTTATGTTTATACAATGTTTACGTCCATCTTCAATGTTGTAGCTAGTATTATTGAAACAGTATTTAATTCTTATTTACTTAGTATTTTATCTTTAATTTTTAAGTTTTAAAATAAGTATATATTTGTTTAACTTTCTTTTCAATATCTTCAATTTTAATATCAAATATGAAGTATCATACCTTATTATTATATATTGTTTTTACTTCATTTTAATTAATCGATTTGAAGACGTTTATGGATTTTAAAGGATGTATATGTAACATAAAAACATTTACTACTTTTTTTATTGCATTTTAACTAGTACTTACTCAACAAACAATCTATAAACTCCATGCCTCATTTGTTACAAGGCAAATGTTGTCGGTCCTTCAAACTTTCTAATACAAGCTCATGCTTAGCTAATCTTTTAATACATCAATAAAATCGTCTAATTTCTCAGTTGTGTACCTTTAAACTGTTGAGCTTAATTAAGCTGACACAGTACACATTTAAATAAGTAAACCTATAGTAGTAAAACTACAATTCTAATAATTTTTGGAACAGTGACTAAACGTAAAAGAAGCAACGAGAGAGAGAGAGAGAGAGAGAGAGAGAGAGAGAGACAGACGGACGGACGGATAAATAATTGTTAAGGTCATACGGAAACTACTTTGACCGTTACTCTTTCCTTCTCTCTCTCTTTTTCCCAGTTTCAAGTCGCAGTATGTCACGAAATTTTCAAGGAAGGTTGTTTTCCAGGCAAAATTTCTTTTCCTTAGGCTTCCTTGCCTCAGTGCAATGATGTATTTTGTTCTCTCTCTCTCTCTCTCTCACTTTGTCAGTCTGCTTTTACTTTTCCTCTCTCTCTTGTTCTCCCTCCTTCTCCTTTCTCTGGCAACACCTGCGTTTAAGACAGGGCAGATGTTGAGAATGCGGTGCGTTTTTCCTGCTAAATGAAAGTTGGCTGCGTTCTTCGTGTCCCTTTGACTGCAGGAAAACCTTCTCGTCTTACTTTAACAACCAACGCGTGCAAGGGCCACATGCTTCGTACTAGTCATCGAGGGAGCACTGCGTACAAAGTAGAGCTTCTTTTATTTATATACATAGTTCAAAATTAAAAGCAGCCTTATATTCTTCTTACGAATTTTTCTAAGCATAGTCGCGTGTATTAAAGAAAAAAGGAATCCTGTACCCGAGAAAAGAGGTTACGGATGTGCTGTCTTTTAAAAAAAATAACGAGGAGAATAATTTCTAAAATAAGTGCGCTTGCAGATAGTGAGAACGCCCCGTTAATAGAATTATTTGCACTTGGTTATGTGCAGATAAAACGAAGAAGCTCTCGACGTATCGCTGCTTAGCTTTGTTTGCTTCTTCTTTGTGATCATAAAAATGATTATGTAGTAAGAACAATTGTTGATATTCCGTTGCATTGTCATATTAAAATAATTGGTACTCTGTCACGCAGAAGCATATAAAATATACTGTAAGTTCGGTACTGTATGTATTATATATTTTAGTGCAGTAGGAATTTCTGTAGAAGAAAATGATGCTTTTTCATTAATACAGAGTAAAAATATAATTGTGATTACCAAATGACAAAAATAAAGACTTAAAATTAAATAAATGAATTTTCTAGTAAGTGTAATTGAGACTAGTAACACAATTTAGGGAATTACATATGATTTGTTGAATTGTGACATTTAATTAATATTAAAAATTAAATTTTATTAAACGATTTGTTATTTAAATATCGAGAAAAAATAAGATAATCTAGCTATGACAATATAACTCGACTTTAAAATGCCTAACACAAGTTTAATAGCATAGTTTAATGAACACAAAGGTGATTCGTTTTAGCGGACTGAGCTATTTTGAATTTCCAAGGTCTTCCCATGAATTTGAATTTAAAGTCTTAGGAAAACTAGGAAAGATATTGCATACAAATTAATTTTGTTACAGAATATTCCTGAAAATATGTATTTTTACACTTAGAAAAAGTTCACACTTATCTAATCATTTAATTATACTTTATAATTGATAATGAATGACGTGTAAAACTTCAATAGACAAATTTGTTATTTTTTCATCTATGTATGCTTTCTCAAAATTCCTACAGATATAATTATGTTAAAATTTTTATTAGATTTCAACGTATCTAAAAACTATCTTCTAGGTATAACTTTCACTTTTCTTAACGATATTTTTTTTGCCTGAAATGGTCTGAAATTGTTATCCCTGCACGCGTTTCTGAATTATCAAAAAATAAGAAAATTTGCAAATTTGATTAATAATTATTTATAGTTAATATATTTCTTGTTAGTGCATAACGAAATTCAGTTTTTATATAATATTTCTATTTAATAAAATAAAATTATTAATAAAATTAATACGAAAAATTATTATCGTTAACTTTATAATTTTTTTTATTAAACTAATATTAATTATTTTAGGCGAGTTTTCTATTGAATTCTTTTAATTATAGTAGTATTTATACACATACAAGCGTAACTAATATATTTTATTATTTTAAATCTTTATATTTATTAACATTATTGTAAAAATGATAAATGTAGTAAACTTAATAAAGGCAATTAATGTTAGTATATATAATATTAAGTAGAGTAAATATTGATTTGAAATTACTAAGAGATTTTTAAAATTCGTTTGAATTCTTAAAATAGAATTCTTTTTCAAGCATCAATAATAGTTTTCATAATACTATTTGCATTAAATAAAATTCAGCGAAATTTTAAGAAAGCTACTTGCATAACAATAAGAAATTTCGATAATAAAAATGGAGACAAATTACTACAAATTACTAATGTTCTATAGCTTCATAACAATTAAAACTTTAATTTCAATTTTTTCCTTTTTACAGTAATTTATTATTCATTACTAAACATTAAATCATTTTCAAACTTCTGTACGATTCTGTCGACGTATAATAAGTGTAATAACTTTGAATATTTTTAGTACTTAATAATAAATACGTTATTAATAGACTTAAAATTATATTTAAGTAATTTTTTTATCATATTTTTATTTTATATTTTTAAAATTCTTCTTCACTAGATATAACAATAAATCCTAATCCTAATATTAAAAACAGAATATTAAAAATTTACTCTACTTAATAATATATATACTAACATTAATTGCCTTTATTAAGTTTACTACATTTATTATTTTTACAATAATGTTAATAAATATAAAGATTTATAATAATAAAATATATTAGTTACGCTTGTATGTGTATAAATACTAATATACTCATTTTACTTTTCTTGTTTATTATTGTGTTTTTATCATTTCATTTATTTAAAATGTAATAGGCAATTTATTTTTTCTTCTATTGATATTTAACTCAGCATCCGTAATTGATAGGACATTTTTCTTAGCTTTAAATTATTTTAATCTTTTTTAGTACCAGCTGCACTATAATTTTATTATAATATATATTTTTATTTATTGTAAATGTTTAAATAATTTATATTTCTCTTATATAAAATTAATAATACGTTGACGTTTTTTAATGTGAATTTCATACATTTACACTTTTATGTTAAGCATATAAATATCGCAGAAGGCACACAGTAAATATTTTTTAGTATTATATTTTAATTAATTATAATTTACTGTCTAGGTAAACTTTTATTTTTAAATAATCTTAATAATTTTAAAATTTAGAAAAATACAGTGTTTTTTTGTAATTTAATTGAATTAATGACTAACTAACTTCACAAGCTGAGGAAGTTTTTAAATAGAGCTAATATTAATATATAATAGAATTCCCAGTAGATTATTTAGCACTTAAGATTATACGTTTGAAAATGCGATTATTGAATACTTTATCGACTATTACGGATTATTGATAGTATGATGGTCTAATAATCGTTCAGAAAAGGCTTCTTCGCGATTCCTTAAATTGTACACAATATTTTCTCGCTTATCGTCGATCAAACAATAACAATCATCAATCCAAAGCTTTATAAAGTGCAGTTTTCTTGATTGTTATTGAAGCACCAGAGGGCCTGATTATTTTCTAGGAGATAGGTGCTTTTAACTGATATCATCCGTCGATTTATATGTCAATAAACTGTGAGCAACGAATGTAATTATAAATTCAAAGACAAATACGCACATTGTATTTTCAGCATCTTTTATTGTGAAGTATACAAATGAATTTGTTGTAAAGTACATGAAAAAATATTTTAAAAAATGACTATTTAGATTTAATATTTTTCCTTATTGTTTATTTAAGTTGTACTTATTTGTGTAGACTAAGTTACATTTTAAACATCTTAAAAAATGTTATAGGCTTTTGTTGCGCTCCAATGATGCAGAAATTTTATGCGCATTACGATATAATTATCTTCTTAATAAGTTCAGTTCAACAGTAATAGTCATTGTTTGCCATGAACGATAAAATTGACAACTAAACTGGGAGCAAAAGATGTTGTAGTTTCGTAAAAAATGAACATCGCATCACTTTATATTTTAATTATAAATATAAATTTATAGAATTAGTAAATCAAGTAATATAAGCAAATGAAACACTTATTATTACGTACGTTAGATATTCAATTTAAATATGTTTAATATTCAATAATTGGTTTTGAAGATTATTTTTTGAGTTAGACAAATTTTATTGCATAAAAAGTTTCACCAATTTTTTATACATATTCTTAAATTAATAATCATATGTTTTTATTGTATTTTTTTAGTTTAATATTTTGTTAGATAATATTTTTGTCGTTTTGTTATTTAAATATGCATAAGTAAATCAAATGAGTAAAATAAAATATTTTTTCTTATAAAAAATTGATAATAAAATCAATAGTTATTAAAATTGATCATAATTATCTAGTATAACCCTTTTTACATTTCATTCATTAAAAATTTCAGTACTTCTCATTTCATCTTAAAGAGATAATACTTCAATCACCGCACTGCCAATGATCTTTCTCTAATGTGATGAAAACTCGCATTATAATTTTTTTTATATTATTTTCAAGTAGTTTTAACCTTTTTTAAATAATATATAAGTTGTATATAAGTTGATGAATTAATAGTTTCCTAATTTTAATTAAATAATTTAGTTCTTCACAAATTATGAAAGAAAAGTGAATTGTTAATTAATATAAATATTACGTAAAATAGAACAATATTGGGATTGTTTATCTCTACTCAACATTTTCTAATTTTGATAACCCTTAGACATTTTTTGTTTAATTAAAGGAAAAAAAGTAAAAATATCTTTCAAGAAAACCATTACTTGTATTTTATAAAGATAGATTTTTTAGACAACATTCTAATTTGATTAACACTATGCATATAAAATTTGTTATTTCATAGTTAAGTAATTTTTGTAAACAATGTTTTATTAAATATATTCTTATCATATTTTGTGCTTAATTTTTGATATTTTTATAGTATCTATATATTTTTTTTCAACAGATTTAGAAGAAGGAGTAGACAAGATTAAAAAGAGGCATGATCAAGTTGAGGTCGGTGTAAAAAAGTCAACGAGCATGGATATTTTCCCATGGATTACAGAATTCCGAGCGCTGTGTAGGTCTTCACTTACGCGACAGGGTCCGACATATTTCAACAAGTTAATAAAATTTTTCAATAGGTAATTCAGCATTTTGTGACTTAATTTCATTGTAGTCTTTTTCTTAGATTAATAATTTGTTAATTTTATAGTAATATTATAACATTATATTATATTAATGAAAATTGATGATATGTAAATAGTAATCAATTGTTTATAAATGTTATTGATAAATTCTTGTAGATTAATTTAAATGTTTTTCTTTTTTCTTTACCGCAAGTACATATTTATTAATGTTATTAATGTTATGAATTCGAATTTTTTATGATTTATAATATGTTTTAATATAAAACGTAAGACTAAATAAAATAAATATAATTTTTTCAAAGAATTTTAATAGAACTTGTTTTCGGATAACGATTTTTTTATCTTACAATAATATATTCCATGTTCTGACTTCTTTCAAAATATAATATTTTTAAGGCATTTAAAACGTAATTACTTAAAGTAGTTATCGCAAAATTAAATTCACGTATTTTTAATATTCAAGGGCAATTGACTCATTAAAATTAATTCTTAGTATTATTTTTATATCTTGTAATTACTTAAGTGATTAACTTGTTACGTTAAAGTTGAAATTTTAATGTTTATTAATTTTTATATTTGTTTATAACATTTTCATTGCTAATTATTTAAAAAATATATTAATTAATATTAGTGCGTATTAAAGCGATTATAAATCAGTAATTAATACAAACATTTATAAAATATATAAGAAAAAACTACAGTGTTATCTTCCCTAATTGCAGGAATGTAAGCTTGAAGGTTAATGACTGCTATAAAAAGTCGTCGCGAGCGGCGAAATTGAAGGAGCATATTAAAGACGCTTTACTGTTGTTCGTCTATTTTCATCGTTTTGAACAGCCACAGGTAAAAATAAATGTAACATAATACTTCAATAGGATGATGATTATTGACAAAAATACATAGATGCATAGAAACATTTTATTTGCGAGTAAATCTGACGTTAACAAAATGACCAAAACAAACAGGGAAAAAGATTATGTACTTTCACTTCTATTATTCATTATATTTGTTTATTGATTTTAATTTTTTCTGCAACTGTTTATTAATAATTTGAAATAATATTATCTTTTCAATTTTAATCTGTTACTGCTAGATTTACGCATGATTGTAGAATAATTGAAATATGTTATAAATTTTGAATAATTAACTTTTTATTCGGATATTTATTTAAAGGTGAAGATATTCTATAGTAAAGACTGAATAATTTATCTTTACAATTTTTATTCAGTAAATATATTATATCTTATGTTTTATTGAAAATTATTGATTTATTTGAACAAGCTCTTCGTATTTCTAAGAATAAAATTAAAAATATCAAAATTTAACTGAAAGACGAAAATTAGTCACTTATGAAATTGTCAAAAATCCAACATCCTTTGCAAGCGTTAAATTTTCTTTTTATCATTACGTGTAAAATATTTGTGTATTTTTTAATAAAGGAACAAAATCGTGCAGTCTATCTCGAACAAATGTCAGACCTACTGGCAATGTACATAGATCTGGAACTCGTCGCATCAAAACGGGATGTGGAACCGCAGTACGGCAAAATCTCTGCGAGGCTCGTTTCATGCCTCTACGTGTACCTTGGTGAGTATTATAGTATTTATCACTAGTGTGAGAAAAACGTACTTTGCTTGGTGCTTTCTGTAATTAACCACGTTATCAAGCTTGCCTGTCTACTGTACCAGATGCTTGATAAACCATAAAAATAAAATAAAATTAAAGTAATTTTATACCATTAATACTGAGATATTTTTTTGATATTTTTATACAAATTGGTACAGGTTAAATTTTTAAGCGGATAAAAAGTTAAATAAATATATATTTCTGTCTACTTTTTATAAAATTATATTCTTTTCAAATTGGTACAAATTTTATTTAATATTAATTTAATCGTATTTAACTTAGGAAGTTACAATTATTTTTATCAATGAATAGATAAATTATTTAACGACCATTCTCAAAGTCTCTGTATATATGATATTAAACAATTTAAATGTAAAACAACATGCTAAAAATTAGTTATATGTTAAAATTATAGTGATCTATAATTATTACATTTTCTTACAATTGGTTTAGATTTAGATAGATTTAAATATCTAAAAACTACAAACTCATTATAAGATTTTTTATTATAAATATATCAGTTACTATTTCATAGTTTGATTCCTTTTTATTCTTAATTGTAACTTATAATTTTTAATTGGAAGAATATATTGAAAAAATATAAATATTTATTGAATTTGATCTCTTAAACATTTTTTCAATATCAAAAGTTCTTATGTTTATAATATAGTACAAGTAAAGCCATCATTAATTTAATTATATCTATAAATATTTTTAATAGTTTATTCAGAAAATTGTTTACTAATAATAATGACAAATGTTTAAATACCAAACAAGTTAGAATAAAAATTATTTTAAATCGATTTTCACCATTAAATTATATCTTCATAAATATTTGTAAACAAATGTATTTATGTATATATTAAATAAATTTTTTTAAGTAAAATATTTTTTGTAATATGCTATTTATTATTAGGAAATGTATTAAGTTTTTGTTTTTATGTTGCTTTTACAGAAAATTCAACGGAGCATTTACTAGATACACTCATAAAAGTTCAATTAGTGAACGAAACGCATTCTCAAATATTGGATGCTGTTATTTCGTAAGTTTTATATTGATATTTATTATTTTGGTGAAAATATTTTACTGTGTAAAATAGTTACTAGATAATAATTAATTAATTAAAATCTCTGTTTGAAGTACGAAATAATTGAAAAAAAATACTTCAAATGTGTCATAAATAAAAATTGTAAATTCAAAAAAAAATATTGGTTATCAATAGCATAAGGTGTAAATAATGAGTTACTAAAAACCATAGTGAAAAGAATTATAATTTGTAAGGTAGTTTAAATGTGTAATTTTCGAATAAAGTTTCTACATTTCCGTTAAATTTGAGTATGACAATATTTTTACTAAGCAAATCATTAACCAGAGCACTTGCATTAATATTATAAAGCATTCGTATTTCGCACCTGTTGTTTCCTAGAAAAATCTTCAAAATCATCCCACCGCATCCGGAGACAGAAGTCATGTACGTGCGCTATCTTCTAGTGTACCGATTGTGGAAGAAAATTCATAGCAATTTAGCCGTCAAGAAGCAAATCAACGCTAATGCAATTTCGTCGTTGCGCTCGCTCCCCACAAACTTACCCGTTATTTTGTTAGAGCAAGTTTTACCCTCTCTAACGGTTGCACAGGCGAAGCTATCAGACCCGCAGTTAACCAAGTTTTACCTGTGCCAACACTTTGACTTGCGCAAGGCCTGCAGTCAATTCTTGCAATATTGCAGAAGAAGCAGGGATGAGGAGGGAACGAGTTCTGCTGAAGATATCATCAAAAGAGATCAGAGAGTATGTATATATACAAAAAAAATTTTATTTAATATTGAACACTAATCAGGCAAATAAAGTTCATTTGGTTAATTTTTTTTCAAGGATGCATTTCATTTACACTGTTATAATATATTTATAATATAAACATATAATTAAACTCCCATAAGTAAATTTATACAATATTATATAGTACTATAACTATATATATACATAGTAATGATTCCATGTAACTAATTCAGTCTTGAATGTTTATAAAGAAATACCTGAACAATTTTTGTTTGTTTTTTCAAAAATATGTTTACATAAAACATAATATATTTTGAATTTAAATTTGACTTTAAATCGCACTTTTAAATATTTTTAATACATTGTTTTGCATATGAGTGCATTAACTAGGAATTTATTTGTTTTATAATAATTATGTAATTGTAAGAAACTTCTTGTCAATATTTCAAAAAATTATGAACTTTATTAAAAGTTCATTGTATTAAAAACATATTAATAATAATATATAAAGAAAAAATATTTTAATGTAATAATTTTTAATTTATATGCATAATACTAGCTTAATTTATGTCATATTTTTTAAATATCAGAACGTATAATTATAAAATCGTTTAACTTTGCAATATATTGCATAATTATGAAGTATAAATTATAGAGCTGTTTTTAATCCTATAAATAGGTACCATTCTCAGTATAAATGCATCACTTTTAGAAGGATATTTTGTTTTTTTCGTCTTGCTTATTGTTGAAAGACATTTCAAACTTGTAGATGTTTCTATTTTCCAAACGCGCACGTACACGCAGATGAGCGCGAATACACACGCACACACATGCATGTATAGAGGTTTTAACGAAACTTGTATATTCATTCGGCCAGTTTCAAAACTGGCTTAGTAATAGTTGATAAAGAGTGATGTTTTTGTGTTAATGAGGTAATAAACTTTCTAGTTCTATACACTAATTAAATTTAAGATAGGAGTATATGAAAATTATATTATGTATTTTATGTATTGATTATTTTATATATAGTGCAAATTATTTTATGATATAATCATATTATTTTTTATTAAACAATGTTAATATAAGAATAGCATATAAGTTTGAAATCATTTACTTAAGTTTATATTATGATATATATATATAAAGTAATAGAGGTGCATCCTTATTGTCCGAATATTAAAATTTGGTAATACATACTTTTCTTTGAGTGATATGTAATTTCCAAATATCAGTTAATCAAATTCAAGTATTCGACAAATATAATATTAAAATGTTTAAATTTAACAACAGGCTAATGAATATTTATCAATAACGGTCTTATTAAATGTATGTGTTATGTCTGAAAAGTATTCAACCTTCTTTTATATGGAAGTAAAACCAATTTTGGATGAATGACGATTATATTTTTAAAAAAACTATATTTTTTAAGCCATAATCTTCTTTCGTCGTTACTTCAACTTCATAAATCAGTCTTAAAATTCTCTTTTTGAAATATCTGAGTTCCGTAGCACTTCATTTTATGTTTCTTCCATTATTGTATCGTTCCATTTTAGGATTTCTGTTTTATTTTGAGAGTTTTATTTTGGAGTTAAAGTTCTGCATTTAAACTATGTAGACTTAACAGGATTATGTATCAGATGATAAATTTGGAACGTGTAATATTGTATTAAATATTCTAAATATTTTTTAGTGATTTTTATTAGTGCGCTTTGAACATGGATTTTATAATTCAATGTTTTTATTTTCCAGATCTAACGTAGACAGTATTACATATTAAAGCATTATTATAAATTATCTGAACTTCTCCTTAAACCACATGTTAATCACAGATAATTTGATAACATTTATAATAATATTGTTTATTTTCAAAGAATATTTTAAGTAAAATTTTAAATAAATACATTGTTAATTATAACGCTCAATTATTGGGAAAAAATAAGAAATATAACGGTTACTTGAGAGGTCAAATATTTTTTAGATAAACTAATATAAATATTAACTGATTAATACAGAGTTAAGACTTTTAGATATATAATTAAATTGTTCGTAAGCTTTATGTCTGTATACACTCTTAATTGAGACCAAACAGCAAACTAAATGAAAAAAGAAAATAAAGTATTTTAAAATTAAAAAATTAGCATTTGTTTATTGATATTATATTGAAATATAGTATTGAATTGTTGTATATTTTATTCATAATGACATGAGTTTTTAAATTTCTAAGAATTTCATCTATATAAAAAATCTAATTAAATGTTTATACAATTTATAGATAATTAATAAACTTAGATAATTTTAAATTGATGTAGTATAAAAAATATATTGAGCTATAATAAGCATTGCATTGGAAGTTTTAATATGTCATAATGTTCTAAAGTGATACATAATAAATTATCTAATACAATTATATATTATATAATATTCGTTCATTTGAAATTTATAAAATTTGACAACAAAAAAATAATATTTATAAAAGTATTGTCTTAATTAAAATTTAAAATAACCGTTATTGCAGTTTTAAAAAAATATTTTAAAATAGCATTCTAATATTTTTGCCATATAGTGTTATTTTTGTGTAAGATGAAATTACTATTAAAAAATCATGACTTATCTTATACTCCTAGCAAAGACAACTAAAAATTTTTTTCATATTTATGAAGGATATTTAAAATTCATTAAATTATTTATATTTAATACTTTTTTAATTATTCAAAGTAATTTTTGATAGATTTTATCTTAGTCAAGTAATTAAATAATGTAAGGGTTATTATTATGAACTAAAGAATAAATTTGAAAATATCATGTAAGTAAAACTCTGATTATATATTTTTAAAATAATATACCAATTTTATTTATTATTAGCTTGTTGTTAATTTGACATACAATTGTTATTATCAATGTTTTCGGGGATTGCATTATATTTTTATCTTCTTACTTGTCTTTACATCGGTTTGAAAAATAATGTTGCACTGAATGTTCGGTGATTTGTAATCTCCGAATACATTGTTAATCAGTCCCTTAATATAATCGTTAAGAAATCATGTTATGAGATACAATAATCAATATTTATCCTGCAGCTGAAAAGTACGATTACCTCTGAAAGAAGTAATGTAGATTCTGTAAATATCGAATTTTTTGAGAGTTCAAATTTATTTGATAAATCTCATTCTATAAAAAATATAATAAACATTCCTTTCACGAATCTAAAAATTGAAAGCAAAAATCAGATTGATTCCACTATTAGTTATGATAATAAAAGTATACATGATAAATCTATTGTAAAGTCCGCGATTTTACCTATAAATAAAAAATCTAAACATTTTGATAACGTAGTTTTGATCGATCTAACTGACGAGGAGGTAACGAAGATCGTTAAATGTAAAAAACATCGAAAAATTAGCTGGCTCGAAAATGCTAAGCGTAACATCGATGCGAAGATGAAAAAAGCAGCACTGAAGAGGGACAAAGACAACATCAACACTTCCCTCAAGATAAGTGAACAAGATCTTAAAGAAATGTACGGAAGATCAAATAACAGTAAGTCCTCAAGTATAATGAGTACAGACCTCGAATCAAAGCTGTCTCATTCACCTTCAAAAACATTAATAGATTCACAAACTGAAAGGAGTACTGTAAGCAAAGAAATCGTCGATTTGGATAAGCTACAGATAAATCAAATAAATTACAACTCTAGTCCACCAGATTCTTCGACATCGAAACTCGTCCATTACGATAATAACAGTATCACAGAAGGAACTTGCAATAACGATAAACCAATTCTTGATGATGATTCAATGGTAATAATTAAGTGTTCCAATTCCATGGCAGTTTCTTCGTCGAAGACTGTAATATTCGAGAAAAACAAATGTATAATCGATGCCTTGAGCGATGTTAATGTACTGTCTGAACAAAAACATCCAGCAGATAGTACAGTATCGAGTGTCGAAGCGCTGAGAGAAGTCAGTTCATCGGATGAACAAGAAATAACGAATCTAGATACAGACAATTGTTCAGTTAATCAGGAGTCTGGTTTAAATTTTGTTAATGCAACTCTAATTGTTGAAAATATTAAGTCAAAGAATGAAAGAGAAAATAGTCCCATAAATGCAGTAAAGACTGATTATTACCCAAATAAACATAAAGTACAATCACTAATAATGAAAAAAAGTAGTTTATCAAAAATGGATGAAAATGATACTTATTTTGAACATAAATTAATAGAAAAAGTTGACGAAAGTGTAAATAGTCAAGCAGTTAAGGTGAAATCAAGCTTGATACAAATTCGCAACATGAACTACGCGAAAGAAAATGGCAATGTATATAACAACATTAAGCAATTTCAAATTGAAAATTTTGAGCATCCCACTACTTCAAATGGATACTATAGCATCCAAGATTCTGACATTGATGGTCTGACTTTATTGGCTAGTGTATCAGCTCAGCAGCGAATCTCTACAAGTAAGAAAACAGAATTGAAAGTTAAACCCTATTCCAGCCTGCAACAAAAATCGAAAGATGATGAAAATAATACGGTCATTAATCGTATCATCGGTATTTATCCCGAGAACGCTTTGGATAAGGTTGCTTTTGAAGTTGAAGTTTCTTCTACCGAACTAGTTTCTAGCACTGCAAATAAAAATAAGAATCAAGACACATCATCAGATTTACTGTCTTATATTCTTGATGAAACGACTCAGAATAATCTGGAAAATAATGACAATGCTAATGTCATACTTAATGGTGAAACGGTAATGCTATTACAGAAATCACCTAACAGTAATCTATATATTATCAACAAAGCAGCAGTGGATAATATGAATAGCAGCAATGGTAATTATAATAGTGAAGATGAAGATGGCAGCAAATTAACGGAGCCTGAAGATACGAAATGTTGCCAACAGATGATGATTATGAAGCACGAGCCCGATGATGTCGTTTCACGTGGCAGAATTATCAAACCGGATCCGGATTATGCAGATGTCAAGTCCAGTGCATTAGTCCATGAAGATACAAAGCATCAAAATCAACCTCAAGGTTATGAATTACATTATGCGGGGTATCCTATACCACCACCTGGAAGCTATTGTACCTACCCAAATATACATCATTCGTCAACTGGTTGTGCATGCGTTAGTTGCGCTTATTGCCGCCAATTACCATATTATCTTCCAGCGACTCATGCAATCCAATCAGTACAAACGCATTCAGCCGTCCAAGAGAAAAGGATTAGCAAAAAGATAGAGGCCTCAGCCATGTTAGCTAAGCTCTATGATGATGAATTACTGTGTAGTATAGAGAAGGGTTTATTAGATGGTAAGCATAAACAGCAGAAGCAAGAACAAATTGTCGCTGAAGAGGAAAAAGAAATAGTTCGTAGATTTAAACATGTTGACAGTAAATTACCGTTAAAAAAGAGGTTAAAGGCCCAAAGGATGATGTCAATGAATTTCGCGAATCAAACGTCGGAATCTCCGCTTAAGAATGAAGAAATTACATCAGCTTATCCCGGAACATTGATGATGTCTATAGCTGACGTGGAAGGGCAAAATAATCCATCTCATGAACTCGGCTCTGTGATTGAGGTGACTTCTGCAACAAATAAACCAATTAAAAACTGTAAAGAGAGAACAATAAATAATAAAATAAACAATCAGAATCCCAACTGTTTTTCGAAGAAAACTAACGGTAAGAAGAAGAGATTAGCCTCAACAGATGAAGAAATAGAAAATAGCGTTGTTAGTGCCCCGAAAAAATCGAGAAAATCGAACAGTATTGGAGTGAAACAGACAAGGAGTTCGAGAAGAACTGCTCCTACAGTAAATTACGTATATCCTGAGATTGATCCCGAATGGAATCCGTCCGGTAAGCGCAAGAGAAAAAAGAACAATCGATGATCGAAAACGAAGATAAATTAAGTTCTTGCGAGTTGTGTTTAATCAGAATGTATGTATAGCATCATAGAAGATCATTGCTATTATTTTGTTGTAAATATGTAGTTCGAAATAAAAATAAATAGTAAGGGATTAATAAATGCGAAGATTTTTATTCCGAAGAGTAATGATGGCTGAGCGATTGATGAAGATAAATTTGTTCTTTTTAAATTTCATTCTTCTTTTTGATTTATATTTTAAATTATATATTAAATTTAAATAGTAATGTCACTATATATTTATTTGGCAAGAAGCATGTTAATGAAATGATTTACATGAAACTCGAGTACCTAAGGAGAACAGCAAGAATTCTAGAATGAGGTGAGATCAATGTAAAATGATTTTGAGAATGATCTCTGATAAAGATGGATTTATAACTAAGAAATGAGCAGTCTTTCTTATGAATTGATATAATGTAGCTATTTTCAAATTGTTATTATTAGTTACAAATTTATAGATCAGAAAAGATGATTGAAAGCCATGGGAAAATTAATGTATTTGGAAGATCTAATAATGAAAAATTAAGTTTAGGAAATAAATAAAAACTAAAAATTCTAAAAAGTTTCTGCCATAAAGTGGATAATAAAATATTTGTAAATTTTCATTGGTAATTAAAATTTTATGAATATGTGACTTTTAAGATTTATTTATTTAGTAGTTTAGATAAATGATACTAAGATAAATTGTTTAGGCATTACAGGTTAGCTTGTTTTTAATACAATAAAATATTTTAAATTTTTCATAATCTTTATTTAATTTATTTACTTAAAAAAAATTAATCTTTATTAATTTTATATTTTGCAATTACTGATAATTTAAAATGATTAATTATCAAAAATATTAGATAGTAAGAAAATAAACATTTACCTGCTTTCACATTATTATTATTTCATTTAAAACAATCATGATTTATTTTGTTAATGAAATAAGTAATATGTAAGCTTTAAGTTTTAATAATTTGATATAATAATTTTAATCATAATTTGCATTGTTAGTTAACACAAACTTCTAGATTAAATTTTACTACACTTTTATGTGTTCCAAATTAATTTCCATAGTCTTTTGAGTAGTTTCAAAGAAAAACTGCTGAAATTTATTTTAGGAAGATACAAATAATATACTCTAAATATTGTAAAGGTTTATTATGATCAAGTATATTAATTATTTTAATTTGTCATATTTTTAGATGCTGCGTTTTCGTCAGATACGACCTGGGTAAAAGATTTCTTTGGTCAGTAAATTTCATATTCTATTTATCATTCTGTAAAGTTCCTACTTTCTTTAAATTTAAGTAATATTTATAATTAATAAAAAACTAATTATATTAAAATTTATATACTGATATTAACTTTTGAAAATCTTAAAAATTTAAAATTTAATTTTATACTTTATTCGAAATATGTTGTTTTAATATCTAACAAGTTTTTTAAGTAAAATCAAATAAATTCTATTCATATTATTAAGCATTTCATTTATGTGATTGAGGTGATCAATAAAAGACATTGTTTTACATAATAATCTTGCATTGGTATGATAAGATTTTATTACATAATAATTTTAAACTATTATTTTTAACGTGATAATTTGCTTTTATGTTTTCAAGTATTTTTTCAATTTTTCACGTTATTTTCTAAAAGCTTCACAGAAAGCATTTATTTTTCTTTCTGTGTATATTAATTTTCTCAAAGCACTGTAATATAAGGTACTAAAAGTATTTTACAAATGAAAGTATAAGAGTAATTCATTTAAATCAACAATTACTATTTGTTTCATGCAACTTTATTAATATTATAAATATGCTAAAATATATAAAATTGAAAATAGCTGTATATACAAGAAAAAATTATATCAAATAATAAAAATAAAAACTATTATAAATATCAGTAGAACGTTAGTTTAAATCATAATTTAAAAAGTATATATAAAGTACACTTCTTGGTTTTCCTTAATGCATTGATAATTTCAATTTAACAACGTAGAAATTGCAATTCCTATTCTAAAAGAATAAAAAGTATAATATATTTTGTTATTATTAATTATCACTATTTTTTTATTATTATTAATTATTTATAATAGCAAGAATAGTAAATTTAGTATCGGTTAAGAATGTAGTACAATAACTGTATATTTATTAAAGAATTGTTATGTACTGAATGTATATACTGCACGTATATACGTATTATTACTTTACTAAAAGAAGCTAAAGGAAGTTATTTCCTATAGTAGAAAATAGTAACAAGAAAACTGTTTTACAGTACATATGTAATAATAATATAAATATTTGTACTTTTAAATTTTTAATATGGAAATTTCATATTAGATTTAGTATCAAACAATTATATTCAATAAATTTTCTCATCTATTTAAAGTAAGTATTGATTTAAGAATATAAACGAATATTTATAATATTGGAAATATTTTATTAAGTGAATATTATTTTTATTGCAAATATTAGAATTTCATATGTAAAAATAAAATTATAGGTAAAGTTGATAATTATCAAAATAATATAATACAAAATTATTTTTAATAAACAGAAAAGCATATTAATTGACAAAATTATTTAGAAAACTGATGTATACTTTAAATTTGCATCTATAAAACGTATCATAATTCATGAGAAATAAAGTAGATGTTTATTTTGTGATTATTCTATTATATTTAAAATGAAATACACATTTAATTGTTTATATTATACTCAATTACATGACTAATTATAATTGTATTATAAGCTAAATTTGAAAACTCATTTTAAGATCTCAACTATCTATGAATTTTAAAAGAACATTTTTACATATTATTTAACACTAATTTTTATTATAAATATTATTTTGTAAATGTTTCACATGTGTATATTATTAAATATTTTAAAAACCAAACGAAATATAGTATTACTGCTAATTAACTTTTAATCTCCAATAATCTAATTAGTTTTTTAAAATATACAATATGATTATGTTAACAAATTAAAAATTATTTCGAATCACAGTTCTTTTATTCGGTTTCCAAAATTAAAGATTAAAGCAATATAGAAATATTAGTTATCACTTTTTTATGTTAATATTGTAAATCAATTCACGTAGTGGTATTGGAGTGAGAATTATTTCATACCAGTAGCGGTAGATTAAAAAAATTTATATTATAAGCATCTTATTATAATAACTGTTATTTTATAAAAATATATTGATCTCGCGTACAAAAATATTAATATCGTATATAAATGAATAATACATTATACAACATTAATATAGCAAAATAAATAATTATAAAACGATTGCTAATAATTTGTCATTATAATTTAAATACATAATCATATACGTACATTGCATATATATGTATATAGAATAAAAATATCTGTTGAAATTTTATATAATTTTTTCAAGTATTTTATATTTTAAAAACGAATTAAAATTAAAAAAGAATTCTAATTTTTAATTAAATTTTGCTATAATTGTAATATATATTAAAATATATGTACATTTAATATGAAAAAATAATCCACTAAAAATATAATTAAATTCATTTAACTATTCATATGTAATCAGGTTTAATAAAACAAGTGGCGAAATATATAAAATAGTAAGCAAAGATTTTAATTAAATAATTTGCAAAAAATTGAAAAAAGAGTTACAATTTATATATTATGATTGAATTTAATTAATACAATTTAACTCAACAATCTCTCGGTATGATAAAAATAAATTAATCTTCCTAAATTTTATGAAAGTAATCTTGATAATTTAAATCTCCAAGCTATTGTTACTACATTTAGTATTTACTACAAATATATTTTTTAGATAAAATAATAAAACAATATTATCTTTGAAGTTTTCAGCGAGAGATTAACTTTTTTATATACATAATAAAATTGATTTTCAATATACTAAAATTAGAAAAAATCATGCAAAACAAATCAATCGAGTCATTTTATTATTCATGTATTAATGTTTAAATCAAATCCACCTAACATATACTTACTTTTGACCATTTAAATTTCAATAAAAATTTTTACTCTCTTATATTTTATGTATAAAAATGTAAATTTTTAAATTAACTTTAAGTTAAATTTATGTATAAAATTATATGTAAAAAAATAATATAAAGTTTAAATATTGACAGTGAATTATCTTAGATTCTGTACTGCAATTAATAAAGATAGATAAAATATTGAATTTTTTGTAAGTTTTAAAATTTATGAGTAGTATGTTAATATTAATTTTGAATGCTTGAATAAACACAATTAAGTATTAATTTGTGGCAACTGCAGTTTTTACTGTATAATTTCAATTTAATGTATAATAAATCGTTAGATAATTATCATTTTCATAACTAATACTTTTTCATAACAGATTCAATAATTTATTCGATTCTTAAAGCATTTGCATGAATATTATTAAAGGACATAAGAATATTATCTTGCGTATTAGAGAAGGCTTTAAAATGCTTATAATCTCGCATATTTTAATTTTATGATTGAGATATTATATCGTAGAAATTGCAGATTAATTATCATATCAACTAAAAATATCTCTTGCTAATAATTAAATAAAAAATGTTATTGCTCTTAATAACAGCAAATATATTTAAGAAATTTAGCATGTAAGGCCATTCAGTTTTTTATTTATTTCTTAAAAGTATTATGTGGCACGACTTTTGGTACATTATAAATTCTTTATAACTTCTAAAAAAATTTCGTTACAGTTATTCGTTAATGCTCCGCTAGAATAACTTATCTATGTAATTTATACTGCAACTAGAAATAAGAATGCAATATACGGTTAAATCATATTCAATAATAAGTTGTCTAAATTTAGAATCGGTAGAAAATTGCCTGTATATGTATATTCGCATACTGCGTGTGATTGATTAAAAAAGAAACTCGAATTCAATAGAATTTTTGATACTTACTATATTTTAAATATATTAAAATTCATTCATTTTCATCTGTTACAGAAATGTGTGTCTTCAATATAAAAACTTTAAAATATCTCCGACCCCAATTTGATCCAACTCATATATCAATACATCACTATCAAGTGGATGAAAAGAAAAAGAAAAAGATGAGCTATCTGCCAGAGAAATAATGTCATCATTAAACAACTTGCCAAGTAGAGAATAGAAATATAAAAGAAAGATTGAACCTAATGGTAACAGCTATTTGCATTTCGTGCATAATGTTATCTAGATTGTTTTTGTTCGTGTAAGCGGAGTACTAAAAAGGTTTCAGTGATTGATGATTGTTCGCTTGGCGCGAAATCAAAATAGAAGAAAAAAATAAAAATTATTAATTAAATAAAATTATCGAAATGACATTATAAGTTAAGGTAGAGAAAAACTAGTCAACGGTAAGGATTTGCACAGAACGGCAATCCACGTGTTCAATTAATGTGTCGACCTGTCGGTTGTACAAATATTCATCATATGTTTATTCATAATTTTAATAAACAAGTAACACAAAAAAGATCATATTAATCAGTTTGACAAAGTGTGCACTAGTGAATAAACAAATAAAATCAACTATAGTCGTTAGATGAAGTATTTCCTCCCTCAATGCAAAGATGTTTGCCCTCGTTCCCCGATATTTGTTCTTTAAGACATAATTATTTATGTGATAGTTGTCAGACACAAAAACAACTTTATAACCTTATATTTTTCTAAGTTATTGTATTAATAATAAATATCTTCTAAAGAAAATTTTTTAATTCTTTCTTGAGTATTTAAGTTAAAATTTTGGTACAATTTTTTTTCCAAATTATATTAAAATTTTAGATAAGGTGTAGTGTCTATAAAACATCACGTAAGTAGTTACTTCAGAAGGATGAAGAATTAAAAATGCTGAGTATCCGTAGGAGCCATTCAGAATATATTTAATAACGAGATTTATGTTACCGATCCATACACAAACATAGAATTTATTATATGTGCCAATCAAAAGCAGTAACATCAGCAAAATATCTAAGTATGACGAATAAAATCCAATATACGTAAAGTTGGGGAGTTGACAATTCATGTGATACTTCAATTGATGAAATGTTTTCTGTTTTTCCTTTCAAAGCAAAATAAAAAAAAAATGGAAAATGAGAAACATAGTAATTGAAGAACATAAAAGGCTGACAAAAACGAAAAGTAACCGTATCTGTTGTTTTCTCTTATGATATAAAGAACTAAAAGTAATAGAAGAGGTGAAGTATCTATCATGATCGAGATGCTATTACATATTTGAACTGCATAACGTCATTACCTCAGCTCAAATTCATTCTATATATATGTTTTTTTCTTTACATCTGTGATACAATTTCATTTCTAAATAATATTTCCCTGATGCACGATCTCTAACCTGTGATTGTTAAATTCCATTTTTTTGTTCAATATTTGTGGAAAAAATGATTGATATTAATACCTCGTCAAGATGCTAGTTTGCAGTTGTTAGATAGTTTGATCTATCAAATTTCCAAATACATGATACATAATCAGGGAAAAGAAAGCGAAAGTTTACCTAGAAACGTGCAGTTTTTGTAATATCAAAGGAAACAACAAAATAATGCATATGAAATCTTAGAAGTAAATGAATCCATTTGCTGTGTTTATTTTACACAAAAAAGTAACGTGAAAGGAATAAGTGATGGTTGTTCCTGCTTTCTCTCCATTAAATTCGCTTTTAGTTCATAAATTCGAATCTATTAGTCTTTAATATTTCTGTATATGTGCTTAGTCTTCTCAAGTGAAAGTCTGATAATTTTTAAGTCTGAGGTTATATTTATTATAACTTATATTTAATGACCCTAGAAAAAAAGTTTTACCTTAATTTATATTTAATTATGAGTGAAAAATGTACATTGCTTGTGATTTTTTTTTGGTTTCACGTTGTGAAACTCAATACTTTAAGTTTTAAGAGAAAATACTAATAAATTATACTTTAATAAAAACGCTGTTTAACTGTTGTTTGACTCGTGCAAAAAGTTTCTTGTTTGATGTTAATTCATTCTGTTATATCTCAAATATATCTCAGTTGAGATGATCGTCACAATCCTATAAAGAGAAAAACATGTTTCAAGCTCCATAGATGTGACGTTTTTCCTAATCGCAATGGTACATATAAAATATTAGTGGTTTCAACGAGATTAAAAAAAAATATTCATTTCATTGTCGTTGTACAAAATTGAATTGTACAAAACAAGACAAAACAGTGCGTTTACATTCGTAAAACTATAAGAAAAATATATTATGGTAAGGTAGAATAAATAAGAAGAAAACACATCGGATGCTTGTAAAAGCCTTTATAAACCGAATAACTGTTTTGCGAAATCGAAAGGGCCTTCGAAATTGAATCAAGATATTTCAAAAGAATAAAGAATTTACTTAATAAGAATTGTAATGTACACTATTATAACGTTTGAAACTTTGAAAAAAACAATTTTAATTAGTTTTTTCGCTTTGCTCGCACTTTGTGGCCTTCTGGATGAAATTTGTTGAATTTTAAATAATGCGATTATTGTGGAAAATGAAATGCAATAATTGGTACTTGAATTGTTATTGAATGATAGCAAAATTAGGCTATTTCGACAACACTTGCATATTTTCTGATTAAAAGTGTCCGATTACTAATTTTTTTTCGACGACGCTTATGCGAATGTACACATGTTAATTGTTTGCGTATCGAAATTTTTGCCGTCGATTAAGTAGAAAATCGTAACCCTTTCTCGAGTTCTAAGGATGTTGTAAATAGTAAATAAAAATATGTACTCTGCGTAAGCACATTTAATACTGTACAGTCACGACATCAACGATGATTATTTTTATAGAAAAAATATGACAAACGAAAGCGAAAAAGAAGGAAATGTATGAAATATTTAACAACAGTATATATAATTATGTACATTTTATTTACAAAGCGATCGCTGAACGATCGTGCAATAAACAATACATTTGAAGCCTATTCGAACAGGAAAAATATAGTTCTGTTATTTCCAAACCTGCATGAATACTCCCATTCTTATAATAGCCATGTTAACATTTAAAGATCTATGATTTTATATATATCAATGATATTATATGAAACAATTAAAGGGGTGAACGATAAAAGTGAAAAAAGCATGTTATTTAAAAGTTATTAAAAAATATATATTACAGAAAATAGATTATCGTTTACGATAATACGCTAAAATTTTTATATGTGAAAAACTGTAATGAATAAATCAGAGAACTTTTTTGCAAAATTTTTCAAGTAACTTAAGTTATTTGATCGGTTTTATATTCATCTAATTAAAAAAATAGTAATTTAAACGAAGATTAAATTTTTTATTTAAAAAAAAAGGGAAAAAAATTTTTCGTTTTACAGAATGCAATTAAATTTAGATTTTACATAATATCAATAAATACATTAATGATTATAATTTATCACTAAAATATAAGTTGATAATATATTTAAATTCTGATAAAAACCGTAGAATGTATCTAATATTCGTTACCTAACTTACATTAATAAAATAGGGGTGAAGTTCTTAACTTGTAAAACATCTTAGTAACAGGATGTCACCGAAATTGAGGATTTATGCGTTATTTCATGTTTTATTTTCTTTTAAAAAAATAAAATTTCTTCTTAAAAATAAAATTTATACTGTAGTTAAAAAGTATATAATTTTTTTAAACATATTCAATCTTAGAAAAGTTCAAATAAATTTATAGCACAAAACTTTTATAAATATAAAATAACTGATATTGTATAATAAAAATTGAAAAATTAATTTTAATACAAGGGGAAATGTAATTGATCAAATTTTTACAATGGAAAGAACATATGTGAAATAGAAAGTTGTAATTTATAATTGAATTATTATTTTAAATTTTAAATTTTATATGAATATTATAATTTGCAATCATAATTTTTAATTATATGCAATATAAAATTTTTATATAAAATTTTTCAACTCTGTTTTTCTGTTGTTTTGGAATTCTGTAGTTTATAATTTTTGTACTAATTTTATTCTTACCTTTTCACTTGTTGATCGGTTGTATTTTTGTACATTTTGTACATTTGTGTATTTTTGTACACTTGTATTTTTGTACATTTTGTACATTTGTGTATTTTTGCACATTTTGTACATTTATGTATTTTTGTACATTTTGTACATTTGTGTATTTTTGCACATTTTGTACATTTATGTATTTTTGTACACTTGTATTTTTGTACATTTTGTACATTTGTGTATTTTTGTACATTTTGTACATTTGTGTATTTTTGTACATTTTGTACATTTGTGTATTTTTGTACATTTTGTACATTTGTGTATTTTTGTACATTTTGTACATTTGTGTATTTTTGTACATTTTGTACATTTGTGTATTTTTGTACATTTTGTACATTTGTGTATTTTTGTACATTTTGTACATTTGAGTATTTTTGTACATTTTGTACATTTGTGTATTTTTGTACATTTTGTACATTTGTGTATTTTTGTACATTTTGTACATTTGTGTATTTTTGTACATTTTGTACATTTGTGTATTTTTGTATACTTGTATTTTTGATTCATTTTTATATGAAAATAAATAGAATTTATCTGCCATTAAATTGTCAGTATATACATAGCTATATTGCTTATGTGCAGTTTTAAGTGTGTAATGTTAATTGATTCATAATTAATAATTATTTACCTTGTTAGTGAATCCTTACAGCATTTATGTACAGAGATATTTTCCATGTCGTCTCGGTCATTGTAGAAAGTAAAGTCAGAAAATAAGAAAAATCTAAAAATAAAAAATTTCGTAAAAATGCACCACTCATCGATTTTCTGATTAGTTTAGAAACGTACGAGTATATTACTTTATTCACGTTTAAATGAGCTAGTTTTCATTACAAATAATACTTAGAATAAATTATTATTAAAGTTTAAATTTTAAATATTAGAAATAAAATATTAAATTAGTAGAAATATAAATATTTTTGTAAAAATTTCTATTAACATACTATTCTAATACCTACTTATTTGAAGACATAGAATTTCAAATATTTTTAATTTCAAATAAATTTCTGTTTAAAAAAATATTTAAGAAATACCAAATCGTATAAAACTACAAAAATATTTTATTTTGCAATTGATCATTTCGAGATAATGACTTAATTTGTTTTAAAAAGAACGTTTCTAAATAAAATTTTTATTATTAAAGCATTTATTATTAATAAAAAGAGAAAACAATACTTCAATAAGTGTATTATTTGATATAATTAAAATTATAGACGCATAAAGTTACATTTCTATACTATAAAAATAGAGAAAGGTATATGATTTTCTTTCAAAATATAGTACTGTATTATATAATAATATTATGAATACATATTATATATATACTGTATTTGTAATACATATAATGTATTACATAAGAATGTCGTAATATATCAAATGATAATTATACAAGTATAATACTATATTTTCAAATAAAAATAATGAGTAGATATATAAAATAGTACAAATAGAAATAAAAATGTACGAATTAAGAGTTAATGTTAATCAAGTCTATGTTAATCAAGTCTCAATTAATAACTAGTATTAAATTTGTAGATTAAAAAAATATTTATTGAATTATGAAACGACATTTAGGATTTTAACATTATGCGCCTAAGTTGTAGAGATGATTTATTAATAAACATCTCTTAGATATGCATTACCATATAATATGCGCGAATTATAGCCTAAATTTGCTCAAAGAAAATAGCATTATAAATAAAATAAAATTGATATGTATATTTGAGAAGTAGGAAATACCTAGTAAGTATATTGTATAAATATACAAATTATTATGTATATGTACTGTATAAAAGTGACCCATTAAATAGAATGAGATAAAAGGAAGGTAAAAGAATCTTACGATTTATATCGTTGATTTCACTACCGTAAATGTAAGGCAACCTTACATATTCTCTTTCTCTCTTCAATGATGAGATCTTATTATTTATAATAATTAAGAATTAATTTAGCTTCATAAAAACATATAAATTTTAAATATTGAAAAGTTTTATGCTAAGAAAACTTGTGCAAGATCTAGCTTAGCTGTCTGCATTGTTTGTCGCTTCATCAAAGTCCTAAAAGTGGTTCAGTCTAAAGTCCTCCAAAGCTTGATGAGCCACTTGGTACTGTGTGGGAAGAACTACCTCGAAACAAGATAACCAGAATGAAGAGTCTTCCTAAAGATACTATGTCACTGGTTTACTATTATAATTGATATCTCAGTTTAAGAATGTTTCTCTAACCTTTGTGCTTTATAAATTAGTTATAATTGACTAAAGGTGATTTAAACTAAATGATATATAAATAAAAAGAACATTCAATAAATTTTAAGCTAGTAATTTAGGGTAATAACTATTTTTAACGAATTGTTTTTAGAATGAAACTGAAAAGAAATTACAAAGTGTACAATGTATAGTAAACAATTTAATATATTTAATCTAATATATTAAAAATATAAGATTATTTTTAATATATTAAATATTAAATTTAAATTTAAATATTAACTATTATTCAGATATAAAATGAAAGTACTTAACGATTTTTATTTATTCGATAATATTATGAATATGACTAATAAATATTTTGATTTTTAAAATTGAATTATTTATCGTACACTCAATATCAGAATGAAAATAATACAGTTATGCATAAAGAACTGTAAACATTCAGAAATAAAGTGAGTCTACAAATTTATTTTTATTTCAGATATCATGTAATTATACATTCAGTATGAAAATTAACTGCTTTTTAATTTAACCTATAAGTTCATTTACATCACACCTCAAAAAGAAATATAATAAAAGTTGAAATTAAGATAATATTTAAAACTAGTAGTTGAAATGTTCAATCTCGTAAGTGTGTGCGTTTAAAATGTAAGGCACAAATAGTTTTCAACGCACTATAATACGATAACATTTTATATAGTTTACTAATTTAGAAAAAAAAATTCACATTATTCTAAAATCTTACTATACAATTAAATTTCATAAGAACATGTATTAATTTTACACAAATAACATTATGAAAAAGTTCTATTCAATTAGTTATTAATTATTGGTTTGTTTGTCAACGTTAAGTCGATAAATGGAGAAAGTAAAGGAGAAAATTTTAAAGTACAATTATGAAATTTCTTTTTGGACTATATTTCTTAAAAAGTACATTGACAAACATCCACTTATCACCGTACAATTTTTTATTGTTAAATAAAAAAATTAAATTAAATTAAAAGTTAAAAAAATATTAAAAAAATTAATATTTTCACAATTTTCACGAACTCTTTTTATCACAAAAATTCATAGAGATAAAAAAAAATAATAATCTAATTATTTATTTTAAAAATCCTTGCAATGACTGTGTATAAAATAAAAAAACCACGAGTTGTATTCATATTAATATAGAAGTTGATAATTTATTCCAAAAATCAAATTCCGAAGTAATTAATGGAATATTCATTAATGTGACATATACAGATGGACGTAAATCAAATAATTCAGTTGCTTTCCGATGGAATTGCGCGCGTTTACGATGAATAAGCAGATACTAAAATAAGAAATACAAACGAACATATGTCAATTTCTTACTACAAAATTTATTGATCTGTCTAATTACAAATTATTATTATAGAAATTTTTTTAAAAATGTTCAAGTTTACATAAAAATCAACATGTATATGTTATAAATAAAATAGAAGCTTGTGAATATAAAACTAATGCATTACATGTAAATAAAGTGAAATTTTTCTGAATACTAGTGAATATGGAGTTACAAGAGAATGATACGTCAGCTAAAAGAGCCACTGATATGAATCTGTCTAAGTAACTAAGATTTATTTCACAGATGCAAAAAATTCCATCATAATATTAATGTTAATCAAATATAAGATAAAATTATGAAATAAGGTCTAACTAAAAGAGATGAATGATTTAAAAATTATCACGAATAAAAGACGAAATTATAGTTCATTAATAAGAATTAATTTAAAACATAATTTTGTTAGATTCTCGTAACAATTATTAGATACTAATTTAGCCTTAATATGCTATTCAAAATTTCGGTGTGAATATGAAACCTAAAACAAAATATATTGATCGTATTTTATATATGTATTTATTATTTAAAAAACGTAAATTATCTATTTATATTTTTTAGTCTACAGTATCTTATTATTAATATAAATATCATAATGTAAGTATAATTTTTTATGTTTATGAATGAAAAATTACATTCCATATCAGGGTATATTTAAAAGAAATGATTATTATATGAAGTAAAAAATACTTTTGTAATCTTTAATTTATAAAAATTGAACACAGTTTAATTGGTTGAAGGTTAACATTTCTCTTTATAATTTCAAATATAGATGAAACTAGTTTAGTAAAGTAATGAATCAATCATTCGCAGATTTCTAAAAACAAAAATTTTTTTTTCTAAACAGATAATACACTGTTACGTTTTCATTAACTATGTACATACATTTTTTCATTTATTACTTTAAAAAATTACCAATATATCATTAAAGTTTATTCAATTATTATATAATTCAAAAAATTAGTTTATACTTATTTATCAAATAAATTTTTTATTTTATAGAAAATTCTACTAAAAATTGAATTAGCTAAAAATTTATTTCACATCATTTAAAAATTTTATTATTTTTAACATATATTACGATATAATATTTATATAAAGTAATTATTTATGCCTTTAAAAAAAAATTAGAAAATTTTGTAAATTAATTTATTCCCTTTAATATAATTTTCGTTTCAGCTTTTTAAGAAAAAAGTTTCTTACGAATTCTAATAACACCTGCTCAACACATTTCTTCCAGTTTTACTATGTAAAAACTCATTAATTGATCAAATAATCTCTAATAGAAATTAATAAAAACTCATAAAATTTAGAGAAAACAGCTTAAATTTGTACTAGGAATGATATTAATAATTTACTCTATGAATTTTTATATTAAATACTATTATATCTTAAAACAGATTTTATTTTTTTTTATGATAAAATAAATTTTATATAACTTTTAAACTTTTCGTACTATAAAATTATGTTTGTACGTTATACAAAACGTACTCCATTAACGTGTGCATTTTTATTATATTTATATTCATTTTAAATTTTAAAGTTTTATTTATATTTTATATTATAAAGAAGATTATTATAATGCATTTAATGAACTTGTCACTGACATTATTGCATGAGAATTGCTTTCTTGAAAAATTATGTAAAATTTTCTGATGTATCATTGAATGAAATATATCAGTAAATATAAATATATTTTTCATTGTAAGTTTTCATTAATTTGTAATATTTCCTATTTATATACATGATAACCATTTATTCTTAAATATCCTTTCGAAAGAGAAAAATTATTCATTTAATAAAAATGCGAAAGAATATTACAAACAAGGACAAAATCTTATAAAAGCTTTTTGCACATTACTTATAGCACATATTATTATACATTGATTCATCAATTGAATTTAAAAATTAATTCAGTACATATACTACAACGAATAGTTTTAAATATTATCTTAATTTTAACTTTTATTATATTCCTTTTTGAGGTGTGATATAAATTAACTTATAGGTTAAATTAAAAAGCAGTTAATTTTGATTGCTGAATGTATTAGTACATGATATCTGAAATCAAAATAAATGTGTAAACTAACTTTATGTTTGAATGTTTACAGTTCTTTATGCATACTAAATATGTATTATTTAGTGTACGAGATATTGAGTGTACGATAAATAATTTAATTTTAAAAATCAAAATATTTATTAGTCATATTCATAATATTATCGAATAAATAAAAATCGTTAAGTACTTTCATTTATACGAAATCAATGTATTACGAATACATACTTTTTAGTAAGATCTACTTTCCTTTACATTAATATTAGGTATTGTAAAAATTAGATACTGTAGGAATGTTGGAAAAGCGATTGCCAAATATTCTATATTTACCAACAAGAAATGTAAAAAGCTAAAAAATTACTTTCATTGCATTTTTTGCATGCCTGCTTGATAAATATGTGAAACGATTTGGTATGCAAGAATTCTATTGAAATAGATCAGTTTTATGTTCGAATGTGATGGACATATTATATTGCAATTTATTTTTTATATCAGTATAATTCTTTGTTAAAAGAGCGTATTTTTAATGATTCATTTAGCTATTTTGTTTATAGTATAAATGAAAAATAATATTGTCTATATTAAAAAAAACGAACAGATAAATGGTTAATTATAAAATAATAGGATAGTATATACTTAAAAAAATATTTATTATTAATATTTATTTGAAATATGTTTTATTGGATAATTATTTTTTTTGAAATGATATAACTACAATAGTTTGATATTAAATAATTTAAAAAACCCTATAATATTTTATTTCCTATAGAAATGGATATCCTCATTGTCAGACTAATAACAAGTCTTAAGCTTCAATTTGGTTAAACCAATATATGTCACTATAAATTGGGAAAAAGGAAAAGAAAAAACTCAAAAAATTCGTCCTTTACTAGAAGAATAATAATGTCGTCATTAAACCGCTTGACAAATAAAAGATGAAAACATTAAGGAAAGATTCAACTCTATAGTAACGTCTACTTACCTACATCTATCCCATCCATAAAGTTAATAAGAGCATTTTTGTTTGTGCAAGACAAGCACGAATAAAAAGTGTATAAAGAATAATTATCATTCTTCCTTAATGAAATTAAAATGAAAAATTTATTCAAAGTACAATTAATTCTTATCATATATGTAACAATGTATACATATATTTAGTTTCTTTCTAATGAATAATCGACAATCTTGTAATAAATTTTATTATTTAACATGAAGAATTACATTGCGTTTATTAAACGTTTTTACAATTAATAGAAAATATTATTTAATTTAGCTTTTTAATATCAAGGTAGATGCATAAGTAATTATGTATACGTATTTATTTAATTATTTATAATAGGTAGAGGACATATGTATTATGTCTTTAATTATTATAATACTATTACTTAAGAATAATAAATTTCAAATCTTATTATATCGTAAAATAGAATTTTACGTTTTATATCTTTTATAAATATTTAAGATATATGATAATATTTAAGGTATTTACTGTTCTAAATGAAATATCATACAAATATTTTCCTTTTAATTCTTACGAAATAAATTTTGAAATATTTATTTGAAATATTATTAGTGTTACAATTTGAATCCATTCTTTTTATAATTATTAAAATTAATTAGTGATTTTTTTCATGAACTACGTACACATATATATATATATATATATATATATATAAATTGTAATAATATTAAACATCATTAATTTCTTAAGTAATTGTTAAGTATTAATAATGAAAAATATTTAATCAAAAGTAGTTTCCTCTAACAACACGTAATGCTAACTTATGCATATTAGTATACAAAATGATGTTTTGATAAACTTATAATTTGTCGAAAGAAGCTAATCTATTGTTAAATAGCATGCGCGGTTTTGTGGTCTAGTGTAACGAAAAACTTATTTTTACTTTTTATGCAGATGAGATATTAGGATCATTATACTATAATTTACAACTCATAATTTACAATTTTAAATTAAATTTTTTTGAAAATAAGCTTTATATATATATATATAACAAATATTCTATTTATTTTGAGTTTTAAGTTATATTACCTCTCCATTATAAAATAAGTATATATATTTATAAAATGTATATTTACTAATATGTGTTGTTATAAATGATAAAAGCATTTGATAAATGTTAAAAATTTAGTAAATATTTTGTTATTAATTAATAATTATCATTTTTGAAATTATTCTCTTTCATACCGTGAATCTTCATATTTAATACCAAGATTAATTTTCAACTCATACGATTTACTTTATTAAAAAATACTTTACAGTTTTTTCTATAAAAGTATTTACTCTGAAAGAAATATAATTAATATATAAGGGATTATAAATAAAATAATGCCATGAATTTAATAGTTTTTTTAAATTTTAATAAAATGATATTCGTTTTAACTGACTCTAAGCTAGTATTATGGTGTCGAAAATATGATAGTTAAAATAATAATATCAATAATAATAGTAGTAATAATAATAGCAATAATAATAGTAGTAATAATAATATCAATAATAATAATAACAATATTTCGCAATTAAATAATTAACAATGAAATTTTACAGTTTAGTTTTGGGACAACGCAAATACAGCCAACAATAGGATTAACTTAAAGAAATAATAATATAATGCTGATAAAAACAAAGCAATCTTAAAAATAGTCATAACCGTGTTGGTCCAACAATTGATGATCTCACAAATAGCAATACATACACAATTATATAGTCCAGGGCGCAAAATTATAGAATTAAAATCGACAGCAAATATGATATTGTCATTACAAAAACTAAATTTATTAATGAGAGGCAGCAGTTTCTACTTGTACTATTAACAAATATTTTTACAATAATATTAAATTATCATCTGCATCTTTGATTAATTAAAAAATAAAATAAGATTATTTATACGCAAAATTTTTATAATGCATTCTTTTAGTTTACTTTATGAACATAGACATTAATAATATTAATACTACGCAGCAAAGTATGTGCTTCTTTCTTTTTCTTTCTTTTTTTGTTTCAATTCCGTTAAGGTGATGTACTGTACAAGATACTTTGTCGACTCCCTATACTGATGTTAACATCTGTATAATAATAATAATAATAATAATAATAATAATAATAATAATAATAATAATAATAATAATAATAATAATAATAATAATAATAATAATAATAATAATAATAATAATAATAATAATAATAATAATAATAATAATAATAATAATAATAATAATAATAATAATAATAATAATAATAATAATAATATAGTAGTAATAAAATATTTATTTATATATTTGTATATAAAATCGAGCGTGCGTGATACAGCAATCGCGAATATAACAACAGATCGTGGAATATGATGGAGTAAAGAGAAAAAGTATTCAACGGTTGACAAGCATCAAGTTCGTTATTGTCGTATGATGGAATTGGAAATGGAACGTTTAAAACTTTCACTGTACAGTTTTCTGAATACTAGGAAGTTGAGCGTGATAATACCGGATTATTCTTGCGTCATTGATAAGAAGTATAGAAGGAAAAACATAAATAAAGAACTCACGGTACGTCGGACATAATATTTTCTCTATTTCTCTCAATATGTATACAAAAATAGTTATATATGAGATTAACGCTTATATCATATGTGTGTCCTTTTGCATTTTATTTCTTCTCCATTATCTGGTGAAGTTACTTGGGCACCGTTTTCGATGAACTGATGAAAGGACACTTGCATTTGAGCGAGATTTATTAAAACAACTTCTTTTATTCTTCTCTATTTATTGTTAAATATGTTTATTTATATATTTATATATTTATAACATTTTTGCCGATGAATGACTCTTGTAGATATAGTGTAAATAGTGACTATTTTTTAAGAAATAATGATTTTATTGTTGAAAAAATAACCGAAAAATTAAAAAATTATCTCCAGTATTATATGTTGCCTAAAAGTTCATGTTTTTATCCTTTATCCTTTGAAAAATTCTCCACAAATAAAATTAAAAACAAATCGATTAAATTATATTTTAAGTAGTGAAATATTTGAAGTAGAAATTCAAGTTTACATATTAGTAATTATAAACATTTTAAAAATGTATTTTATAATTTCAGTTACGATATTTTGTCATGTTATATTTTTAAGTCGTTCAAAAAATAGATATTTTTAATAAGTAAATAGGATATTTTTCAATATAATTTGAGTATAAATAATGTCCAAGTAACGAGTCTTTCTTTGACATTAATTTAAACTTAATTTTTATTTCATTATAGTTGTACACTATATAAGACTCTCTTATGTAAGAGTACTTTCTACTATTCAACAAATTGTTACTATGAATTCTTGAAAATTATTTAGACTTCACTCTTTGACAGTGAGGATTATAGCTGAATTTATAAGAGTAAAATTATACTTATTCAAAGTAAAGTTACAACTCTAGAAATAAAAAGAATAAAATTGTTCGAATTGGAGTTAATATTCCCTTCGATTGGATACACAACGTGCTTTACTGTTTCATTTTAATTTATAGTTAGCATTAATGACTGTAGTAGAAAATTATATTCCTCTTTTTAATAGAGTTTCACTCTGTACATGAAGTTGAGATTCCACCCGTTAATACTAATTATGTTGATAGTTTTGAAGCATACAAGCACATTTTTTGAAATATATTTTTTTAACTTGTTTAGAATTCCTTTCAAATAGAACCATAAGTCAATGAAAATCGAAAATATGGATGTCGGTTTACTCTTGAGTCGTGAGAAAAAAATTTCTGAATACTTAGTGATGCTACTTTTTGTACTGCATTGTCTCTCTCTCTCTCTCTCTCTCTCTCTCACTCTGTTTCTGTGTATTTGCGTGTGAGAATATACGCGTGGTTGGCTTCTTACACTTTTCGCGAAGCTGTGGCAATTCAGAAAATAAATTGACTCGCTCGTTACGGATTTGGCAATGTCTATTTTACAGAATTAGAGAAAAAGAATAATCATGCTAGCAAATACAATATAAAAAATTTAATGCCATCTAATGGGAGCATAATGAATATATTAGGACTCTGTTTATGCTCCGGGTGCTTAAAATTTTAACGTACGTCATTTTTTCAATCGTTCATCATACGATATTCGATTTAATTGTAATTATACAGAAGAGCTATAATTTTATTTAAAAAAATATATACAAAAAACTCATGATACTTTTACTGAAGCTTTTCTAGTAGGATTGTACGTACCTAGTAAAATAGTTTTCTGAAAACTAATATAATATTGATAAGAAATTGAATGTTCCATATAATGTTCAATACAGTCATTAAAATATGGTAGGTTTATATTAGTAAAATTTTATAGTACAGTCATTTAATTCCTCACAAAGCAAATATTATGTTAAGTAAATGGTAACTGAAGATTTATTGGGCTAACATATATTTTTATTTTATTGGAATATAATGGTGAATGTGTATAACATGGAGAAAATAGAACTTTTTTCAAACATTCTGTCATTTTTTCATTCATATGAAATTATATCTTCCCAACATGAAAATTGCTCTAGGACTACATACAATTACAAATAATATTATTAACTAGGATATCTGTGTAGAATAAAAATGTCTATTTAAAGAATAATAAAAATTGACAAAATAATCAATACTTGATTGTTCATAGAGATATAACATTACTTCTTTCATGATTATGTAGCATAGTTCTATGTAGCATTTACATTTAGAAAAAGTTTACTTACTAATAGTTTACTACAAATTTAATCAAAATTTGATTTAGAGTTGAAGCATTTTATAAAATTGTTTAAAAATTAGATGTTATACGTGTAAAATGATAGTGAGCATAAACAGGTAAAAGGTGCATTTGATCATTCATTATAAATATACTGTGGATTTCGTGGCACACCGAAGGATTGCAATAATACAAAGTGACGAGGACTTGAACAAAACTCCCGACACAGCCTTTTCAAGGTCTATTCTCTTGCTTTCCTTAATTATCAATTGTATAATATAAACAAATCATAATTATTCCTCATAAAATATTTATAGCACTTTAAGAATCATTCTTTAATTTTATCTAGCATATAAAACATAGCATTTATAGTTCAATACATTTAAAGTTCTTCATTTTTTTCTCAAACACGCATATTATATGTACAAAACAAATCTAGATCTGGACAGTCATAATTGATCTATTATTTATGTTTTCAAGTAAATTAATTTTATACAAATTGATTATTTTTAACTAGTAGACGTTTAAAGGATACATAAAACAATAACGATCGATCGATTATGATTCCAGTGTTAACAAAAAAATCTTATTACAAATCGATAAACAAAAGGCACTGAAAAATTACTATGTTAGCTTTCTGTATTACTCGCTCTCCCCTCCAATTATAAAATTTCTTGTGTAAATTAAAGTGTTTAACAGTATTCTTCTTTTTATTGTATATGAAGATTTATACTGAGATGTGGAGTGCATGTACGGAACTGCACTCGCTCACTTATTATTTCTTTAACGATTAGGTGAAGAATAGACTTACGGTAACCAGTTATATTTTATGCTCGGAGGCAAGAGACATGTATTTCTTTTCAGGCCTTACTATTTAATGCCGTCCTCGCTAATATCGATTACAATAGCACGATTTCGCGAGATTGCCCTTTGCTTACGTTATTCCACAATAAAACAATCTTTTTTAATCGTCAAGTGGATAAAAATATCGTTTCGAGTGTTTAGTTCGAAGAGTTCGTTTTGGGCGATAACTTGGTCGTACGCTAAGAAAATGACCGTCGGTGAGCAGTCATAAAGAAGCTAAATCGATAATGATGATAAAATGCGAAGACGTTGTTTATTTTTCCCTTTCTTTTTTTCCCCTTAAGAGGCTTCATCAATCGCGTCAAAAGAAGGGCTCTCGAATGTCCGCAGCCGACAAATATCAAATGAGGTACAGCGAATTATAACCTGGTTGCTCAAAAAAGGATGTGCGCTTGCATTTGCGCAAGCAGTCAGGGGATTCTCCCCCGTTTCTCCCGCGCCGCGAGGTTATGGTCACGCTTCTTCTTCGTTGACTCGTCACTCCTCGTCTCGTTGAGCGCGCATTCGCTCCTCTCTCTCACAGGTGGGTGATGATTATGTCATCGTCGATATCGTCCTTCTCATCGTCCGTCTCTTCCGGCTGGTTGGCCTCGGCCTGGGCGGCCTTCGGGTCTTCGGCGATGGCCTTGAGCCGTTTCTGTTTGCGCCGATGCAACAGCTCGACTATTACGTAGCCAATGCTACCGATTATCAGGACATTCAACATCACATAGAGCTTCATGCGGGCGCACAAATGTGTGCTGTAAGCGTAGGCGACGACGAAGCCCACTGACTCCCATAGTCGATAGTTCGAGAAGGCGGCCTCCTTATTGCGTCGGAAAAGGGTACCATACAGTCCTATGGACAAACGGACAAGGGGTTAGCTTAAATATAATCGATTGTTATATCTTGTTATATTTGTTATAACTTTTATTAAAAAGATAAATATTTCAATTTTAACAGATTGCACTCTCTTAATAAAATATGTTACCTATATAATAATTTATATGCATTTAAGACTGATTAAAATAAACAGTAGGTAAGAGTTAATATATATTGTAATTACTATGACAATAGTTATTTTATTAAAGTAGATTTAGCTTGTAATTATTAACATGTAATTAATGAATAATAAAAATATAAAATATATATGAAATCAGTATTTTTATTTTTAAACAATAATTTTATATAATTCACTTATTTACAAATTTATTTACAAATTTATTTTAATTATTATCTATAGTAGATTTTTAGAATATTTTTCAACTTCCAAATAAAAAGTCTTTTATAAACTTAAATTCGTATACTGTATATACTGTATATAAGGTCAGGTTTAATTATTTATTCTTGTCAATTTATAATTTTATAGAAAAACATAATGAATTTCAGAAATATGTAATTTAAATATTTATTGGAAAATATCTTGAAAAATACTATGAAAAAAATAAAGTACGTTCTATATCACATAAATGATACCCTCAAATGTCATTAACGACAATAATTTTTCCTAGATTATAGCACATTTGTGGAAAAGTTAAATTAATAAGTAATATTATAATGTATATCTCATAATAATAGTTATAACAATATCTTATCGTATATATAATATTTTAATATAAATTTACATTCTAAATACGAATTTATAATTTTATAACATATTTATTTACAGAGTATTTATTTGAATATAATGTTTGCATATTAATACAAAGAATGTAATATTTCGTGTTTATATGCTAGTTAATTCATGTTTTTTTTATTAATTCCTAGAAGCTTTTTATAAGCATAGTAAGTTAAATATTTGAAACATTTTCATGAATTTGAAAGAATGAAATAAATTATTTTCGTCATAGTTTTACAATGTAAAAAATTAACAGATCGGTCCCAATAATTTCAATTTAAATTTAACAAATAATCTATGTATTTTCTCAATATAGTACAATTTTCTGATCATACGAATTTATTATCAACCTTTATCTGTTTTTTAAGATATCTATTTTTAATCTAGTATGTTTAAGATCTACTTACATACAAATATTTTAATACTATTTTCTTATTAATAAAATGTAGTAAGAAATTAGAAGTAATTTCAAGAAACTTAATTTATCACTTAATTTTAAGTATTTTAAATATAGTAATAGTTTACTTATGATACTTAAGTATTTTTTCAATTTATTATATTACATTACTAAAAATAATAATATTTACAACACTAAATATTATTAGTAAATAGTATTATCTACTAATAATAAAAATCAATGAATAATTTCACAAATATAAGATTGAAAATTGAAAAAGTATGTTTGCAAGTCTAAGGAACATAAACAATTGTAATTTTCTGAAATTTTAATGGACTTTAAAAATCATAATAAAATCTAACCTCAAGATGACTTCATAATATATGACAAAAAATTTTCTTCAAAATGAATTAACACGCCTGATATTTTTTATAATTTACTAATGACTTATAATTTATATCAATAACTTAATAATTTATAATTTACTAGTCTTAGTATTAAACTTAATTTTGTTTATTATGAATCAATATAATGTTTAAATAGGAAAAAATAACATCATAATTTTACAATGTATTAGCCGTCTATTCTGTATTGCATATTGTATTTGATCAACATTTTTTAATTATCATATAATTTGAATAAGATATTAAAATATATAATTATGCTACAATTATTTAAATATAATATTTTCAAAGTAAAAAAATAATTCTATTGTATATAAAACTTAAAATCTTAAAAATACTGTAAGTTTCAAATAAGGAATTCTTAAATTCAATCATACAGTAATCAACCATTTCATATCTATTTCTTGCCAAATATGCTCAGCTATTCATTTTAATTAACTGAAGAATAATTAAATATCTTAAATATAATGATTAATACCTAAATAGAAAAAATCATTATATTTTAAAGTTACAAGAATCTTTAAAAAATCCTTGAAATGTAATTTTTCATAAAATATATCTTTAAAATATCATATGATTATTACAATATTATAAATCAAAAGATAATATTAGTTCTAGCAAATATTTTACTAACTGTAATTACAAAACAGTATGAAAAATCGATTAAATAGTTTGGAATTAATTTATTTTACGATTAATAAAATGTATTTGAATCTAATTTTTGTTACTTTTTTATATTAAAAATCATTATTATTAAGCTTCTTAATAGGTTAAATTATTTATTAATATGTCGTGTTATATTCAGTAATCAAATAAATTAATTACGATAAAATTTTTAATTATTAAGCACGTTAGCTAATAACTTCTGCAATATAATTTTGTAATACTTCTAAAATTTTAATATCACGAAAGATAGAAATATACATAAATTATTATATATAGTGCATTAGTAAATGCAAATGGAAAACAATTTGAAAAATATAATTTGCTTAATTAATATTTAATAAATAAAATTTGCACTTTAAAAAATAATTACATCAACATCAAGATATAATACATCAAAAATCATGTACAATCAGCGTGATTTCAATTTTATATTTACATTAAATAAATAAATATATATATATATATATATATATATGTATATTTATTTATTTAAGTCTATATCAGACTATTATTTTACACCTATTGTACACCTTTCTATTCTTTTAACTGAAAATAAACAAATAGAAAAATTTTTTCACTTCCTCAAAAAAGTTGTTTAATTAATAATGATATATAGGAATCATGTAAAAATAAAGCATTTAAAATATATTATTATTATAACCATGTTTACATTATCAAATGTGCACAAACATAAGAAATAAATATTGTAATTAATTTTATAATATAATAGGACATTGTTAATATTTTTTTAATTATTTCACGATAATTAATTTTTATTAGGTGAGTATTAAGACAGTATTGCAAAGTTTTATATAAATTTTGAAAAATTTAAAAAATGAGTTATTTTTAAATATTCGAATAGTTGAATTACTTCTTTTTCTTTTGCCACTTTACAACAAATTAATTTGTTATGATATAATTATAATTACATAGCTTGGTTAGTAAAATTTAAGATAACATGAATATTTATAAATAATCTTAAGCTTTTACCTAATGAATTAATAATATTATATCGAAATCCCGTTAAATAAACTGTCATTGGCATTACGTTAATCTCTTTGAATAAAGACGTGTAATGGAAAGTCAAACCTTATCCCCACTGTTACAAGTCATGCATACAAATACAAACTTTACAAAAACGCATTTGTTAATATGAAATTCCCATATATAATATTGATTGTTCCTGTATTGAATGAATCGTAAAATTACGAGAGTATAAAGGTTTTTTATTATTATTGCGCTTTGAAATTTACTTAAAAATAGATATTACTCATGACTTATTGAATATATAGCGAGGGTAACAAATAGCAGTTCCACCCTACGCCAAATAACGCGCACGCCCAAGCATCCAAGTATGTTACATGTGCCAACGAAACAGATCGATCCATCTGCCATATAGGGGATACCGAGGCACTAGTGTCCCTAAACTCGGTACACGTATGTATTTGAGCGCAAGCGTAGTGTACCTTTCTTGCGATTAAGGCCGGTCGAGTGAGTCGTGTCGCACGTGCGTCGCGTCGTACAGAGGAATTATGAGGGAAACCGGCTGCCGCGTATATATAGTAGTTGGTCTTTGGTTATAGACGTGTCTCGCACGCTTGTTACTGGCTCGTTACAGTTATCTTTCTGCGACCACGGAATGTCATGATATTGACTTTATTTACTTTTGATATTTACTTTTTCTCTCTTCGTTGTATCTTCCATTTCTTCGTTGTGCAATCTATACAAAAAAATCGATGGCTTCAGTACATACTTCTAAATTGTAAAAGACAGATACGGCTCAGATTAGTCAAAGATCTAATTTTTAAAAAGTACTGTCTTTCACATGAGAACAATAAATAAAGGTATAGAAGAAGATTTTACTTGTTACGAATGAGATGTGCGGAAAAGACTGGGACACGAAAGTACTTTGAAAAGAATACGTTTTAGATAGAAATATTTAATGCAAGAGAGAATACAGGCAGCGTTGTCCAAAAAGTAATTTAGACCTAGTAAGGTTAAAATAGATTTTCTAAATATGGAGACGTTTATCCAGTATTATAAATTTTCACAGATTGATGGTAAATTTACTTTAATTTAAATTTTTCCTTTGAATCTGATAATTTCCTTAAATTAACTTGATTTGAATATTAAGTAACTCATCCAATAAATATTTTATGCTCGACAATTTTCCAATTATTTTTATACTATTTTAATAGCCATTTTCTTGTTATTTTTATTCTATTTTGGAACTCTAGGTCTTTTCCAAATATTAAGAGAGAAGGTCTCTTACTTTTCTTTTTATTCTTTCATTGTGGTAAAACTCGGTACATCTCTTTCAACTAAGGTAAATTCTTTTTTTTACTCTCCCTCTCTCTCTCACTATTTAGGTCTGCTTTTTTACATTAAACGTCAATGATTATATCCTGGATTAGCATACACTAAACCTATGTTTAGACTTTTTCTTCAAGAGGCAAAAACTAAGAGAAAAACCATTTGGCATGATTTATCTTGGCAAAGTATATGTGTCCGACGAATAAGAGAATATACAAGGTATTTTATCTGATGCATGTGCACGTAGGAGTTTTTACGCTCGACGGCAAACGGAAGAGCGGAAAAGAAAATTATTTAATGCAAGTGCAGCTTTATTACCAAGTCGATATTAATAATTTTCATGCATTAAGTTTACAATGGACAAGATACTGTGGCCAGACAAAAATGCATACGAGTGATATCGCCACTTATATAAACTTTGATCAATTGATATAATAATAAACACATGAGCAAAATGTAATGACAAAAATGTCGTTTATGAATTAAGATATATTTAAAAAAAGAAAATATTGTCCAGTGCCATTTGTCATGACTTGCAACTATGACCAACGATTAATTATAATAATTCACTTTTGATCATAAATGCAAATCACAATAAATGTCACTAGATAATAAGATTTTTTTAAAATATATATGCTAACGGTTTAATGATATTTTAGAATCTTAAAATTTTATTAATTATCATTGAGAGAGAAATTCTTTTATTTTATTATTTTATGGTGTACAAAAATCATATAAAAGTAGTGTTTGCGCAAACGGTTAAATTGGAAATAATAGAAAAAGAAACAATGAAGCGCTGAAAATGTTGAGATCACTATTTATTGATTACGAATTTCAAATTATAGGAAAAATATAGTAGATTATAGAAATCGATTGTAAGTGAAAACTTGTTTATACATTATTAAAAGTATCCTGAGAAAACAAAATTTGTTCATTACTTACAACACTTTAAATAAAACATAAATAAATTAAAAATATAAATACATATATTAAAAATATATCAAAGATTTTTCTATGTAGGTAAATATTATTACTTTGAAAACTGATATTCTTAAAATTTTTCTTAAAATTCTTAATTTCAAAAGAAAAATTAATTTTAGAAAATATTAATAAAAGTATAATTAATATTAAGTTAGAAAATTTTTGTTTGTAAAAGTTGGCTATATATTATTTCTTAATATGTGTTATGAAATAACATGTATAACATATTAAAGATATTCTCAAAATACAATTTAAATTAGAAAAAAAAGAATATAGTAGATCAATATGAAATATTTTTATTATTAATACTACTTATTATTAAATAAATAATTATTAAATAATTACTACTTAATTCATAATTATTCCTTTGTAAAAATATTATTTTATTTTTAAAATTAATTCCTATTTTCAAAATACAAAATAATAAAGAAATATTTCAATTAAAAATATTTTGTAACACATTTGATTAAAAATTATACACAATATTTTTACTGTCTTTTAAGTACTCTACATTCTATACTATTAATTAAAATATTAAATAGCAAATTTTATCTTTCTATTTTTCGATCTTCTTATTACAATTTACCTTTAGAATAATTATATAGAATAATTCATCTAAAAGATGCTTGTAATAAATAGCGATAACTGAACTTGATTCAGAGAAAACAACCAAAAGTGTCGAAATAAATGGGAGAAACAAGATATATTTTTGTTAAGAAATATGTGCATTTCATTTTCTTAATTTTCAAATTTGCTTCAAATTAATACATTTTAATGTTAAATTATATTGTTGTATTAAAGTATGTTATTCTAGAAAGGAAATCGGTTCATCGAATAATATAAAACTAAATCAATTAATCTAATTTATGTACAAAACTTAGAGCTAATTATGAAAAGAAAGTTTATTCATTATTCCCAATGTTAAGTAGTTTCTCTTATAAATTTATTCTTTTTAATACAACAATGTTAAACAAATTGTATTTCTTTTATTTTATGAAATTTACTGTAAAATTAAAATAATAAAAATTACTTATAATTAAAAAAACCTCAGTCATTTAAATATATAAGTAGATCAATTTAGATGAAATTTGAATTTCATTTTAATTAAAGGTATTAATCGATTACTACGTAGATTTCTCTGACAGATGTGATTAAATATTACTCGTTGCAACTTGTTTGCGAGCAGTATCGCAATTTAATTTGCCTGTTCTTTTTTGTATAGTAGTCACGCGCGCTATAAGCTTTATTACAAGGTATTTAAGATAGAAGATGTTCTTTTACTTTGCTGTACAAAATATTGATGAAATTTGAATGACAGCAGTAGGTGTGCAAATATTTGATTGGAATAAATGGTGCAAGATGAACATAGAAAAACTATTGAAAGTCCTGTTTCTTTTTTTTGTCACTTAACAACCGCACAATAGCAAGCCACATAAAAGATGTATAAAGTTTTGAGCTCTCACACTTGCATGTAACATCTATATACCAATTTATTTTTGTAACTTTTTAAACTGACTGGCACTCGAATTGTCTCGCTCACTCGCACAGCCAAGCGCAACAATAATTGAATTCCCCTCGTAGTCCACGCGCCTTTTTTTACAGCTAAAGCTCTATTTCAGTCAGTGCGCTCGATGAATTTTCAAAGGTGGACGTGCAAGTAGTCCTTGAATTAAGTAAAGCTCGATTCCCTTGTATTCATAGTTAACAAGAAAAAAGAAAAACGAGGAAAATAAAATTGTTGTACTTTTATCATCGCTGTACAGAGTAGAGGATGGAGTGCAATCGTTATTTCGACAATTATGTAATAAATTTTCATTTGCATGAGTACGTATTAAAGTATAAAAGAAAATAAAATAATGTTTCTTATAAAAGTTGCCATAAATCATTAAATAATAGAATTACATTTTTTCTTAAAGTACAATTAAAAAAAAGTATACATCGTTCTTAAGTGTTTTTTTCAAATATTTCTAATTCCCAAATACTTATCAATTATTATTGAATAGGTAGGAATAACATTTCTGTCGAAAATAAGGTTTAACTATTTACAAGTATCGGACAAAAATTTAATTTTTCTTACATTTTATTTCTTTCTCAAATATTAACAATTTTATTCAATAACTGAAGAAACTTAAATAACTAAATAACAATATTCGTTAAAATTGTCTATTGAAAATTGATCCCAATAATAGAAAAAAAAACTTCGACTATTATTTCAATAAACATTTTTTGAATTAATGTCATCAAACGATGGAATGATGGATTTAAAAAAGATCAAAAAACTAGCTATACGTATTATTATCTAAGAAAAAATAAGAACGAGGTAAAACTCGCCGAGGGGCAAACCCGATTTACATGATAATCACGTATCTACTGCCTGAAAAAGTGTAGAAAAAATACACCAAAACTAAATCCGTGATTCAAAGAAGCGCTACAGAGAAAGAAGCCAAATCCGGTTTCGGAAACGGGTCTTCGATAGTCGTTAGGGAGAATATATGCTTTGCGCGAAAAATCAAAGTACGTAAGTACCGACCTCAATCGATCGAACGTCGTCGCGTTGTCTGGTCGTTGTTCGTATAATCTCCAAGCAGTCTTGGATTTTAAAACAGTACACAGGATTATTTGTAACTGGTTCGTCCATCGTGCGTTTATTGTCTTTTCTTTTTCTCTTATGCGTGCAGATAAATAGACGTGTACGTGAAATTTATCAATTCTCGATATTATGGTTATCTTAACGTCATTTTGTTGCAAGCCGGAATAACTTTTTTAGAGCTTTCCCTTAGCAATTGCTTTTGAATTATGACTTGATCTCATAGTTTCTTGATCTCTATTCACACTGTTACTTTCAGAGATAGTCAGCTTAACAAAGCGAGTTTTTACTCTGATCAAATAAGAAACACGGATGGTATTTTGCTTCTAGTAGATTATAGTATTAATATCAGAAGATCAACTTTTAGAAGATCAACTATCAAGATTTACTTTTAAAATACTGAGAAAATGTTCAAGGTTTTCGTTTCATTTTTCTTTATACAAAATTTGCGTTCAAAATATTTTAGTGCCTTTGAAAACTGATAAATGAGATATTTCGAATTAAAAAAAATTATAACTCGATTTGCATGAAAAAGTAATAATATATAAAAGCAAAATTTAAATAATATTTTTAACGTTAAAATTATTGTACTGAATATAATATGAAATTAAAACTTTCATTCAATTATTAAGACTATTTTAAACATTTTACTCAAGCGAATATGCACTATTATATTAATTATAAAAATAAGTAGAATTATCATAATTTCCTAATGCAGTTATTACAGTAATGAGTTAGTACAAATATATTATGCAAATTATTATTTTTTATCTTTATTTACCGCTTTCACATAATCGTCTTTTTGATGATTTAAAAATATACAAAATAATGAACAGCACTTGATAAAACAACATTACGTCTATGCAAACAAATTTCACTGATGTAAATGATATATATCTAACTTCTAGCATCGGAAATTGGCAATTGAAGTTAGAAAACGTCGATTTCATCATTTTCTTAATAAGTAGAATAAGATTTTTTGCTGTTTTGAATGTTATAATTGAGCATAAGAATAAAAGTAGCGAAACTTCAACATTCATTATTCAATTTTAAATAATTATATTAATATGATAAATTTTTTACATACCTATATTCTATATGCCTTAAGTCATTTTTAATTATTATTTAAAATAATAGTATTTTTATTTTTGTATGAAAAAGCTTTCAACATTTATTTTGACATATTTTAAGGCTATATTTACATATTATTTGGGAAAATATTAGGTGAATATATTTGCATCTCACCACTTCATGAATATATTAAATTTAATTGTAAATTTTTATGTAATTTGCAAAGATATGGTTGAAGAATGGATTAATTTTTCTTCTTTTCATAAGAGTCAAACTTATGGCTTTTTTAATAAAGAACATTAATAAATTCTTAAATGAAAAGTTTTAATATCAAGAAAAAGGGAAATAACTAAAGACAAGTTCAAAAGTATAATTGTGTAAATAATAATTTATGTGTTTAATATTAAGAAATATTTAATATATTATATAATTATTTAGTTAATACTGTATTATTAATATGGAACACTTTTTAAATTTTATATTAAAAAATGGTTTTAAAACGGTATTCAAGTGTTCGTTCAGTATGTTAACTAATTTCATATTTTTATTTTTTTCAATAAATAATTACATAATCTTAAGATATTTTTTAAAAGCTTATATAATAAGTTAATTAAATTCATGCAATTTTCTAATATTATATTTTATTTAACTTAAATATATATTTTTATTATAATTAATTCCTTTTATTTTTTATTCCATATTAATAATTACATTAATATTTGCTTAATTTTATTACAACTAATTTTTATCACTTGAATATAAACAAATAAACTATACTTTATTTAGAAAAATTTTTAAATAGTCCCTATGTAATGTAGTATTAAATAAAATTTCCGAATTTTGTATTATTTTATAATTTATTTACTTTACTCGAAATACACAAAAATCATGTTATGAAAAATTCTACATTTACAATACGAGCTAATTTTAATTAAAAGAAACTATTTTATTAAATAAATGCTTTAAAAAGTTTAGTGCTTTCATTAAAATATGTTAGAGATAAGATTTTGTAAGTTTTATTTAAGGTTCGAATAAACGTAGTGAGAAAGGCAAGTTTCACTTTTAACCCTATCTGATAGTACATTATATAATGAAAAATATCTTTTATGTAAATTTTGCATATTTTTACCATAAACTAGATTTAGGTATCTGAAGAAATTGCGTGTAACCATTTAAATCCTTAGTTCCATCTAAATTCACACAAAAACATTCAGACACTTGCACAGGTACACTGCATAAATTGCCATAAGTACGATACAAAAGAGACGGTAGACTCACCGTTAACTTGGGTTTGCCAGACCGCATCTCCAACTCCCCAGAATCCCGACACCGTGTAAAAGACGTAAGAGCTATCGGGATGCGGTCGCCAGATGAGTAGTACACCGATGAGGGCTGCATGTACCACAGCGCCTAGTGCCATGAGTGGTTGCCTCCCAACGAACTTCATCATCGAACCGAAGAACAGGGAGCAGCCAGCGTTCACCACGCCGAAGCAGATCATCACGTACCCGACCCTATGCACCCCCAGGGCACACGAGATGTACGCCTGCGAAACAAGAAAGGTACTTCGTTACATAGATATCTATGAATATATGTAAATAGATATCTAGATAAAAGCTTGTTACATACAAGAACAATAGTATTACAACCCAGATAAATTTTAAACATAAACGTATCACAGTGAACTTATAAAAGATCTTCTGAGAATCATAACATTGAAACACACAAATCTTAAAAAATAATATTAAAAGACGTTAATAGTAACCGGTGCAAACTACAAATACATAATCATTTATCACAGACCGTTTAAACAACATTCCAAAATTCTAAAATATTATTTATTGTTACCTAGTTGTAATATAATTTATAGTAAACCTCTTTAAATTAACGCAAAGACAATTAAAAATAATGATCAAGAAGAAAATATAAAAGGCAATCAAAGAAAATATAAAATTGTAAATTTTATTGTAATTAATGTACAGAGAAATCAGGATACAATTCTATATCAGCAGCAGTGAGTGTACAATATACAGTAAATATTTATAAGAAAAAGATGAAAATTTCAAAATAAATAGGATTTTGGATTTAGAAATTTTTGTTTGATTTATAATAAAGTTTATTAAATAAACAGAGATTTATTCCAATAATTATATTAAGAAGAGACACTATAACATTTTTGTATTTAAAATAGTTTCTAGAAATAAAATAGAAACGTTCAAAATTTTGAATATTATAAAAAATAGATTAAAGCAATATAAATTAAAATCCAAGTAAGAAAAAATATTTTTTCATTAATACATTACTATATTAATCCTATCTCTAAAGAATAAACAAAATTCGGCTACAAATAAAAAAACATAGTTTGCTGGATTAAGCAGCCCAGGAGCATTAAACTAATTTGTGGCTTTGTTGGAATTATATATATATATAGTAGTATTTATTAGTCTGAATTAGTATATATTAATTTAATATATAAAATTTAATAATATATAATTTAATATATTATATATTAATATATTTTTATATAAATTAATATAATATAATAATTGAATATATAATATATAAAATTAGTATATATTAGTCTGAACATAATTCTACTTAACGTATAATATATTTACATAAGTAATTCAATAACCTATAAGAAAATTTAATGAACATTATTCAAAGGGAAATGTAACTTGAATTGTTTGCTGGTCATATTCAGAGAGAAATTTTATTTTTAGTGAGTTCAAAGCACTTGAAACATTGTTAATCAATTACCAAACATAATACTTTATTACCTGTCTTAAAGAAATTAAGAAAACTAAAAGTGAATTAGATAATCAATTAGAATCAAAAGTGAATCATAAAATAATAATGTTAATTATTAATTATTTATTATTATATTATATAAAACTAATATACGGACAGTTGAGATGTACAATTCATACAAATTTTGTCATAATCATACAAATCATAATCTATAATTTACTAGATAAGCAAAGTAATATATATTATTTGCAAGATCAAATTTATTATAAATATAGAAATATAAATATGTAAAACTAGATGACTGACAACTTTACGCGAAATTATACAATATACTTATGTGTATAACCTTATAATATGAGTATATTTATATTTTTAACTTATTAATGAAAAAATTTTTTCTAAGAGGCCGATTATTTTCAATAAGATTTCTAGACATTAATTCAGTGTTTGTTAGTTAGAACATGCATAAACAAAACTTTTTACACTCACTAGCGACTACTAAGCCACTGTTCAAAGAAAAAAGTACGTTTTTCCGATTATTTTTATTATTATTATAGCAGATTCGATCGCGTATAAAGACACAAGTTTGCTCGTAAAAACTCTCATAGAGAATCTTCAACGGTGTAAAAACAAGCGCAAAAAACTGAGCATCTACCTTTACGTCGAGTCACACACTTTGATAAACAATTCCAACATGTTTCGCTGATTAAACGAAAGCTTCAACAAAAGAATCGAGTTGCTTTTAAAAATAATCAAAGTAGAAAATCAACGAAGGATAACGGAGCTATACAGAGCTTCGTCCCTTTGCTTTAGCGAGTGCGCGAGTGCTAATGAATTCACAGCAGGGCAAAGTTCAAAAGTGTGGAGGAATGGGACGTCCAGCAAAAGCGGAAGAACCGAAGTATTAAAAAGAGGGAATTAGAATGTAAGATCCACTTGAGCAAATAAATTTCTTGATTAGAAAGTTGGACTGACGCTAATACTTAAAAGACTTTTGGTCTTATTTTAATTTCTTAATCTAATACTAAAATTAAATAAAAATTAAAATATATAAACACCTGAATTTCTTTATCTCTAATAATTTTAATGTATTTGAGAAGTTAATATGATGTTAATAAAATTAGATGTTAATAAAAATTAACATTTCGCAAAATTATTTCACTTTAAAACTAAATAATTCCGAAAAGAAAAAGTGAATATTCATTTTAACTTTTAATTGAACCCTATAAAAAGGTATTACGCATTTAACGAAATTATTCTTTTAATAAGTAGATAAAAAATTGTATTAAAATATATTAAATAAATAAAATAATATATATTAAATAATAATATAAAACAAATAATATATTTTTTAAGATGAACTTATTTTTTTCTAATAATCAACAAATTTTGAAAAATTTTTAATAAAAGTTCCTTTTATTAGTTTAAAGCCGTTTCGAAAAGAATCTAATTTATGTAAATGAAATCTTTATTTTATTAAAATTCAGTAATTTCTTGAAATGTATTATACTACGTTATTTTTAACTAGTGTTATGAAATTGAATTTTTAATATTATAGATTCACTGCAATAAAAATTCACATTATTAGCACTAGAATGTCATTTTTTTCAAATTATATTAAATGTTTAAATCTAGGATTTTGATCATACCGTTTTTCTCTTCAGCTTTATTTAATATGATCTTTCCATTTTCGTGATCATTCACCTAATCGTATTTTATTCAGAATTTTTCTACTATTGTTAGCCTTATTTTTTGTGTAACTATATATCTAGCTTAATTAAACAAAAATGAGCATATAATTTTATATTGTTCATATTTTTAGCTTATTATGTAAAAATCAATTTAAAATTTTATACTTTTATACTTTAAATTATTTTTTATATTTTATAAGATTTAACCTTCAAATTATTCCGGAACTTAAAACTATATAATAATACTGAAGACGTAAATGATTATAGGATTAAGTGAAAATGAAAACTCGAATGGAATAGTTCTTTGTTATATTTGCCTTTATTTAATTCATTATACGTCTTTTTATTACTTATCGGTATTTATATATTAAATACGATTCGATTATATATAATTTTTTTATTTATTTCGATCCTCTTTTTTTTCTGCTCTTCCTAAAATTTTTGTATTTCCCATGTTAATTTCTTTATTATCTTGTACTATATCCAAATTTTCTATTTTTGATGGAAGTCGAAATTTGTCAGTGAAAGAAAAATCTTTTTTCATGTTAAAACTTAAATATATTAAATAAATTGTATATTATACTAATGTTAATAATAATATTGTGTAATAATAATAAAAATTGTTCGAAAATCAATCATAAAACTATTATATCAAATTTGTATAAATTATACATAAAAATGTGTAATATTTATATAATAATAATAATAATTTATAACCTATAATACTCTATTATTGTAAAATAAATTTCGTTGTTAAATCATAATTAAAATGAACTTTTCTAGTAAATGGTAAAAAAAGTTGTTTTATAAGAAAATTTACTGCGTTATAATAAAATATTTATAAAAGTTGTAAAAAATACCAAAAATTGAAACCATAATTTCATAATTTTAACAAATAAAGATTTGTTACGTTCCAACTCGATCAAAATATAATACGTTTCTATATTATTCAATAGATTCTTTAAAAACAAAATTTTTTCCTGTATAACATGAATTACATGAATTATTTAAATTAAATAAATTATTTTCAAAATTTCCATAAAACTGTATAATAATTATACTTATAATTAATATTCTAAAATGGTACTTGAAAATCTAAATATTTTTAAAGCAAAGTTTTATTTTTCGTTAGCAGTCATAAAATCTTCTAACTTTTTTCCCAGCAAATCTACATTTTTAGTTCAGATAAGCAGAAAGAGACGTTCCTTTTTATCTTATTCGGCTCCTTAACTTCTAGAAACAAACGAAATAAAGCCATTGCATAAGCGTACATGTGCACAGGATGAGTGAATTGAGAATTTCTTCAGTTATGAAGTGACTGTAATTACTATGTTTGTTGTTTCTATTTTATGAGCTGAATCGTTAAAATACCTAACAAATCTCAGTAAAAAAATTATTTTTACTTTATTTTCTTACTGTTTGTATACTTTATATTTAAGAATATTATTTACATTGACAAGTAAAAACTTATTTCATATTTGATGTTACATATTCATTTAGTTATACTAGATTATTATGTAGATACATGTATAATATTCACTTAATATTTTTATAATTAATTATTTATAAATAAATTCATATAATAAGAATCTAGAGCAATAGTGTCAGATTTTACTAAACTTTATCTATATTGTTTAAATGTATATAGGATTTCAAAAAATCTAGTATTAAGGAATGATTTCGTTTGCATCTCAAATGTTTTAGTTTTAACGAATATCAAATGCTAAACATCAATAATTTTTAATTAATATCAAACTAAGAGCCATTAATATTCTGAAAAATATGAATATTTTGCTTAGAACATTTTAAGGCACAAATAAGATTGTGATATTGTACAGACGTGCACTAACTTCATGTTCTGGATAAAATTCGATCTAAAATTAGAACCATCCATATAAATATGAAATTATTACGTTCAATTTTAACCAGTATTTTTGACTTTTACATATAAATATGTTTATATATTGCTTTATTTACAAATTTCATTATTCATTAGACAGTTTATGTACCATTTAAATTATATAACTTATTCATTAGACATAATTTATATGACATTTATTATTTTTTTATATTCTTTAAATTTTAAGAAATACGTATACATAGAATTTCTTCAATTAAATATATTATATTAAAATGGTACAATATTGTATACGATTTCATAACCCACACTAAGTGGAATTAAACAAAAACTATACGGTATGTGTTAATTAATCATCTTTATGATTCTTCTCATTATACAAGAAATACTGGATTGTTTATTATTTGTTTCATAAATAATGATTTTTGAAATTATTTATCTTTTCCGTTACAAACAAAGAATGACACAGTTTATTTGTATATTTACTATAAAAAGAAGTTCATCATTTTTATCGCTCTTTATTAAATTTAGTAAAACTTTTTGAAATTTAATTTATTATTTACAATATATAAAAAAATACTTTAAGGTTTCTACATTTACTTTAATTTAAATAAAAACAAATTTATTAATTTATAAATCGAGACAATACCAGATGAAAGTAAGTTATATAGAGTTTATTTTATTTTATTTTATTTTATGAGAATTTATTTATTTTATTTTATTGTATGAGAATTTATTTTATTTTCTTTTATGTATGAGAATTTATTTTATTTTATTTTATTGTATGAGAATTTATTTTATTTATTTATGTATGAGAATTTATTTTATTTATTTTATTTTATGAGAATTTATTTATTTTATTTCATTGTATGAGAATTTATTTTATTTTATTGTATGAGAATTTATTTTATTTTATTTTATTGTATGAGAATTATTTTATTTTATTTTATTGTATGAGAATTTATTTTATTTTATTTTATTGTATGAGAATTTATTTTATTTATTTTATTTTTATGAGAATTTATTTTATTTTATTTTATTGTATGAGAATTTATTTTATTTTATTTTATTGTATGAGAATTTATTTTATTTTATTTTATTGTATGAGAATTTATTTTATTTTATTTTATTGTATGAGAATTATTTATTTTATTTATTGTATGAATTATTTATTTATTATTTTATGAGAATTTATTTTATTGTATGAATATTATTTAACTGTAACCTTAAAGTAAAGTATGTTGTGAGGTTATAAAAAATAACTGCACATAACATGTCATATATCAGTTAAGACATTTTTCATTAAATATTATTTATGATTTTTGAAATACAAGAAAAATGAAATATTCTTACAGACGATATTGTATACATTCTTCTTTACATCATCTTCATAACCCTCAATCCAATTCTAAAATTCCTGATATAATATGTAAATATCTTGTTCTCTTCATATCATTGTAATTATACTTACTTTGCTGTGCATCCATGTATTTCTTTTCTTTATTTTTAACAAAAAATTTTTCTTTTAGTTTTATTTCTTTGCACACCTTCTTCTTCGCTTGTGCTTCTTTTTTGTCCCTTTGCTCTTTTGCCCGGGCCAATTGTAAGCCCAGCGATTTTACAGATGCCATACCACGTCGGTCGTTTTCATTGTTACCCTGAGCGAACAAAAGAGACAGAGTGCTCTTTCTTATGATAAGTCATTCATGTTTTTCTCTTTTTTTTTTCTTTTTTTTGTAAAGAATTAATTGCCCGAGTAAAAGCGTTTGTAGTTTATAAATACGAAAATCGTCCTAGACGCATATACATATGCCGCAGAACTGATGAAATTGTCGCTACAGGAGAGAATTTGATCATTTTATCAGTTATAGCGTACAAATTAAAGACACAACAACATTTAGAAATAAGAAATAAAGTTCGTTTATATGCTGACAAGAGAGATTTTACAGTTAGTTTAATAATATTTCGCATATTCTTTCATTATGATGTCTGTTTCAACGTTAGCTTCAAAAAAACTCTAGAATTTAATTGTAGAATATATAATGTATGAGAGGATTTTCATTTTTTATTATGATTTACTATTTCTATTGTAGAAAAATTTTATATCAGATTAATACTTCCACTTACCATAGAGTACATTTTTAAGCGAGTCTAAACTTACGTAACTACAATTTATTTTTATCATCGTAATGGTAAATGGTAAACGGTGTATCAATTTCTAAACTTAATATATGATTTATGTCAAACTTGGATCTATGAAAATCTAATTTTTTTATTGGAACATTCACAAATAATATTTAATATTTCTAACTTTTCGTAATAACATAAAGCATACTGAATATCTCAGGAAAAAATAATTTTGCTCAATTTTTATAACTTAATTTTAACTTTTCTAAAATTTTTTAGATGAAAAGAAAAATTTTAGAACTTTTTTTGTTAACTAAGAGTTTGTTAACTAAAGAATGCAAAATTCATGTACTATTGGTGCTTGTAAATAATATTAATTATACTACTAATGAATTAAGGATATTAATATAGTTATTAATATTCAGAATTTATATTTATAAATTATTCGTCTGTTAAATAAAAAATTTGATTTAATTTTAATAAAACTAGTATTTTATTTTCCTATATTTTTCTCATTCCCCAAATTTTAGTACCCAAAAAATGATGTATTTACTAAAATTTTTTCTATCATATCAAATTTTGAAAAAAATAGTATTATTTAAAAGTAACAACTTTATCTCTTTAATATTATTAATGAAGTCTTGCATTTACAAAAAATTTTCTTTCTAGAATTTGCGGTTCACTATACCATCCCTCGTGCATCAAGAATAATCCCTTATGACTTAAAGAAACTTCAGAAAGTGGCTACCTTCAACATGACCTTGAAAATGTTACTTTAGTAACTGTACTCTTGAAGATCAGAGTCAGTAAATGTGTCAATAGTTAATTCTACAGTAAATTTTATTAGCTATATTGTCAATCTTGTGCTCGCTTCTGAAGGGACCGAGTGTATAAAGTAAATAAGTATATCTAAATGAAAAGTAATGATACAAATACGAGTTTCCTAAAGGTATCTTTCGGTATTGTTAATGTTTAATATTTAATAAAATAAATCAAGTATTTTTTTAAGCAAGCATAAGACTTACTTCTTTGCGTTTTAAATTAAATGCGTTTCTTGACAGTGCTATTACTGAAAGTTCTATTATATATTCACAATATTTTGAGATTCACTCTCACGTAAGCCACAAAACTATGAAGTAAAAATAATTGTTCAAAATTCAATGTTTTTAAAAAAACAAGTTATACAAGTTATACGGTTGCACAAAAATTAAGAAAATCGTCTAACCATCGCTAAAGTATTTTTTACAAATATATACTAATACTAATTCAATATCTATACTATAATAATATCTACACTACAACAATATATACTAATTCAAAAATGATTATATTTCTTAATTATAATTTATGAATAATATTATCATCAATATATAAGAGGTTCTATTTTATTGGCTTCAATAACTCTTAAATATATAATTACTTTTTGATTCTTATGTTTAATTTAAGTATCATATTATTATAAGAAAGAATACATTTTATTAAATTATAATCTGTAATTATCAGAAATTATATGTATTAATCAAAATACAAATAGTGTATGTACTAATCTTCGTAAGCATTACGTTTATCATTGTAAATAGTTTTCATCATCGCATATATTATGTAAATATATATGCATTTCAAATCAGACGTACATATGATACTGTATACTGCTGACGTTCGCATATCTTCTGCATAACGCTGTTTGTCGGTAGTAAACTTGTGCATTCAGAGACTATTGTTGAGAATCACTAGTACTATGCATTGATCATAGTTTAGTTCAAAATAGAGACGAGGAAATTTAATCCATATTAATGATCTGACGAGGCTGCTGTATAGATATGTTTCATTTATTTTAGGGTGCGCTGGTACAAAGCTCAAATGCTTACGTATTTTAACAATCATTATGATAAATTAAATTGAATATATACGAATCTATCATGTGATTTCCACAGTGAAAAATAGAAATGCGTATTTATAAATACATATGTATAGGTGTATGAGCAAGATATTTATATTTTAATATTTAAGAATGCGCAAATCGCGAATATTCTGTAAGTATTACACATTACACCAATCAAAGGAAATATAGGAGGATAGATGATATTTTGAATGATGAAATAAATATTATTCGATATTAAATAAATAAAGAAGTTAAACTAACAATAAGTATTTAGTAAAATGACCTATTTAACTTTTAGTTCGGATAATTATATATAGTTTAGGACAGATAATTAACAATCATTTTGGTAGTCTTTACTTTTATGACTAGCTAATATTAAATTTGTATTAGTAAACTTATTGAATATCAGTTTTATAAATGTTTAGATAATCTTCTGACAAAACTCTACAATCACCATTACTTCAGTTGAGTATAAAATAGACAGTGATTACTGAATTGGATTAACTTGAAGTAATATAAGAATATAATGAACAGTTATAAAATGATACTTTAATCTGTGATATTATATAATACATTAAATGGAAACATAAAAAATTGTTTTATTAAGAAGAAATTTAAAATATAAACAAAATTTTGATGTAGATTAAATGTGCTATAATGTTTCGAATAACGTTTCAACTTTGTTGAAAAGTTCTGAGATAAAATATTCTATTAAGTGATTAGTAAATAAAAATTATTTCTTAAGAATTAATGTATTTATTTTGTAATAGAAACTTATTTATACAATTTTCTTTTTAATTATATTAAATTAAATTATACAAAAATAATTTTTTGTGAAAATTGAAATAAAATTTATATATAACTTTTGTGAAATATAGTTTTATCCGATTACACAAGATTCAATAATAGATATTAAAAAATGTAGACTCTGAACATGATTTTTAACTATCAAAACCTTCCTACAAATTATTAGTATTTTCTCACTTATATCTGGATTTGAAACACATCTCACAACGTTTACGTATTTAGTTTCTAGGTTATATAAAAAAATCTTTTCTCTGTTTCATTGTTCAATTTTAAATGTAAAATATAGGGGAAGCCGAAATCGAAAATGTATTGTGAAAAAGATCAGTCTTATACACAAGCCGCGAGACAGAAATATAACTTAGTATGTTCCTGAATGATAGTACATAACATCCTCTAAAAAAGCTAACAACCTCTTTAAAGCACTTTTTAGCAATGTTACAAATAGTTACACATACTTGTAACAAATAGACGAGAACTACTCGCTATAACAAATACACTTTTTCTCTTTCCTGTACTTCTTATTCTTTCTTCTTTATCTTATTCGTGATGCTCTATTTTCTTTCATTTATATTCTTTTTCCTTGATGGATGTTAAAATGAGGGAGGCCAAACCAGTTATACTTATATGTGGGTAGCAAACCGATGACCGCATGGTTAATTTTTTGTCATTTCGAGAGGGAAAAATATGTGCACTTGTGTATATATGTAGGTAAAATGATTTTTTATTTATCAGAAAAATGTGCAAAACTTGTACTAATTGCAATAAACTACTATAGTATTATGTAGATTTAAAAATTCTAAGTATCTAGTTATGTAATCAAACTTTTTATAATAGGCTTCAATTTTTATTTTATTAACATTTATTAACAAGTATTTACATTAATAATTTTGATAGAATAACTATTCATTATCTCAAACCTTTTATTCTAATAATTGCGTTTTACACTAATTGTTTCTGTGATTATACAAATATAAAAAATGAAAAATTTAGATTATAAATAAATAAATGAAAAATAAATAAAAGTTATTATACTATTTATATTTTTAATATTCAAAGATAAAAATAAGCAACTGTTCTTAAAATAACAGTTCCCTTATGCATCGAATAATTTAAGTCTATAAATAGAATTAATAAGCTTCGAAAGTTAAAATCTTCTTTTGATATGCGGTATTCACGCTTTCGCCAAGTCTGTATTCAAGAAAAAGAAATTGAAGGAAGCGATTAAATAAAAAAGAAGGAAACTATGTTATTTAGCTATAACAGAAATTTATCTTTTTTTGAATATAGTAATTATCGATATTCATCAAATAGTTCGAAATAAAATTTTGCACTCTATTACTCTTTCAGAAATTGTTACATTCTTGGACTTTCCAGGTTTTACTCTTATTAATACTTGTTTGTTTATATAAAAATAAAGATACTCGTTTAATGAGCTGAAAATACAAAGTTTTTGTATTAATTTATTGTTCATTGGCTTGTTAAAAATTTTTAAGTCTTTTTATTTTTTAAACAAAATATTAATAACAATACTATGAAATAACTTACAAAAGTACTATTAATAATAGTAATAATAGGATTATATTATATTTCATTTTTATCTGCATCTCATATAATTTATTTTTCATAATTGTAGATAATATACTTATAATTAGTTTTCATAAATAAATGAATTATAAAACGTGTACATTTTTATAATTTTATATTATTTTTCGATTTCTAGACATGTAACAATGAATACTTATTTCTTTGATTATTACTAATTTCTACTGAATGCTAAGTTTATTCAATCTTTTGTTATATTTATTATCATTCTAGTTATATAAAAATAGTATCTATGTACATAGATATTTCTATAAGTGCCGTTATCCTAACTCTGTTTTACATCACCTATTTTTCTTTATGCTCAAACACTTATTAATAAATAAAATAAGTTACGGTATAGTCAAAGAAAAAATGAATATTGTAGCACCAATACCATGAAAAGAAAAAAGAATAATAATAATAATCGAATCAGATTAGATTTTTAATAATAATTAAAGGCATTTATACTAAGTGTATTTTTACTAAAATATATCTAATATAAAATTAGAAGTTTAATATTGATTACTAATTTCAATGCTTTCCAATTTCGAATTATTAAATTCATATTGATCCAGTATATAGTGAAATTGGATAATTTTGCTTTAAAATAAATTCATATAAAAATACATTGTATCCTTGAATATACAGAAAATATGTTATATGTTTTATAAATGTATGAAAACTGTTATCATAACTTAAATAAAATTTTTTCAATTTTCATGGATATTATAAGCAAAATTAAGTATTTTGCAGTATTTGTTTCACAGAATACAAGTAAAACACGTTATTTCTGATATTCTTTACTAAATAAAAGCTATATGAACAATGTATACATTTTCTTCACACATATGTATATGAAGATTTTTAAGACATGAGACTTACAGATTTTAGCTTCTAAATGCTTCATTCAGTGGAAGTTTGTGCGTACTCATTTGAAGCATGTAAGAACCTTCTCTAGTCGCTAGAGAAAAATGTTAAAATGTCTAGGGATTGATTCGTAAACCGCGATATTCTGCACCTGTACACTTTATTGAGAATAGAAAGCAAGATCAGGACGAAAGTTGACATGGATACACGAATAATTTAGATCAAAGATCTAACTTCTCGATCCAGGATATTTATAGAACCGGGTACGGATAGCATTTCTTTTTCTATATGTATATTTATCTATATGCTCCTTTCTCTGTCTTTATTTATTTTTCTCCGTCTTTCTCATTTTCTCACTCGTCCAACTATTTCTTTATGACTTCATCGTAAATTGTCGATTTTCCTTGTGGACTTTTTTGCTCAATGAATATTTACAATTTACTTTATTTATAAGTAAGATGGCTATGTATTAAATGCTTGCATGCTTAAAAGCTTCGTCAAGACCATACAATAAATTCAAAGATTTTGGAGTAACTTACCTCACTTTACTTCAATTTAAGAATTAATTGAAGAGTAAATATGAAAGGACTAGTTGAGATAGAATAAAAATTTACTGTTTATTACAGGACACTGAAATGAAAATGTCAATCTCAATTAACTTTAAATATATTTTATAAAAGAGACACAAAAAGAGCTACGATTTGTTATAATTATCGACTTATTTTTATTTATGGACTAATTATAATTACAAAATATACCGTTCATTAAATATATTCTATAAATATTATAAGTTTACAACGAATTTAATAATATTAATAAGTTTTTGACAATTAATTCAAATTTTGTTCAAATTAAAATAAATTCTATTTTTATATAATAATATAATCCACTTATTATTACATAATTAAACTTTTATTATTTATGTGAACACAAATATTTTTAATTACTACTACATCTCACTGAATTAAACTTTTAGAATATTTTATTATATTATTTATCTTTTCATATTTTATAAATTACAAATATTTTATTTGTAGTTCGAAACGCATAATTGTGCGAAAATATTATTTAATACTTTGTTAATTACTTTATAGTTTTTCGTATGAGCAGAGTATTAGAAATTAAAAACGCATTTAGATTTAGAATTGAAAAAATCTATACATTTAGAAAAATGAAAGAAGATAATAAATTTTGTTTTGGCTTTTATCAATGAATAAATTTAAGTGGAAAATATTTAAAAACTCAATTTAGATTTTATCTTTTTATAAAAATAAAGACGCGATCAAAGAGTTGCAATTTTAAAAGGATTCACCTTTATAAGATATACCTTAACACTACTTTTGGCTTAATTTTTCCACAGTAGAACATTATATTACTTTTTCTCGTTGAAAAAAGCAATATATTCTCCTATAAATTTAATCAGTCACAGTACAATTCCATATACAACGGAACTATAACTCTGTGAAAAGGTACAGCATAAAAAAGCTTCCTCTAAATGAATGTTCTATTAGGTTTCAGTATCTAACAAGTGGGGTATTTGGTGCGCAAAATGAAAAAAAGAAAGAAATAAACAGAAAATCAAGGAGAAACCAAGAATCTGAACCAGGTGATACGTAGTAAGGACCCATTCCAAGAATCTATCACTCACCCAAACTCTTAAATCGATTGATGCGCGAATCCTTGGAGTCTCATCTTCTCGGCTGATACTCGCGTGATTACTCTTACGAAGCCGATGCACAACGACGGGCATATGCCTACAGATACGCATGCTGAATGTTATTGTGTACGACTTGCGTCCGCACCGAGCTTTAACGATAATAGCTGCACTCTTTCAAATGAGATATCTGCATCGTCGAGTCCTTCATGCGTAGCTCATGCCATCGAGAGATAATGACTTTTCTTTATTTTCAACAGGACCGTCGTGATATCGCGAACAGCCCTATGAGAAGAAGTAGATTTTTCAACGCTTCGCATTTTACTCGCAAGTGAATCTTTGATCGAGCTCTTGGTTATCAAGAACTACACTGAGATTTTAAGAATTTTAATGGTTAAGTAGGACATGTTTTAGTAAAGCTATGAAGGTTATAAAACTATACGATCTTCGCGAGCTTTTAATTTGAAATTTAAGACAGGACAGGAGGATTCACAAATTTGCATAAGAAAGTTATTAATGTTTATGTAAGCTCAAAATTCTTATATCTGCGCTATAGCACACAACTAATTCGATCAGAATTATAATACTAGTGAAATATTTTAAAACTGTTGAATTACTTTAACAGTATTTACGGTAGTGAGTTAACCAATAACGTTTTAAAGATTCATGAATTTTTTTAAGCACTATATGAATAATAATGAAAATGTAAATTAGAATCATTGTTATCAATTAGGGTATATTATGTATATTATAAAAGTAATTACCGTAATATAGCTACTAAGCACCGTTGCCGTTTACCCTTCTTCAATTACCCAACCCGCGAACTAAGAGTCTCTTCCAGCTTTCGACTCGATTAACTTTCATTTTCAAAACTTTAGAATAAAGTAAAGTTTGTTTATGTATATAATGTTGAGTACTAGTGTCGTAAAAGCTCAGAGAATAACAACAAATATTTCGCCTTTTTAACATTACTTATTTAACTACAAAGGTATTTATTGATTTATACTAAAATCACTAAACTGTATAGATGAAAATAAAGAAACTTATTATAATTTACTTGGAAAAACATTACGTAATATATTGGATGAATATATGATTAATTGTATTATTAAATATTCCAAGGAACTAAGGAAAAGGAATTGTCAAATTTTCAAACTAGCATTGGTATAGTTACAATATAAATTTTATATACAAATTGATATGAAAAATAATAAAAATATAAAAATTCAATAAATCCACATATCTTATGAAAATAACTTTAACTCTAACTTTATGAAAATATTAATTATTATATTATTTTTACCATTAATAATAAGAATTTATTAATTTAACATAATTATTAATTTTGTGTAGCATTAATTTGAAAAAATTCTATGAAAAGTAATACTAATTTAAAAGTTAAAACATTTCTTATAAAGTAATCGAATCAACATTATTCTGGGACTTTCACTTTACTTTAAAAAAGTCAGACTTCTTTTAAAACAATAATTTTATTGGGAAACATTATTTTGTAACTGGTTTTAATATAAGGAGGAATATCGTGTAATACAATTTATTGTATATGTAATTTATCTTAAGGTTCCGAAGATTTTTAATGACTACGACGAAAATCAATTAAAAATATATCTTTAATTTAAATACGTATTAAGAAATATTAAAATTTAATATTATTTAACAAGGAACGAACTTTTCTTGGTATTGTGTTAATGAGATTTTGAAACAAGTTTCAAACTTTAGCAATGAACTTTTTAGACACTTTCCTTGTAGCTGAATACTTCAAAGAAATACTTACTTGAAGAGTTATTAAATTATATATTTTTGTAAGTTACCTTTTTAATAGTTACATTTTTCTACTATATTAAATAATATTAATAAATTTTCATTACATGCGATAATTAATAATTAATAAATAATATCTAATGAACAATAATAATATCGTATGATTGTTATATAATGTACATAATTGGCATTTATTTAATACAATTATTACTGAATATGAATCGAATGACAATCAATGAACAAATTTTTAAATGTAATTATTTAATTAATTAATTCATGAATATAGTTATTGGATACTAGTTTATTCCAGGAAATTTACTATATAATTAGTTGAACAAAATTTATTAACATAGTTTAATAATCTAAAGTAACAATAAAAACCATTAAAGGTACTTGAATATGTAAAAATTTGCATTCATTCATGACTTTTTAATTGCATTTTGTAGTCGTCGTGCATATAGAATTCTTGCATAAAAATCAATGATACTTCAAAATTTTGTGGAATCATTTAGTTTGAGATCAAATGAATTTCTATTTCAATTAAAGTGAAAAAATTTTTTCATAAGTTATTCAGTATACTATTAAAATATATTTCAGTTTCTAGAAATGTTGACATTGTTTTTGATATTTTTATTAAGAACTCTTTATTTCTTTATTTAATACGAATTAAAATTATTTTAATATTTTATCATAATAAGTATTTCTAGTATATTAAAAATTTCGTATCTCATAAGTTATATAGAACTTTTACTTTTATTAATTGAATTCTAATTTAATAACTTTGAAATTTATTTATATTAATTTTAATTTGACAAAACTATTTATTAAACATTTCTATATTATTTTCTATTTTTTAATATATTTTTGAGGATGCTTCAACGCCTTTCACATAATGAAATTCTGACATAGCCAAAAGTATGGGGACATAAAAGACAAAGTTGAATAAAGTTTCAGAGCGTGACGATGCCAAAATTCCTCACGAACGTGCGATTTTGACAAAACATCCTTATCCATTGACAAGAAAAAAAATCAAACGAACATACAAAGAAAAATGTTCATCTTACACTATTTTTATATTCATATTTTTTATTTCGTTCAGTGAGAGGGTACAAATGCAAGATTTTTGTGTATTAATTTATTGTATATAAACTATAGCAACATTTGTGTTTTTGAAGGAAAAATATAAGTTTAATTTTTTCTTGAAGTTTCATTAAGTATAATGCAGAAATATTTATTTCATTAGATTGTTGATTTTATGATGTACTATAAATTATTTTATAAATTTCGATTACGTCAGTTTTTCTAGTTTCTATTTTTGTTTATGATTGCTTAACTTGCCTTAAAAATATTTTTAGCAAATAACATTAGTTTCTTTTACTATAAATAATTATATCGAATTATAATCTACTGTAATAGTCGTAAGTATTATTATTTCAATATTTTTTCCATAATATTATAGTTATATTCATATTTAAATTTTTAAATTAATATTCCGTTAAATAAAAGTAACACTTATTTGTAATAATTTGAAAAGTAATTTTTTATTCAAAATATCTTTTATTCTATTGAATTTTCAATTTTTCTAATACTAAAACTAGCCTAATACTATTATAAAAGTATGAATAATATTAATGATACGTATTATTAACATGTGAGTAACAAAATAAAAAGGAGCGATAGAGAATTATGCAATATACTAAATGACATACGAATTCGTTTGATTAATGATTCACGTTATTCCTTCCTTTTAATTCAGTCTTGCTGAAATAGTTGATAGCATCCTTATGAACCCATCTTAATATTCATATTGGCTGGTTGAAAGTTACTTTTCGGAAAATTACGCATGATTTCGGAACCTCTACACAGATAATATAATTTTCTTCATCTATTGATGGCACTTTATGACTAAACCTTTTCATCAGTCTTTGATATTAAAATTTTCAAATAATAATACCACATATTTCTAGAAAAAGGTTAAATAATTTTCAAATTATACAAGAATTATTATATTCTCAATGAATATTTAATTTAGATACATTATATGTAAATAGTATAATTTTTGTTATTTCCGTAAACTTACACACACAAAAGAATGTTAAAATTATAAAATTATATTGAGTGTCGTCGATTACTTACATAATACTAATCTACAGTTGTAAATTGATGTAAATGCACGTAATGCATTTAAATAGCTTTGAAATAGATAAAAATTATTTCAATAATAAATAATTATGTAAAAACTGGTATTAATTAAAAGACATATATTATTATATATGTTACAAATATGCTTTATTATAGCCTTATAAGTCATCCTGTTCTAAAGATTAAGTTATCATTATATTCTTCGATAAATTAATAACAGGGTCCAGTATTAAAATGAAATGGTTAAGTATGTAATGTCCATTATAAGTATTTTATCCTTAATTATAGAAAATTTTATTATATTGATTTATTATATTAATTTAAAATAACCTTATAGTGACATTTTAATTGCATTGATAAATTTAATAAGAAAAATATACTTAAGTAATTCATTCTTAGAAACATGTTATCAGAGGTATTGTTATATATTTTTAGCAATTTTTAAGTCGTAATATTAAATATAACTTCCAAAATTTTACTTTATTCCAAGATAAATATTGCTTACTTCACTTATAATTATCGTATAATTATTTTCAATTATATATATTTTTATTACCAGTTTTCAAAATAATTATTTAAGAAATACACATTTATAGCATAGGAGAATGAAACATTTTTAAAAATGTCGCAAAAAATTTATTTACAAAGAAAACATCAAAAAAGACATTACAAAAATTATGTCATGAAATGCGTAAGTGTATTATACTTAAGTATGTATGTATTTAAATATTGATTAACTAAAAGAAAGTAGAAGACAAGGTACTTTTTTAGAAATAAACGTATAAGTTTCGAGGACTATACTGACTTTGTAAGTTTTATGCGTATTATTAAAATGATTTACTAAAATTTAATGATTTCTACAATAATACGTATTATGATTTTCTTTCCCTTTTACTAAAAAATATGTTAATGAATATCAGAAAGCGAAAAATGGCTAAAACACAATATCAAAGTTATCCTTTTTCAGAAAAGCTATGAGATATGATATACGATCTGAAAGCTATTTACAAAAGTCTTCCATCATCTTTACTTCAGATGCAAGAATTCATTCCATCCAACTGATAAGGAAAAAGCTGTAGAAATCCAAAGCTATTCTGTCAAAAGAAGAAGAAGCGAAAATCAGAAAAGAAGAGAAAAGCGGAATAAAAGGTACAGATAGATTACGGGTCGGTAAAGAGTATTTATTTCCGTTTCTCTGAGCGTTATTAACGAGGGTTCAGTCTGCTGCATATAGAAGCAGCTCATCATCGAAGTAGCAAATACTTTCATTAAAGAGCCATCGTCTCATGAAGTATGTTGTCATCATTCTCGTAACCGTTTTTTCCATTTTTCTATCCTCTCATTTTCTTCCACATCGGTGGAAGATTTTTCCAACGAAATAAATGATAATCAGTTTAAAAAAATCAACAATTATCGATACAAAGCCCCAATCTTCATTCAATAATATTTTAATTTTTTGTACATGAATTTTTATTAGGAAGTACAAATGATATTTTTATTTAATATTGTACTTTTGTGCTGGATATCTTCTTGATTCAAATATACCATTGATCTTTTTCGTATAAGTATTTTAAATTATAAAGTAGATTTGAATTTTATCATGTAATATAAAAAATATTATAACATTTATATAATATTTTATAATATAAAATATAAATCTTTTATATTTTTAACACAAAATCGTTAACCATTTTACGAGACAAATTTTAATAGAAAAAGTGATGAACAATATTAATGTAAATTTCATTTTCTATGATATGCTTTTTTAAAAAAAGTATGAAAATCTTAATTAAAAGAATTTTTAAAAACAATAAAGTGTTTTTGTAAAATTATATTAGAACAATTTTTTATGATCAGTGAAAGGATATTTAATTTTAAATGCAAGGGAAAAATATATCTAATAAGAATAAAAAAAATAACTCGTAAACTAGTTTATAACTACTAATTACATAGTATTCTTTATATTTTTAATTGTACATATATGAATGAGTTTTTAGTGCCTTAATGATTAAATTTATTTATATACCATGAAATATACATTACTACTGTTTGTGTTCTAATTTATCCATAATAAAATAAATATATGTAAAATCTTTAAGAAATTGCCAGTAATTTACTGTTAGTTGTTCGAATATTTTAGATTAAAAAAAAATTTCTTTATATTAAGGTCTTACCAAATATATCTGGTTCCAGCAGGATTTTGGATGATTTAAAATTATAATCGCATTCATAGTGTCTCTTAGATCTTAAATAAGATGAGATGAACTTGAATAAAATAAAAGTTTCTTTATAACAGAATTATTGTTCCTTAAAAAAAGGAACTTTTTTAGAATAAAATAATCTCTTCTTGATACAAGTATAATCCACTTGTTCAAAATTCATCATATAATGAATAAAGAAGCATATCACTTTACGTAAATTTCATATTATATAAGAATAATCATTGAACTTCTAAAGAAGTTCCATGTTCTTATCTTGATCAATGTCGCTCTTCTAGATAAAAAAAATATTTTACCAATAATGAGTTGAGTGTCCAGAAGAATGTGAATTGATGCGTTAAAGATTAATTACCTGCGTAAACTCGGCACCAATGAAGGCCTGCTCCATGCCGATCCACACAGTGATCGGTATGAGGAGTTGCTGATAGGGCTTTTTAAGTTGATAAGCTGTCGCTGACAGAAGCTGAATACCGCTCAGCTCTGAACTATCGCTCCGCCTTTGCTTCTCACCGTACCTGCAAACATACGAGGATAATCAAGAACGTTTACTTTAATGTTTTGTTCTTCAGATTAACGAATTACGTTGGTAGACGAATGTAATAATTATTATTCGTATTATTTTAGTTTTTTAAAAAGACGTAAGTAAGTTACTGGTAAGCAAGCTATTGTAAAACTTATTTAATATCATTAAATAAAAATATTTAATTCATTGTTTCCAGACTTAAACAATTTTATACACTTAATTAGTATAATAGTGTTATATTAATGTTTCTTGTAATTTAAAGTACTTATATTTGATTAGTAAAAACATACTTCTACATTATTTATAAAGCACATTTGCTTAATTTTTATAATTTACGTAAAGAGATAATTCCGATAATGATTCTAACGTCCAAAAAAACATTTATAAGACTTAGATCATACACTAAAATAACTTAATGACCCTTTTCAAATCAATTACTTTGAAATTTTTGACTCAGTTCTATTTTAGAAACTTCTATTGTACATAAAATACTTTATCTTATTACGAATCGACCTGAAATTTGTAAATATAATATTGTTGAGATGATTAACTAATTTAATTTTGAAAAAGCTATTAAATTTATTCTAGTATAGAATACAAACTTTGGTTAGCTCCATAATAAGTGAATTGCGTAATTACTATATTAGAATCAGAAAATTAGAGGTTTAATGCAAAGATAACTTTGTTACCTAATTAATTTCATAACAATAGTTATATAATGTAACTAAAACTTTAGATATTTTTTGTATTTTACTCGTCAACAAATTTATTATTCAAAACTTTAATTTTTCATAATTTTATAATTTTATTATTATTAATCGACTAATTTATCTCAAAATAAATGTTATTGTAAATTAAAGTATTATTCATATGGAAATAAAAAAAATCTTTCTTGAAATGCGTACCCTTTCCTTTAAAAACGAATTTCTTGTATTCATAAATATTATTACATGGTGCCACTGATGTACGGGCTATTTTAATAATTCACAGCATATAACGAGAAAAAGGCGAGACTGAAACTTTTGGTAGTGTTTTACCCTTCGTAAATTTACATGAAAAAAAAAAATTCTCCGCAACGAAGCGGGAGAAAAGTACTTGACTTAGTAAAAAGAAAGCATCGAATGATATACTCGCGAACACAAAACAATTGGTCTGGTTCTCGCCTGTATAACAAAAAGATATCTTAAATGAAAAAATGAAAGGTAAAGGTGTATTGAAGATGCCTTTCGCTGTGCATTTTCAGCATAAATTCTAATTAATGTAAATGAACCATTCATTATAATATAATTTAGTAACGTTCAAAACATAGAAAATCTTTCATAAATATAGACTATTATTAATAGATCAACCGTGCAATTCTACACACCCGATATTTTCATGAATATCAAGGTTTAGTATATCGTAATTACAATAACAATTTATGCGAATGAATAAATCATTTGTAATAGAGTAAAAACGCTAAATTTTACTATAAATCAGCCACAAAGTAGTAAATCTTAACAAAAAATGAGATTTATACACTGAAAAAAATGTCTTTAGTCTGAAGACGATTTCTTTTACGAATAAAAAATGTTGTATTTTACATGGAATCATATTAATCAATTAAAAAAGATTAATTGTTATTCATTAGTAATCAATTTTTATATGTATATTATTATAATCTAAATTTTTTATGTATTTATATAAAACCATCTGTAAATCAAAAAACTTTTTTCTACATATGACTTCATTTATGTATTTACTTATTTAAAGTAAAGATTGTTTTGAAACTTATTCTTTTAAGTAGAATTTTAAAAATTAAACAGAGCTAACTTCATAATTTATTTTTAAGTATAGAATTTTTTACATTAACAATAAATAATTGGTTTAAGAATTTATTGGGACTATTTTTATATTTTATTTTATCAACTATGATTTAAGATATTCTAGAATTTAAGTTTGCATAATGTAAGTCCTAGACGTATTTGAATTTTAAGCATTAACTTCTTAATGCATACCTTCTAATAATTTAATTTAAATTAGTTTGGATTCTACTATTTTTAGATTATAGATTATTAAATAATCTGTTAATTAAAAAGTAGGTATATCTATAATATAAGATATTAAACAAAATTATTTAACTTTGCGACTAATTTGAAATAACTAGTTCACAATTTCAAATGGAGGACATGCTAATATGTACATTAAGACTATTACCGGTGCGTAGAATTTAAGTATACCGCACTTTGACTTTTCAGCGAGGTATTAGAGCAGATTTAAACTGAAGAATTTCTTCAAGTAAATGTTTCAGCTTGTCAGACAGTATTCCATGACTGACAATAATACACAAAATAAAAAAATTCGAGTGCATAGAAATCCTTATGCCTCTTCCTTCATCTCGATATGCAAGGGGGTACGAGTGCAGAGAGGCAATGCCCGCAGCGCGGCACAGAAGAACCCGGACTGCATTCCATAGAACAAGTTTACTTATACCGCCTCCGCAGCTGCAACATCGTGGACCTGTATATCTTTTATTTAGCTTCAGGTACATTTTTCACTTATTCGTAGACGTTAATATTACTTTTCTGCATAACATTTACGATAACATTATTAGCTTGAGAGGGGAAAATGAGATGATTCAAAGATTAGATTTTCTAATCCTACGTATATTTTGCTTGTAATCTGCTGACGATAAACAAGCAAAAGATTACATTTAATATATATGGTCATGTTCTACTACAATTTTTAGCTATTTTATGTGCATTTACATAATACTAATCTACAGTTGTAAATAGATGTCAATGCACGTAATGCATATAAATAGCTTTGAAATAGATAAAAATTATTTCAAAAATCAATTCATTATAATCGATAAATGATTATGTAAAAACTGGTATTAATTAAAAGACATATATTATTATATATGTTAGAAATATGCTTTATTATAGCCTTATAAGTTATCCTGTTCTAAAGATTAAGTTATTATTATATACTTCGATAAATTAATAACAGGGTCCAGTCTTAAAATGAAATGGTTAAGTATGTAATGACCATTATAAGTATTTTATCCTTAATTATAGAAAATTTTATTATATTGATTTATTATATTAATTTAAAATAACCGTATAGTGGCATTTTAATTGCCTTGATAAATTTAATAAGAAAAATATACTTAAGTAAAAGAATGGCCAATAATTTTAAACACGTTTTCAGTAGTTGTAAATTGTGCTTTTTCTGAAATCAATAATAGTCTGTACAATGAATTTTAGCGCTGTAAAGGTAAATACCAATATACCATATACTTATATTTTACATTCTAGATATTTATAAAATAGTAAATATTCCAATACCTTAATAAATAAAAGAATTAATATACTTCTATATTTATATTATAGCTAACCATAACTTCAAAATATTGAAAAAAAAATTTAATATTTATTTCTTGAAATTAATCTGATTACAGAAAATTATTTTATGTTACACGGTCATTATCATCAAAAATAATAAATATATAATCTAAAAATATTTTAATTGTTATATATGTAATTTTTTAAGTTATACGTTTAAAAGTTATATTTTACCAAAAACATGGAAAATTTTTTGAAATTTCTTAAAATGACTTTTCAAAATATGTTTAAATTATAAATTTAGTTACAAATCCATTCAATAAATTTTATCTATAGATAATTCATAAATTTACTAATAAGCATCTATATCATGAAATCTATTGTTAATCGTTTTTGAGAAGAAAATCATCGATATAATAAAACTAATATTTAGATCAAAACTATTTTGATTTTGCTTTTATATTTTGCTATTAAATTCATTAAAACTTTGTCATCTACAGACATGGACAATGATCTAAATATTTTATTTTTGAAAAGTCAATATAGAATTTTACTAAGCTATTTTAAAGAATCCTTGCTATCTAAATTTGAAAATTAAAATATTTTAAAAGTTTTACAGTTATTAGAAGATATTTAAATTATAAATAATAATTTGTGTACATATAATTAAGTTGTGTTTATCATTTATTTAAAATAACGAGATGTATACACATATTCGCATACACATCAATACAAACATAGGCACTCACGCACACAGAGAGAGAGAGAGAGAGAGAGAGAGAGAGATACATACATAAATATACTATTGATATGCAAGTGAATAATGGAAAATGAGATACGAGATCACTTAAAACGTGCCAAAATTTTCTTTTCTTATATTTTATATTTTTAAAGCATTTAAATTTAACGTATAAGTATTTAAAATATGAATGTAAACTGTAAACAAGATTTAAAATAAAATATATTTAAAATTAATTTTTAAATAATTTTAACATATTATACATACCAAAATAGCGATTCTTTACAGGAGTTTAATATGTAATTGTCTTATCTAATCTGTTAAAAATATTAAATATTACGTAAAATATCATTTTCCAAATGAAAAAAAATTAGTACCTTATACGATTTTATTATGAGAGCAATTGAATAAGTAACAAATATTTATTGCAGCCACTGTATAAATGTACCATTATCATTTCTTATAAATGTTAATAATATTTATTTTGATTAGTAGGATTATATTAAATGAGTCCTATTCTCAATTTGAAGCATAGCTAAAAATATATAAGTAAGCAATTAGAGATGACCTACGGAAAAAAGTTAATTAAATTTGATAATGGCACACTTAAAAGAAAAATAAATATTTATTCAAATCTTGATATGCATAGTCAGATCATAAAGATAAAAAGCTTCAAAGTTTGATAAAAAGAACAAGAAAAATACGGCTATAAAGACAATAAATAAAGAAAAATTAAAACATTATTAACATAATATATTATAGAAATAAAGTGATAAGGTTAATTAAAATCAGAGATTTGTACATTATATTCCAAAAATGTTTATTTTTATTTACTTTTAACTATTTAAATTTTGTATGTTATATGTATTTAAATTAAAACTATTGAAATTTTGTATGTTATATGTATTTAAATTAAAACTATTGAAATTTTGTATGTTATATGTATTTAAATTAAAACTATTTAAATTTTGTATGTTATATGTATTTAAATTAAAACTATTTAAATTTTGTATGTTATAACCCAATTCATAAATTGTGATGTTGAAATAAAAATAGTTTCGATAATAGTATAAGAGAAAAATATCGTAGTTTATAAAATATGATGAAAGTAAATTGAAAACATTTGAGAATATAAATATTCAACAAATTTTTCTCATAAACTAGATGAAGAGAAGATATCAATACAAGCAACTTCAAAATAATGAGAAATTAAAATTTTTTATTCTTTCTCATATTATCAGAGCAGTTATATGAATACATATATTGAATAGTTTGAATATATAGATAGAATATGAATTATAAGAAAATACATATAGTTTTAATAAAATAAATATAAATTAATGAAACTGTAGACATAAAAAAACAAGATTATTACATTGAATAAGACTTCCAATAAATATGCGCAAATATTATTAATAAAATTTAGGTTATTGCAATAATAAGTTCATCAAATTTTAAGTTTTTATCTTGAATTTAATAAGAATAATAATAATTTTTTGGCAGAGGTGTCGAAAGTTGTATGAGCCTTGACTATCACAGAGGATTATCCTAATGCTAACTTTCCACAATACTTCTGAGTACCTTTTTTAGCTCCCTGTATTAAGGTACCGACCTCCATTTTTCCCGCCTTTTTATACACCCTTATCTTGAGAGCTGCAGTAACGGATATATGCCTACTTGGTTTGATAAGAGGAAATGGGTTTAGCAGACATTTTCTTGACAATAATTAAAATTACTGTAATTTTTATTGTCTGTTATAAAAATATATATAACATACAACATACAATTATTTTGTTCTTTTTTATATATATATTTTTTTTCTTTTGTATATTAAACATTATTATAATTGTTCGACGAAAATATTCAGGTTTGAGAGCATATTAAATTAGTTCAATGTATTGAAACAGCGAATATTTCGGATCAATGTTTAACCGGAGTAAAATTTAATTTATAACAAATATGATTAATTTCTACATACAATAATATATAATATTTCTTTTATTCTTTGATATTTATAATAATATTTCATAATATTTTAAAAGAAATAATTTTACAGACTACTCCAGAATTGTAAGTCCAAATATCTATAATAATTTACAAAATATTAATTCAGCAACATAACATATATATAGACATATATAGACTTAATAAAACGTAAATATTTTTAATGCTTACTTATTTATTTTTTAAATTTAATACTTACCTATTTTATTTATTAAGTTTCAAAAAATAATATAGGAAAAAAGTTCCTTATTTATTTTTACATTATTTTTGAAAATGAGTTCTTGAAATGACTTGGTCTAGAAATATATGTTTCAAAATCGGAAACATATTAAGTTTTTTAAATTCAAATGTAATGACAGATTTGATTTAAGTTTTTATATAGAGATGATTGATTTTATCTATCCCATCACAATTTTTGCATTGTTTAGTTACTACTTTTTGATTGAAAATGGAAGGATTTTATATATTATGTTTTGTAAAGAAAATCATTTATTTAATTAAGAAAAATAAATTGGCCCAAAAAACATTTAAATATCACATTTTAAAAAATAATGATGGTACAGTTCTTTTTAAGTATTCAGTGCTTTATACAAAATTACTTGATATCATTATTTGATATAAATATTAAATTAAATTAATTATTTAGAATAACATGATATTTATTTTTTATTGTTCATCTAGTAACACCTAAAGAATAATTTTGCAGGTACTTTTGCTCTTATAGAACTTCTAATGATTATATGATGCTTATTATATAATATAATTTTACCGCAAAACAGCTTAATGTATTTGAAATGTTAGAATCAAATTTTTATGACATTTAATGAGAAGTTTATGGCTACATTTATACGATTCATAAAACAGATGAAAAGTGTATTATCTTTCCTAAAATATTATTAATGTACGTGATTTATATTGCAAATATTTAAAATATTTTATTATTGATTAAATTTATTTTAATGATTCAATAAGAAGAAAATTGACGATTATTAATAGCTGCTATATCACTAAATAAGAAATCAATGAAGCTTTGGTAATGAATTGCTCGTGTAAGACAATATTACATATGCTTTGAAAAAATAATTTTAAAAAACATAGAACAGAAGAATCTTGTCAAAAACGTGCTTCAGACTGCTTTTATAATTAAAAATGTTGCTTTTCTTAAAACTGCATTTTATACACAATGTTTAAATAATTTTATGTAAATGTACAAGAAATAAACTGTTTCAAAAATTATAAGGTTATCCATTCCTAAAATATTGTTAGTACTTTATGATTTTGTGTATTAATATTTTCAAAATATCATATTAATATCTTTTTTATAACAAATCATTTCGAAAATATCTATAGATATTTCTTTTTAATTTATCTAAGTGAATTTTATCAAATACACTGCTCCCAAATAAAATTTGGTAGAGTGGTTCAGAACATTTTACTTAGCTAATAAAATTAACAAAAGTGCTTTACTTAAATTTGTAAATGAATTTTAATCAACTAATAAGTAAATTTAACTCATACTTTCTTGATATTGTAATTTTATATCTTACATTTTAATAACATTTTTTAGATATGAATAAATAATTTCATTAATCACTAGAAATTTATTGTATTTATGGTTGAAAGCATAGGATAAGTAATAGTAAGTTATTATTTGTTCGTTTTATGAAACTGCAATATTATTTTATAATCTTGTCGTTTCCATTCAATTGCAAGTACATTCTTTATCATTATTCTTAATAAAAAACATAATTAACTTCTCAGATTTCTAATCAATAGGTGAAAGTTTTAATCTAAAATACTATGTTTGTTGAAAAAACGTTATATTTGTGCGAGTGTATTTAATCTTATCATATAAATATTACAGCTTCTCATGCACTGACAAAAAATTTTCACAACAAATTTTCATTTCTTTAAAAAATAATAAAAGAAAAATATTCGTCGATCTATTTTCGTTTCATCTTGGATACTACTTCATCCAGTATATTTTGAATATTTTGTATAAGTATATTTTGAAAATTCTCTTTCTTTTAGTCTTAATAAGAGCTACGAAAATAGGAAAAGGAAAAATTTCTTAGATGAAAACCGAATGATGCACACTTTGAAATATTCTGCAGGACTAGTAACCTATGCAAAAATAATACGAAAAATATGTTTGACCGCGCTTGCGCGAGACAACCTTGCAAGGCCGCCGAGTGAGTGGTTTTACACATCTCGATGAGCTTATCGCCATGTGTCACAAGAGGCCTCGAGAAATCGAGTGCAATGCCTCCTTTACTTGTATATCTTAAGTAAGTTTCATATGCATGAGGAAAAAGAAAAGAAAAACGTAATGGAATAATATTGTGCCTGCTAAAAAATGCGCGTTCGATTGTACTTTTCTAACAACCTTCCATGCGCGAAAAAAGTTAATAGTTGATACTGATTAATTTAGTTATTTCAATCAGAAGTAGTAGTTACATAATTATGCATTGCAACGATATTATAGTAACGAGATATTTCAATTGCAATATGTTCGAACATAAGTCAAATTTTATAATTTCTAACATGGTGTAATAGCTGAGATTTGATAAAATTAAATTTAGGCTAAATTGTACAGAAATTTTTGTTTGTGCTCAATCAGTTCTATTTGAAAGATCTAATTAGCCAACTTAATAAGGGCAATTGAAGAGAAAACGGTTGGAAACGTAAACCTATACGTATTATATATACGTACTATCTACTCAGTTCAAGTAATTTTTATGGATATTAATTTTTATTTTAAAGTCTGAGTATTATATTAAATAGTTGTTAACTTCAATCTGCTATAATAAATTGCTTTAAATGAGGTAGTGCATTTATTTTTTTTACGATAAATCTTAAGATAATAAATAAAAATAAGTAAATTGCTATTTTATTTTTTAAGAATTTACAAGACTACCGATATATTTATATTAAAATATAGAGATTATTTTCTCATTACTTGAATACAAGTAACGTGCTCTTTGTTTAAGCTTAGTTTCCAATTGTTATAAATTAACTAATTTCATTATTATAACTATAAAATGAAGATTTAAATCATATTTTTATTAAATAAATCTATAGATATGTTAAATAAAATAAAATAAAATCCATAATGATAAATAGAATAAATCTTTATTTTAAATTAATAATAGTCAATGAATATAATTTTTTTTGTAAAACCAAAGTACTAATATTAGTACAGACTCGTGTACTTATGAATAGTTATATTAATGATTAAAATATTTTGGTTTTCAATTCAGCATACAAAATAATTACAAGATACATAGCAGAGATAGAAAATAGTGGTTTATTTTTCAATGTGGGATTTAGAGCACGCAAACATATATTTGCATGAAGAACAGTTCAAATTATACGTAACATATAGACTTTTTGCTTCTTCCCTGCCATGTCAAGATTTCAAAACGATTTGATATGTACAAGAAATAAATATTTCTAGTAGTTGTTTATTTTATAAAATAGAAGAAAGTGTAAAATTTAGCTCTTCAGATCTTAATAATATCAGTGTACGTTGTAGAAGGTTACTTTTACATGTAACTTACATTGAACAAACTCAATTATGTATAGGTAAGGTGTTTGCTAAAATTTCACAGGTGTTCTTACCTTTAAAGCTTCTTAGATTGTTTCAGCAAACTTAACTTTATTTAATAAGAAAATAATAGTTTCAAATTAATTCTATTATTTATTTTTGCTAATAATTAAGTATATTGTATTAAGAATTAGTGATTTACTTACGTAATGTTTTATTACTTTTTATAAATACAGTGATTGAAAATATTCTTCAGTATGAATAATAATTCTAGACTAGTAATATAGAACTTATTTATAAATAAACTTATTATTTATAAACTTATTTGAAAGTTATATTCTTACCATGTAATTATGTATTTATAAATGATTTAAAAGTTTTTCACAATTTAAAATCTTACTATTGAAGTAAGTTAATTTTTAATTATATGGTCATAAACTTATCAGAACATTCAATATTAAAAGGGTTTTATGTAATAACATCATCTTTTTACTTTTTGCGTAATTAAAAATGCCTGTTAAAATTAACACAAATAAAAGATAAATATATTTATTTATTTCAGAAATCATATTAAGAGATTGAATTTATTATAACATATCTGAAAATGATTCAGTAAACTGCTGCTTCAATAGAATTTTCAACAATTTAATATTTCAATTCCTGTTCCCATGGAAATCTCCATAAGTCTTTATTAATTCTACAGTAGATAAAACACATTTATACGCGCCTGCGTGAGACATCGATCCAACTTTCATTTTTGCATGGTGAATGGTGTATTGAACGAATGTAGTAAAATATAAAAAAACTAATAAAAATAAAGGAGATCAATAATAGACACGTTACACGATAGAATATCGTAAATATGAAGGAATGACAAGTGTACCGATACAACAGCAGTGGAACAGCCTTGACTTTACGGGATGGCATCTACTTTGAATGCACCACGTTTGCGTAATATATGTCCGTGTTGGAAAGATTATATCATATCAGAGATCTCTTACGAGCTATTCAAATCTTATTCTAAGAAATTTATGAATACTGGAAAATATTATACTGGAAAAAGATCCTAAATATGAACGAAAAATAATTTTCCTGAGACTTTTATAACATTATATTATATGATAACAAATTTGTTATAACGATGATTTTAAAAGAGGTAATTGGTTTTGAAAAACATTTGAAATATATGTAATAATCTTCTGAATAATTATTAAGCTTCGTATTATTCTCTTTCATAAATTTTTGATTCTCCACAACTAATTAAAACCATTATTAAAATATTAAATTTCATTATGACTTATAACCTTATTTACAATACCAATTTTTTGTTATTATTATCTTAAATAATAAAATTGAAATTATAAATAAATAGTTTCAAAGATTCTATCAATGTGTCAATTTGAACATTTTTTTCATGTATAATATGTGCAAATGTAAACCATGTAAAAAATTAAATTTTATATAGGTAAAATTGAACAAAAATATTAATTACATATTTAAAAGATTTTTATGTTTGAAGTTCTTTTGTACTAAGTTAAGGATGCGCATTTATTTTTTTAGCTTTTAGAAAACAGGAAATTAATCTTTTTCTAATTTTACTGGTATAATAGAACTAATGATATGATGTTGTTAGTTATATTTATTTTTTATGTACCTTCTCATTAAAAAATAAAGTTAAGAAATGTAAAGAGTTGACTTTCTTTTCAGATTAGGGAAAGAAATGTAAACAATAATGATAGTACAGTTTTTTATTATTTTTTAGTATAAATATAAGTATAAATATTTCTAATCTTTCTTCATACATTTGAAAGTAATAATTTTGGTTACGTAATGTTAACTGTTTTTTACATATTTATAATATCTTATGTATTCAATGATTAACAATAAAAGAATGTAAAAGTTGTAAAATATTCTTTTTTCTTTAAATTTAAATTATTACATTGGAAAACTACGAGTATCTTCGTTAATTTAACCTTTATTTGATGATTCAAAATTAGCTAAAAATGATTGAATTAGAGAAAATATGTACAAGAGATAAAATATATTTAATAAAATTATATTTTATCCATCTAGTAGCTGCCTATTTGCATTCATAGTCTCAATAAATTGATATATAACAATAATACAAACAAAAAACTGTTTTTATACGAACTTATTTTTGAAGTAATTGAGATGTCCCTATATTCAATTCTATTCGAAAGAAAAAAAATAATCCAATCGAAACTTCAATTTCAAACAATTATCGACTAATAATTTTGTAACAAATTTTGATCTAAAGTAGAAATATAGAAATTATTCAATCTTATATTTATGAATTTTATATCAATTTATAATTCATATATTGAAAAATTTTACTTCCGTTTAGGTTTAAAAAAGTAAAATTAAAAGTAAGATTTTCATGATTGACTAGGTTTTCTATTTGTACTATTATTATAATATAACTTTTTTTTTAATCTATATCGTAATAAAAATCTAAATAATGAATACTTCAATTAATCACTTGTAAGCGTTTATGAAAATATTTGACTTACACTATATAGCCTAATAAATGAAAATTCTGACACTTCGATAAACTGTCCTTCGAGTATATTTAATTTTTGTTTGTTCACGTACAAAATGATACAATCGACCTTTCAACAATCTAATCTGCTTATCTATTTATGGTGATTTACATATTTTTTTATATCTTCATTTTTGATCTAACAGTGCAAATGAAATTGGTCACCTTGAAAGGGCTGCCTCCGTCATCTCTGACGCAATAGCTATTAGTGCCTTTACGTAATACTTATTTTTGATGCACTAACTTTTTTTTATATTTTATTTAATCAGACACACACTTGAATAAAATATTCGCCATGAGCTGTATATTCTTCCGCGTTCATTTTATACTCATACTTTTTATGAGTACGAGAAGAGAAATAAGAAACAGAGGATTCCGTGTTATTCAATTGCAATCGCATAATTGATAGTATACAGGAAATGGTTTACATTATTTGTAATGAGCGTTGATTTATTCTATTTTTACTGCAAATTAATATACGATCGTGGGGAACGATGACGGAAGTAACTTTATTCTTAAATAAATAACACATTATATATAAATTTTTTTTTTGATTATTTAAAATAAAAATATTTACTTAGATACCGTAAATCATTAAAAGATGTTTATAAAAATAAAATACTGTAACTAAAGATGTACAATTATATGATAATTTTTAAACGAATACAACTAAATTATTCAAATAAATTATTGGAAAACTGTTAATATATTATAAATACATATTGCTTACATAATTTAAAAAAATGAAAACTATTTAATAATTAAATATTCATAATATAAAATAGAAGTTTTTATAATATGATGATAATACAATAATATTTTAATAAAATAATAAAATGGTAATAAAAATTATCCTATAAAATAATACGTTTTTGAATATTATTCTTTTACTAACCTTAACCTCTTTCTGTATATTGTTTCAATGTGGAACAAAACATTCTCGTGAATGATTGCATTTCTTTTTAAAAGCTATGAGACGTCAGATTGTCTTAAACATGATGCAGATGAAGCGTAATCGAATAGGAAACCTTCATTTTTACTCCTAATTATTTTTAAATGTAACTTATTCTTAATATTGTTTTAATAAGGATTAAATAAATTTATCATAAACTTAACCGTTTTGCAATTTATAAGCTTGCAAGTTAGAACAAATGCACAATTTACTCATTGTAATAATTTTTTACTGTAAATAAAAGAAAATTATATCTATTTGAACCGTAAATTTAAAAAATAAGCTGAAACTACTTTATCTCAAAAACCATTGGTTCATTCATATATTTCTTAAAAAGAAAAATTTCATTTTTCATGATATTATATGATAGTAGATTATAAAAGAAAAAACTTTATTATATTTGAGTTATTTATGATTTCATTAATAGTTTAATTGTCAATGATTGATAAGTAATATGAGCATATTTATATATAGTATATATAGAGATCTTGTATATTTCAATAAGCAAACTCCATTTCTTTCAATTCTTTATGTAAATAAAATCTAGATATCATGTTTCGATGATTTTTCTGACGATTCTCTCTCACAAGTTTTTAACGATTCATAGAGATACGTCAAGTGAGTCAAGTACGTGAATATAAAGTTCTTCTCTTTTTTCTTTTTTTAATTTTTATTAGTATTTTTCTCAAATTTTAAGTATATTTGTTATTTATTTCCGCAAAGATTTTATAAATAACAATTTTCTAAATTAACTTGTCAACGTATCGACTTTTGAGATTTACTGACAAAATACGAGACATCACTGACGTGAAAATGATACGGAATGAAAGGCTACATTTATCCTACACGCGTTCGTAAATTATAAGTATGTATTTAGCACAAAAAATATAGAATATCCCTGTCGATTATATGTGTATTATATGTGTATTATAAGGTTATCAAGTATTAAAGATTCGCTTTAAATTTTTATGAATCAATATTTGCCTTTTATACATAAAAAGTGATATTCCATTTTTTATAGATTTCCCTGTTTACATAATTTTTTTTATAAATATAATAGATTTTTCTCTTGCATAGGTTACATTAGTAAGTTTCTTTTAACCTCTGTTCATGATCTATCAATATAAGAAAACAAAGAATAATAATTGATATCAAAGCTTACAAATGTCTATGCTAGAGAAGCGTGTTATGGTTGAAAAATTGCCTTTGTAAGTCTTGGATTCAAATAAATATTTATGTAAATAATATGTCAACACATTCTTTATGAAAGAAAAGAAATCTGATAAATTACAATTTTATAGTTAGCATAGAATTCTATAATCATATATAATATTTTTTTAAATCTTGCAGTGAGAGTTTCAACATTAACTTTCTGTATCTATATTATTCAAGTACAAATGTATTCATGATAAATGAAGGCCCTATAATTTTTTATAAATACCATTTACGCAAGGAAACTATTCTGTTTTTCCTTGGAATTATTTATTTTTCAGGGATAAAGAATTGACAAAGTAAACTAAAAGATTTCACTAAATGCATCATAAAATAAATGGTTTAATACTCATCACACCGCTTTATGGGTATACACAAAGAACTGCAACGATTTCACAATTATGCACCATCCAGTCCTCACTCGCATGTTAAAAACCGATTTCGCGCAAGTACACATATCGTTGCGACAACAAAAGATTTTTTACAATGCAAGAGAGCTATTCGAGGTCTGCGTGGAGTCTTTTAAATAATGCACATTTGTATTTGCTGGTTCACGCTCATGCAGTGCGTACCCGTACTTTATTTAGCGGTATTAACGCTGCTGAATTTGGTGGTCTATAATGCAGGAGAGCAATAAACTTCAGCGCAGTGATCGTGCCACGGACGACTTATATTTACGGAGCGCTATGTGATAATATTCTAGCAGACTTGCATCGTACGCAGTATTGAACAGATTGCACAAAGTAGACATTATATTGGTTTAATTTTTTTTTTCATTGTTTTTTTTTATACTTAATTTATATTTCACATTGATTCGTAAGATCTATCATGTCCATACAACAAAAAATTTATACAATTGCCTGTTACATATGTAATGATTTAGAGAATTTAAAGTCGTAGGAAAGAATTGTGAAAAAATAGAATATTTAATGTCAGTCACAAATTGTCAGTTTCAATAGGAATATTTATGAAGCTATTAAGATAATATATATGTTTGAATATTATGGTATACGTAATTTTAAATAACAATATAATTTGAATGTTATTTTCATACACAAAGAATTAGCAAAGTAAGTATTTAAATATGAATATAATATATAATAATTACAAATATAATGGAAAATGAGGATATATCCTCGATAAAATTAATTTTCCAAGAAACTCGTTAAGTTTCTTTCATAACATAATAATATAAGTACTTAGACTATTTTGCAGGAACTTGTATAATTTTATTTTACAACGTTGATAAATTGAATATTAATTTTCAGTATTGTAAGAGTTTTTTTGATTATCTAGTAAATGTAACAGATGTTTTTAATTATAAGCAATTAATGACTGTATAATAACAGTTGTTAATATTAATGTTGCAAAAATTCTGACCATACAGATACTTCTGTAACATAATTGAAGATTTAAAATTAGTTCGATACAATTTTTATTTATTTTACGAAGAGACGATATTCCAATCATCAAGAGTGTAAACGTCTCGACTTTTTTCATGAGAAAAATTGAGTTTAATCGCATAAAAACTTTCAGAGAAGAAAAAACTTTTCTTAGGAAATTCTTCACTATAAAATATGTTCTCTTTTATCTTATAAGTTTTTTGTGATTAGACTGAAATTTATGTCTAAAAAAGTTGTAAGTTTTAAATTCAAAACGGAACTGTCAATTATTTATAAAAGTAACTAAAAAATAATAATATTAATAATAAATCAAGATTGATATAGAATTCTAAATAATGTAAAATATCAATATTTATATATCGACAATACTTTTAATTAATCATTTACATATACTATATTTAGATTAAAATAACGCGATACAGCTTAATCACGACAGAAGTAAATTTAAAAATATCTTGAACAAATATAAAATTTCATTGTTGAAAAACTAAATTGGATATTAGAAATTAAATTAAATTTTAAATATTACATATTTCAATTATACTTATCAATTATAGATTATAATAACATAGTAATTAACTTTTTAACTTTAAACAATTATCATTACAAGTTTAATTATAATTGTAATTACTGTATATATATATTACTATTCCACTTAAAAATATATATCTACATCTACAAATATTGTACAGTATTACAAGTCACTATAATTTACAATTAAAATATATTTATTTCTTAAAATATGAAGAAAAAAATTAATAATCATGAAAGCAATTAAATTTAGAAGAATACTTCCGATAATTACAAATAATTTTTTAATAAATTCTAAATTAATCTAATAAAAATTTGTCATTCAAAATCTATCTTTTAGCAAAATAATCGTAAATATTCATATCCTAGATATATATATCTGTATATAATTGATATGAAGATACTTGGGTAAAAATTACATCATCATTTTTACTGAAATATTCGAATAAAATAATTTTATAAGATTACTGAATATATCATCTATAATTATTGTATTATTAATATACTTGTTGATTAAACAAGAATATAATAACTAATTAATATACTTGTCAGAAAAGAATACTTATAATATGCATTTATCAATACTGAGTTGAACTCTGGGAATTTTAATATTTTGTTTCTAAATAATCTTTAACGTATCTAAAATCGTTGTAAATTAATCGCTATTTCTATTAGCTTACAGGATTGTACATTTAGAATTAGTAATTTAATACTACATTCACAGTATTTATTCAAACATCATTTACTTCAATGACGAAAAAAGTAAAATTTTAGATCAGACTTTTTTATATACTAAGGCACTATTGTAAGTAATGCTACTACACTCTTTCTGCTCAAAAAGAAAGTTATAGATGTATAAAAGAAAGGAGTTTATTCTTTTTTCTATGAAACCAATGACACTTAAATTAAAATGCTAAATTGGTTTTAAACCTTATTAAATTACCTTATTAATTATTATTACCTTTATTAATATTATTATAATTACTATATTATAATAATAATTATTAATAATAATAAATATAATAATAATTATTATTATTATAAATATTACCTTTATTAATAAAGTTTTAACCTTATAAAATATAAAATATAACCTTATAAAAATATAAAAGGTTTTTAACCTGATTAAATATCAACAATGGCTAAAAATGGTTTCTAGGATGTGCTATAGATATGACTGAATCGCAGGAAAAGGAGTCGTCGTATATTATGCAACGTGATATCCAATTCTACAGTGAAGCGATGCGTTCTATCAGATATAAACCATTTTGCAATCATGAGCTTAAGGTGCTTGAGGAACACAATATTTATATAGGCTGGTCATTTGTTAAACTATGAAAGAAAGTCATCGAATGATGCCAAGCTTTCCTTATTATTAAAATTTTTTTCATAAAAGTCGAAGTATATTCTTGAATAAATAAAAAAAATAGCAAACGAAATTTCTAAAAGTATTAGGAATAAGAAGTGCATACTATATCTTTTTAATAGAGAGTGATTTTTTGTTTTATTTTGCGAAGTACAAATTTGGGTCATTTTTTTGGAATAGCTATTTTCTTTATAGAAAATTATGACTCATTATATCGTAAATGATTATATAGATGAAGCTCAGATATCATTCACACTATTACAAGTTGAAGCAAGCGAATAAAATTTTTTTTAATTCAGATTAAATATAATTTAAACTTTTTGATATAGCATTTTTAAAAAAATAACTTTTTCAAGTTTCATTAAAACCCACATAAGTATGATAATTAAAACTCAGATTAATTCAGAATACTGATTTTATTCAGTGTTTCGAAGCATTTTTAATAAAATAATTTGAAAAACAAACTTTCTAAATATAAAATTCTTTAAACCTTGATTCAAACATTCTAAAAATATTTGTGATAATACCAAAAATGTGAATAGTAGAATAAAATCTAGTCGCTATCATTTTTGATTAATTATCTGACCTAAAATAAATATTTAGAGAGGTTTAAGTATATCAACATACGCATAATTAAGAAAGCTGAATATAATAAAAGAAATTTGAAAAAATCTTTAAACAAAAAATTTTGACAATTTAATGTATATTATCATTTATAATTAGAAATGTCGTAAAATTTTGGATTTAAAGCAAATATAATTTATTGGTTTGCATAATTTTCTTAGTTAACATGAAAACATTACAATGATCAGTATTAAAATATGGCCATTACGCCTTAATTAGTAAATTTCGGACTTCAAACGCCAAAGCATGTTGAGAATCTGTGCATACATAAATGAACCTAATCGAGAAGTATAAATACTTCTCTCTCTCTTTCTCTTTCTTTTAGTTCCGCAGCTTCTATTGTATTATCAACAATATATTGCAAACTTGTTGTCCCGCGTTGCGCAAACATGAACATATTCATATATACATAACTACAAATTCACTATAACTAAAATAAGAAAAAGTAAAATTAAAAAAAAGAAATAATAAAATTATGAAGATGTTAAAGACGTTTTCTGATGCTTCATTCTTTTTCGTCACGAATTTCTGATTGTTTTCAACGAATAAAATTTGCTAGAAATTAAGATACCAAAAAAAATAAGAATATTTTGAAGTAGAACTGAAAATTCACACTATCTCGTATCGTCGACGTCGCGATGATACGAAGACATCGCTACTTGTTCTACAGCATAATGATCCCGCATGTGTGGTTATAGCATTGAGACGTTGTATATCACGTGCGAGTTGTATCAGCTCGCTCTACTTTAGTTACGGTCGCTTCTCTCTTAATCGACTTATTTTTTGTCTATTCTCTCGTTAATTTCTTTTTATTACATATCAAATTTATATTTTGTTGCTTGATAATATTAAAACTAAATATTTTTTCTTTCAAATTTTTGAACTGATTGGTATTAAAAAATATTTTTGACTCTGCTTAAATTTGAAGATGTACTTTGAAACAAAATTTTGTGTAAATTAATGATTAGTTTTAATGTAATAATAATAATAATTGTATCTTTTTTTTAGTTCTCTCTTTTTAATATGAATACAATAAATTGTATCTATTTTCTTTCTCTTGTATCTCTTGTATCTTATATTTCAGTATGCTTTTAAACCAATTTTTTTATTGTATTTGTATTGTATATCAAACATGCGATTAAGTATAGAATTATTTTTAATTTTATTATGTTTATTTCATTCATTTATTTCATTTATTAATTCAATAACGTTTTAAAGAAATATTTAATGCATCCAGAAATTTAAAAAAATTCGATATTATAAATTGGATGACTTAATTACATACATATGATATATATTTACAATTGAATGATTTGGAAAGTAAACATTGGAAAATTATACAATAAGTGTATTAATAAAATTTACGAATTATCTAAATATTTCATTAAATATTTATTTTAAATTCTATGAACTTAGAAGAACATGATTTGTATGAAAGCAGTTAAAGATTTAAATTACGTTAAATTTTTGTGAATAATAAAGATCATTTCTTTTTTATAAATATATATGAATGACTCATATTAGATATACCTTTTTTATAAAACTTAAATATTATACATACATTATATTCATTTAAACGTTTTTCTTAATTAATACATTAATTTTCTAGTTAATTTTACAAAATATATATTACAAAATTATTATTAATCGTCAATTAAATAAATTATATTGGGTTATGATGCTGAGGTTATTATATTATTTATTTTGAAAATAATCCTTCAATTTACACCTCAAGATGCGAAAAACTTTTGATTTGAATTCCGATTGAATTATGTAATAAACGTATATAAAGTACTTTTCCATGCATAACAAAAGACAAAATTTATTGTTATTAAACAAACAAGACATTGTATATAAGAAAAAACGTAAATTTCCCAAAACGATTTTTTTTTAATTTTATAGCTTATATGGGCAAAAAAACAGAGCACAGCGCATTTACTGAATTTTTAAAGAAAAATACAAAAATGAATAAGGCAAATGCACATCCGTGATAAGCCGAATGATAAATTATAGTCGTTAAAAGCAAGCGATGACAATGCTGTGATGGTTCACGAGCTCGTGCACATATCCACACACGTGCTTTTTTAAAGCGACGAGAGACCGGAAAACGTTTGTAAATTATTACTAGAAACGGACCGGATGATCTTTGCGATCGATAAGATAGAATTTTTATTACTATTCCTTTTCTACAGATTTAGTCTTGTGTATATGGAAAGAGCAAAACTCGTATCTCAAAAACTTACAACTTTGAGGTGAAGTATTTATTAAGACCGGTAAAGGGTTTTTTTATTTTTGAAGTTAATGTTAATAATAAAATTATATTAAGTATATTTCAAAGTTTTTTATTATCTAATATATTTGATTAATATAATGTCCGAAAAATTTACAGGAATATTAAATAATTCAAATATTTATGAGTTAGATTATGATTCTCTTTTATTTCAACTAACATTAATAGTTATTAATAATTTTAATTAAATAAATATTATACGTTCATTATTTTATATACTAATAACAGAAAAATTATTTACAATTAAAACAAATGTTTCTTATACTCTATAAATTAAAAACATATAATTTCAAAGTTAGATAGTTTTTTATTTCATTAAAGACATTGTTGAATCGTTCATTAATCTACAATATTGCAAATAAAATTAATCAAACAACAAAATATTTTTCATAAACCAGTCTTGTCAAAATAAATGAATATTTAAACAGCAGCTTAATTATTTGTAAATACCTCCTTTAATTATAATCATTCCCTGGGAATAATGTTACGTCTTTATCTAGGAAATTATTCTTACATAAAGAAATTACTAAACAGTTTTGTAATATATTCCATTTTTCAAGTAGCTACACTACTCTAGGTATATAAGCAGTAATGAAAAATAAATCATACTATTATAAAAGATTAATGTTCGTAGAATTTGAACATTGAAAATGCTGTTTTAATATAGTTTTTCGCACTCATTAATTCCTTAATTTCAATGCAGCTTTTAAGCATCAATATTATAGAATGAGTTTTAGGTTTTTGTGTCAAAATCATAAAATTATGTAAGGTAAACGTAGAATCATTTATAAGTAAGGCAATGCTTGTTTCATTTCTGTAATATTGAATGTAATAAAAAAGAAAGATAAAATTACACGAAAGGTTTACTTTAAATTATGGCACTATCTAATAATTTTGTATGACTGGAAAAATTCTTAATTCTCATGGCCAACAAAATGTACTTAAAATATGTTTTCAGTTTTCATTAAGAAAGAAGTTTTAAAGAAATATATATTAAGATATTAATACATGAAGATAAATATGTATTAAAAATAAGTAAATAATTAAAAATAAATAAGATTAATATGATGTCAGTTTAAAATCATATATTTATAAGAAAATGAGGAGAAGGTAATTGGAATAATTCTTTCAAATTATATTTTTAAAGTTTTTATTTAAAACTCATCAAAACATAAAATATTTTCAATAATTTACGACAATTGAATAAATATAAATTTCTCTAATATCTCATTAATTCTTGACTAAATTTTATTATTAATAATAGGTGAAAATCTTGAAGTCTATTAGTTACTCTAAAAAGTTTGATAATCATTTTAATCTCTAAAATTTATATATTTATAATTAAAGTAAATTTTTCAAATGTTCAAACTATTCATTTGCTCATAAAAATAAGTGAACATACACAAATACCATGGCTTAGTAATTTCAAACATTTTTTTAAATCTTCCAAATAGCTAGATGTCATAATTTTAATGTTAGAAAATGTTTGTATCTTACATGATATTACTATTGATTAGCTATCATTTCAATTGAATAGTTTAATGATTTCATATGTAATAGATTTTTAATTTAGTTTCTGTGCAACTTACTGACTTTAGAGTGGATAGTCTCTGGTGTACAATATTATAAATATATTAAGCCTTATACATAAAGAATATATAAAATCCACAATAAAGAGTTAATATAAATAATAATTCCACTCATTTTTTCAATAAAGAAATAAATTTCGATATTGAGTATTGCTTCTTTAAATTTTCTAAAATTGAGTTTTTTGTATAAAATTCAGAAATAATAAAATAAAACTATTTATAAATAGCTAATGACTATCTATTAAAAGTAATATTGATCAGTATCAAGAAAGTAGAATTCCCGAAAAACGTTATTGTATTTATTATTACACTCTGAATAAATTAATTTTAAAGTGGGCTAATAATCAATATTAAGGTTCCGAAAGCCTATTTAGTGTTAAAATTCTAAAATACGATCCTTCCGAATATATTTCTTACCTTGACTTAAGTTGAACAATGAAGGTGAAAACTAATTAGGATAGGGAATAAAAGAAAAAGTTTCCTGAATATAAATGCATTAAATTCGATCTCGACAAATACCTCGAGCTTTAGAATATTCGTCAATTTTACAAAACTGTTTTGTGATCATCCATTTATGTTATTTATCCGCTCTCTAAGTGCTATGAAATATGAGAGTGTAGTAAATGACAACAACTGTATGCGTAGGAATTACGTCACTTTTGCGTTACGAATTATGAAATGTCGAATTACAGATTACGATTAGCTATTAAAAATTTAATTAAAAAAGGTAATTCTTCGAGCTGTACTATTTAAAGCAAATATTTCTGGATTAGACAAAATATAAAAGCACAGTAAAATATAATGGATTTTTATTCTGTTTAAATTATTTTAGTATGTAATTAAAGAGGAAATTATAATATGCATAGAACTTTCAAAGGCACTGATGCACTATAGAATCACGTTCAGCAATGATATAATCAGCAAAAAATTATATCATTTTTCACCCGTACGGACTGTATTAATTGTCTTTTATAATTCTCTTCTACGGCAAAATTATACTTAGATTTTCAAATATCTGAAAACTATTGATAGCAAAAAATAGTTAATGTATATAATATATTCTACACGACATACATTTTTTACTTTTTGATGCATATTGATAGTAAAAACAAATTTTTGTTTTTTATATAAGTAATTATTCCTACTAAAAATAGTATTACTAAAAGATACATATAAAATTTACTAAAGTATAAAGTTCAAAAATAATAACTCAAGCATAGAATATAAGTTTAGAAAATATGCAATCATAGAAATCAATCTGCTAATATACAGAATATTTAATTGTCTAAACTTTAGTTATTTAGTTAATATGTTTTGTTCATTGTTTTGTTCATATTATTATAATTAAAATATTATTTTTAGTTTAGAACAAGTTCATTTAAAAAAAAATTTTAATTTTAAAATTGGAGAGAAATTTTTTATTAAATTGACCTTGTATCTAGACAAAACACTTCAGATAAAGCACTGTATATTCGTTGTTACTTTAAAGAAAAAATAGAATATATACACAGTTTAATACTCCTTGTAAAGATTATTATATGAGAATAAGGACTAATTACTAATTTAAATTCTGATAATTGTCTTTTAAAATATCTAATATTTATGTTTGAAATAGATTATTTTCTCTATTTATCATCACTTAAACGATTTTAGGCTATTTTTAAAAATTAAAATAGTCATATGGAGATATAGCAGCAACTCTATACACCTAAAATTAAAGGCGATCAAAGTTCAAAACTGCTATAATAAGTATATATACCGGCTTATGTGGTAGTAAAGAGGGAGATCAATTCAATACTATGATCTGCCATAGTTGAATTCTGCCATAATTTTGTATTTCTATTATCATATCAGAAACGATAAAATGCCTCCACTGGCGGTTAGTTTGCATGTGAAAATACGTTCAACCTTCCAAATGGAAATAAACGCACTATATAAAAGATTCGACTCTCTTGTTCACGACGGGGTTCACGATCAATCTCTCAAGATCATGGTAACTCACTGACTCGTAAGCGTTCATATATTGATTTATAACCAAAACTTTATTTCACTAACCGTAGAAAGCACAACCCTGGACATTTGAGTTGATCTATACGATGTAAAATAATCTATTAGATGACCACTGATATCAATATCGTATTGATCATGAAAATCACAATCACTTCATCATCAATACCTGTGAAGAATTGTACGCATATTCGCGTATAGTTGTACGTAGATCAGTATGCAAATCCACTTCTGTACCATTATATTACAAAGATAGCAACATATGGCATTACAGCGCTGTGTTTGAATGTACTCATTTACCAAGCGACAAATTTGTAATTATACAACTAAACAAAATAGATTTTATGCATACGATTTTATGCATCCCAAGTAACAGAGATATCATAAGATTTGGTAGAATTTGCAGATATATACGATCGCACCAATGAATATTAGAAACCAAGAACGGAATGAAACATTTTATTAACTGAAAATTAGTCATTATACATTAGCAGTTTGGGATCGTGCCTCGATGTAAGTACAAGTGCACGGCTCATCCGTTCTTCAAATCGTAGGAGGCACAGTTATACAGGATCCTACAGCAGAACAGAGAGTAGTAAATGTGTGGCGATTATCATGCCTTTAACCCATAACTAGAACCAGAAAATTATCGTATGAAACGTGTATAATAATTTTCAGAAACGCTTTAAAGCAACTTTATTTCAAAGATAAATTTGGTTCGCGCACCTGATCATAACCCGATAACCAAAAAAGATGTGCACAAGAGGACTTTAATAACGCCATTTAACGTTTTTGAATTCCTTATAGAAAGCAGCACAAACTTTTCAAAAATTCGTTGACAAGATGCTTTGCAGGTTGAATTTTTTGATATTGCACATTAGATATCACATTTGAGAATAAAATTGATCTTCAAGCTGATCATAAAACATTTTGTTTGTCGATCAAATCGAGTACCCCGCTTGGGTAAGAACATATCTCAAGTGCCAGTAATTCAAAATATAGATGAAAGTTACAGCGTAATAAACAAGATCCTAATACGTACATCCAGGCATCATCCAATGCCAATATTGGAGGGTTCAAAATACTGCCTGACATGCACCGAACAGGTTGCTCAATCAGGAAGAGAAGATAGTCGATCAAACTTCCTACTCCGAATGGATTTGTACTTAAGTGCGGTTACATAGACCATTATGACCAGGGATACCAATGTTAGTTGGACAATGTTTATCATTAAGTATAATAATAAACATGTCTTAACTTAGAACAATTCTTAGAACGAACTTTTTGCTAGCAAAAGAAATGAGCAAGTGACTAAAAGCAGAAAGCTGGAGCCATAACAAGAAGCAGTGGACTCTGAAACTACCGATGGCCCGTCTCGTCTTAAGAACAGCTAAAAGGCAAATTTCGAAGAAAAATTCATCGAGCTTGAATGTAGCATATATTTTCATTTATCAGATGATTTCTTCACAACACCGTCCCATGAAGATGAAATACCTACGTCCTAAGAAAACTACGCCAATATCTGAAACAACTAAAATACGACACTATAAGTACAAAGTAAAAGTATTTAAATGTAATGAAGCATATATGATAGTCGAAATATATTAATAAGAGCTCTCTATGTATTATAGGACAAAACATACAAAGTCATCAACCGCGTTAATAAATCCTTCACTATGTAAATAAATAATCTAAATAGAGTGGGATCGATGGATCTCAAGTTGGTTTACATATTTAATAATGTTTAACAATATTTAAATGGCACCAACACCTCAAGCGACAGCACGAAATAATAATATCAAAAGAGACAAATGACAGTAAATCAATAACAGAGCCTACAACATCATGTACATTAATAAATACAAGAAATCAATCGCAATTAAGTATAGACGCATGATGATGAAATCAATCAGAAATTAGTTTTAATGAGCGAAATAAGGCTGATTATTTTCAATTCTGAATGATAACTATCATTGACAGGAAAATACTGCATTGGTAATGCTACACATCCAACGGTCAGAGTTCGTAACTGCAACAATAAGTATATCTGGCACATAATGCAGGTTAGACTTTAAATTTCCCCGAGAGCACCATCGACTTAGTATCATAATGAGTTATATCAATATAATTCATAACAGAAATTAAAATATAGGTAAAAATATTTAAAAATTTTTTTGAAAAGAATATTCCATAAAATATTTTAATTCTGTATAATAAATTTTTGAAAGATGAAAACAATAAAATCCAAGACAAAGAACCTAAAATATTGATTTAATTGGTATTCGAACATATGTTGTAGTATAAATAATGTAACACTCATAAATTAATCTTATTTTTTATATAAACAGTCATTGAAGTAGATATATATATATAGTATATTTTTTAATGTTTAAATATTTTTACTTTTGAATGCCTTTGAATTTTTAATTTTAATGATTTTACAAAACTTCAGTTTACTTTTAAATGGAGTTGAATATTTTGGAAAATAAGAAATATGCATTTTTCTAATTATTGTAATTCTAAGAATACCATGAAACTTAAAACGCACAAATTCAAAAACTTTGTGAAATAACATGCATTAGATGTAAATAGTTTAATAATTAATTTTATATAATATTAAAATTTTTTACATTACTTTTTCAAATGAAGAAGCTCCAAATATGTTTTTTTGATAAATTTTAGAAAGAATTTTTAATAAAACATCGTAAAAATTTATTATCAATATTTGGCCGTCCATTAATTTAGTCTAGTAATTTTTATATGAAAGTATATAATTTTTCATATAAAAGACTCGCTCAAATTTACATACAACAATTTTCAATATTTTTAGAATGAAAATTTTGAAAACTTTATATAATCTATAAAAGAATATATTTAGTAAACCAAACTTTATTCAGAAACATTATAAGAAAAATATTTTGCATATATCAAGAAAAAATAATTAACGTATGTAAGAGCTAGACGTATCGTGTAAGCGAATTAATCAATTTAATTTTGTGCAACTCTTACCTCGACAGTGGATCGACGAAGAGGGCGACAATAAGGACTGCAACGAGTACACACGTGAGGTAGATTGCCGAGATTTCATAAATCTCCGACTCTGGTGGCCTGTCGAGGTTTTCGTGTCCGCCATTACCAATGATGCAGAAGTTCGCTCCACACCGGTTAACCTTTGAGACGGTGCTCGTACCATTGATGTCTACACCTCCGTCGGACTCACCCTCACTCAACACTGAAAAAAATTACAGGCTGCTTGAGGCCCGTTATCCTTGCACCCTCGAGCACCGGAATTTTGTCTTCGATTAAGCGTTCGATTTTTCAAGCATTTACTTTTAACTCTAATTTTACATACTTTAGAAGATATGTAACTGGGCCATTTTCTGGATGCAATAAATCAGAATTTCCCTTCAAGCAATTTGCCAGTGTATATGTGTAATGATAAGTACTAATTATAGATTTCGTCTTTCGAATAGACAATTCTGATAAATGATTGTTACGATGCGTATAATTAATAGAGAAAAAGATAAGAATATATTACGATACAAGGTCTTTTTTAATTATTTATGGAACCATTTTATATTATGTAAATAAATGCAAATTTATGCTGCTTTTATAATTATTTTATGAATATCAGTAATGTGTAACTTTTATTAAAGTTTATTATCACACGTGTAATTAATAATTTATGATAACAAAACTTTTTATCTGTATATCTTCTGCATATTATAAATTAAAAATAAAAATAAGAGGTTTCATACAAAAAAATTATTCATATTCTTACTCTCACAAAGAATTATAAAAAAATATTTATGTGGATTTTTAAAATTTAATCATACTTTTAAGTAGAAATATCAATTTATTCTATATATTAGTAAGTACTATGTACCTTATAATAAATTTTGATAGTGCTTGGTACATAGTTTTCAAAAACTAACATTACAGTTTAATTATCTTTTTACTAGGTGTAATGCATAAACACAGTTAAAAAGTATTTCCTTCTATTTTGTATTAAGTGAACACTCAAATGAGATTTATAACAATTTAATTTCTCAAGGTAAAATACTTAATAAAAAATGTATCATCCATAAATAATGATAAAAAACATTTTAAATACTAAGAATTACAAAAAAAAATTATAAGTTAAAAAAACTGCTCAGTCAAATATTATATTCTTTAATGATAAATAAAATGATTGTAATACATGGTCCGATTAAAACATAAAATACATTTTTACCGAAACGAATATTTCATTTATATTAATAAATAATGACATGAAGAATATTCATTTTTCTTTAATTTTGTTGTCAATTAATAATTATTTTTTGAATTTTAATAATAATATAGTTATAATTTTTAAATTAATTTTATTATATTCAATAATTTCAATAAAAGATTTGAATAATAATAATATTATATTCATAAATTATTTGAAATAAATCATTTTAAAGAAATTATTCATCTTAAATAAAAACATTACACACAATCCAATGATTAAAAGCAAAAGCTTAATACGTCATATTTTCAAATTAGGATTTATTTTAAAATGCACTATATAGTTTTCGAAAAATATTTCTTTTTGGACTAAAAACACAATTTTTCTTTTCTTTTAGTTTTAAAATGATCCATCTCAGAACTAATCTTAAAATTTTATTATTAAAAATATTTGTTGATATAACTATTCAAATTGTATTAAATGTATAAAATTACATTTAAGTAAACTATATTGTTTACTTTTTTAATTAACTACAATTTGAAAAATTAAATAAAATTTTGTTTCATGTTATACTAGATACAAAAGAAAAATTTAATAAATACAAAAAGACATATTAATAAAAAGCGAATGTTGTAAATCAATAAGTTACATATTTATTTATAATTTAATTCTGCAAGGATTGTATAAATTAATTTATGTAGTTAAGTAATATTACTTAGTTTAAAGTTATTTTTACGATGGTCATGGATTAAATGTACCTGTTATATAAAACTATTTTTTTACAATAAATAATGGCTAATACCAGTTTAAAAATTGTAGCTCTGTTATTTTTTAAACAGAAGAATGTTTTTTCAATTTTTAATGTATTATGTGTCTTTTTTATAAAAAATTTTATATTTATTAAATATTAGTATTGCATTATTTCGAAAAAATGTATTTGATTAATTAAGAGTTCATATTAATTAAATCGACATATCTGATAAATTATCTGTAATAAATTTGAACAAAAAACAGAATTGGTAATTAGAGGTGAAGTCTAAATATCATGTATTATATTAATAACGATACAATTCATGTTTCTAAGAGATTGTACAATCGATTGATCGAACTTTTTGAGATCAGTAAGGAATTTACAATTGACTCGAATCAAACATGTACCACTTTATATTAACAACTTACCTAATTGTTATAAGCTTGCTTTGTTTAGTTTTAATATATTTACTTTAAGCATTTGATTCGAATATATTTAAATATTTCTTAGTATGATTTTTATGTAGTCACTCATATTTTGAACTCATAATAAAATTTTGATGTAACTGTTATGGATTAAAATTAAATAATATTATTAGATTGAATTGAATATAGTTACACTGAATATCACAAAAGAAATTAATCTTTCTAAAGCTGGTACGAAGAAGACTCAAAAAAAAAGTTTAAGTTTTAACGTGATTAGAGTTATGAAAAATCATAGTTATTTTCCAATCAAACATAAATTTAAACATTTAAGTTAAAATAACGATGGTCATCTCTAGTGACACTTATAAACACGATGATTGAAATATACCATTTATGGTATCAAAAATTTTATGGAAAAATATCAAATTTTGAGATTTAACTGTATTATTAATATAACTAATTTTAATATATAAATTATTATTATCATATAATATTGTTTACTTTTTTAATTCATTATTGCATAAAATATTTAATTTCATAAATATTCATACAAATAGATTTTATTGCATTACATCAATTGATAATATTTGAAACTCTACTTATAATTAACAAATTAATTAACAAATTATTATTATCAAATGATTAACATAATTATCAGAAAATTATTATCTCTAACATAATTATTAAAAAAAATGCTATGATTTCTTACAGAATTATTATTAATATAAATAAAATTAAAAAAAAATTTAATTTAACTGAAAAAAAATAATAATCTACTAAAATTTATACATTTCAACAATTAATCCTTATTAGTATTTTCATTGTAAAAATTTCCTCTATATACAATTAGAATTAATCCTGAAATTTATTAATAGAAGACATTTTTCTATTAGAATATAATTCACACTGGAACAGGATAAAGCAATTAATTTTTATCGTCGACGCTAAAGGAGAGAAGTGACATTCTAATATATTAGAAACAGGTATTTATTAATACAAATAAATTTCTCAACTTGTAAAATAAAAGACAAAATTTGTTTAATTTTTTCAAAGAATTTTTTTATTTCTGCCATATATATGGAACTTATCGATAAATTAATTTATTCGACCGTCTTTGATGAATTTTGTAGACAACGCAGGAAGGTGAATGACGTAATGACGTAATTCGCATACAAGCTCGATGTATTCATTTGATTTATATTCTTCTGCTAATAGAATAAATTGCCTCGCGAATGCTATTTGAATTCATAAGCTGCGTTCAGATTAACCTAGCAATTTCATACAGGAAAAAAAACAACAAGAAAATTACTTTTATGGAATAAATTTCGGCAATATTGTCGCTATTCATTTAATAAGGATCGGTCGAGATTTAACCAGAGTATAAACTTATTATTCGAATGTTTGCTGATTTTTTCCTTTGAATTCATTTTTACCAATTTTGAAATATTCTTATCGTAATTTCAAGGTTATACTTTATTCATCAGAAAAGAAAACAACATTTAGTATAACAGCAGGGTATTTTTTTGTATATTCAGGGATCTTTTTCAATTGCATTCTTTTAAATTGAATTAAAAATATAGTTATTTATAGTTAAAGATATTTTAAAACTTTAATTATATTGTATAGATAAAATTTTAAATTCTAAAAGACCATAAAATTTTTTAAAAAATTGAAAATTATATTTAAAATAATTTTCTAAACAAAATTATTATTAATATTTTAAATCATTTAGTAATTAAGAAATTATTAATTCTAGAGTATGTATATATAATTCTGTCAATACTTTAAATTCACAAGTAATATACTTCATGTTAATAATATGAAAGAATGTATAATTCCTAAATTCTTCACAAAAGCAAAAATAATTACACCAGAAAAAATGAAGAAGGGTGGGAGGAATTGACGCGAGAAAACTTTTATTGACAGTTTCTGAATACAACTCCAAACAATGACGCAATTACAGGACCATATCTTTAATTTGGGTCAATCATCAGCTAATATGTTGTTGTAGGTGACGTTATATGTGCGTGTATAAGTAAAAAAATGTTGAAAGTATTTTGTGTCAACGATAATGTTATATATTATCATGTAAATGTACATAACTGACTATAATAAATTCTCGAACCTTATAATCAATACAAAGTAGTTTTAGTTTTTTTCTGTATATTTATACCAATATCCCTCATTAGTTGCTTTTACTGAGTCTTTCTTTTACATGCATACATGAAGCTCGTATACGTGAACATCATTTTATAAGCCATCGTTTATTACGTATCTTTAAACGACGATGTTATATTCTTTATTTTATTTACTAATTTAATGTATTTTAGATTACATTATAAATGATTAAACATTATTAAATTCAAATAAATATTTTGATGTACATTCCGCTGTATTTGTAATTTCCAATGCTGTAAGCTTAGTAAATAACAGAAATTTTATGTCTAATTTGTTAACTTTCGAAATAAGTTGAATGCAACATTAAATCAAAAAGATTTATATACAAATTACTATCTGCTTTGCTTATTAAAACAACTTGTTATTCCAAGAAAATTATCAATATATTCAACTCTTATAAAACTAGTCAATTATAAAATAATTAAATGAAAAATTTAAATAATATTAATTTGTTATATTTGTTTAGAAACAACTAAAATACAATTTTAAACTAAAATTTTATTTTTTCAATAATATATGAATATAGTTGAAATTAAACATTATTAGAGTAAAGTAATAAAAATACGAATAGAAAAAACATATAAATATTTTTAGTTGTACTTTTAAACTGCTGAAATGATTTTTCGACCAATTATATATTAGCAATATTCATCATTTCTTCAGAATCTAACTCTATTAACATTTATACAACTTAGCAATGCGTCTTAATATTTCGATTGTCAAAATTTACCTGCAGTTTAATTTAGCCATTAATTATGTTACAACAGCATATTTTTTGCTACAACTTAATTCGATCTAAAGACAAAAATTAAATAAAAAAACTCAAATTTAGAAGCTATCCTATTTTATTCAAATATGTATAATTTACTATATATTTTGTATAATATGTATAATTTAATATATTTGGAAACTAATTTTAATGCTATAAAAAATTCTGTTTCGAAATATTTTGTTTTAAAATAAATAAATATTCTTGAAATTTATAGTTAAAATATCGATATTATTCTTTGAAATTATAAATTTTTTAATGTACTGGAGTCTTCTAACTTTACTTTGTACATTGAATAAGTTTATATAAAGAGAAAATATCAATAGGTTATAATGAAGAGTGAAAATCTTAGATGATTGTCTAGATCTTCTAAAGAAAGAATATATTTTCTTCGAATAAATAATTTTATTCGAAGGAAGTAGTTATATATTTTATCAAAAATGCACAGAAAAGATATTTCGGATATATATTGTAATAATTAAAAATGTTGTTAACTGATAGTAAGAGTAAATTTACTTGAAATTATGAAAATCTGTTTAAAAATGTTACTGGATTCGTTATATTCGTTATATTAATATAATGAAAAATGTGAAAATTACCGATATTAATATGGAGACTGTTAGTATATATAAGCAATCAAAAGCTATTTATATTATTTTAGTTCATGTATTTTGTAGTAAATGTAATCATTTATAATATTGAAATATAGTAATTTTATTCTTTAAAAAAATTATTAAAACTGCTTTTGACGAAAGTAATTGATAAAATAAGTACATTATTTACTTAAATAATAAATATAACAAATAATAATAATATAGAGAGCTCTAAACGTAGTCTTTGTATAATTGCATAACTAAAGCGCAATATACTCCATGAACTTTTGAAATTAAAGCATTTGTTTAAAAGATAAGCCTTAATAACATAATTGATATCATAAATAAAACTACTATACAAATTATTCTTAATATTATTATATTCGTAATTAGTAAAGTTTCTTATAGTTTCATTGATATGTTATTAATTTTCTAGTCTATATAACATATACTATTTTGTATAATGGACAATGAATATTTCTTAGCTATCCAAAGATTATACGCTATTCCTTGTGAATTTAATTTTAATTTATTCTCAACTTTTCGTATCTTATACACTGATGTTATATATATATATATATGTGTGTGTGTGTGTGTATGTGTACGTGGCCGTAGACGCATTTATTTCAATGTGTACAGAGTCACGGTCTTACCGTGGTCGTATTTTCTTTGCATTTTACCCCGTTGTGAGATCAATCTCAAGCGTTGCGTCTCATTCCCTTATTACAACGTTCGTGGTGTTGAATTGAAAACGCATAAGAGCCAGATGCTGATAAATGATGGGAACTGATAAGTGCGAAGGGGAGTGGGGAATAAATTGGTCGGGAGAGCCACATGTTCAACGAACATGCCAGTGCTTTGTGTAGCTGGATTATCGAGTCGCGCTTGACAGTCGAAAGGCGGAGAAGGAGTAGGGAGTGGCCTATAATCCTCAGTCTTCGTATTTATACCGTATATATATACGTAGACTCAATCAAAAAGCGACCGGTTTCAGTAGATACTGGATTAATCTCGTTACTCCTGCTAGAATTTTTACGGACACTACAATATATACGTGTACGCACGCGTACTCATTCCCAAGTGCCTTTAAACTGTTATTGTACGTGCCTGCCCATACGCATAGATCAGAAATGTTTAAATGCATGAAAATTTAGAGAATTAGTTGAAATTAGTTTTGAAATATATATTCGAATTATTTCTGCATTATTGACCGTAAATATTTATATTTTCTCATGGATTCATACATAAATCACATATTTTGTTCCTTAATACTAAACTTTATAAAATACATGCTGTAAACGATCGTTATTATGTGTAATGATCTTTGTTATATAAAAAATTTCAGTACTTTATTCTCGTAAATCAATCTCAATTATTTTCAGAATATTATAAAAGATCACATAGTAATGATTCTAAGAACAGACAGAAACGTGGAGGTCTGACCAAACAGAGACTTGTTCTACTTCGCTGATCGGTAAACACAGAAAATTAAATTATAGTTATTACGAAATTTTTTCTTTTGAAAAGGAGAAAAAATTATTCAAGTTATTAAATGTAATAGTTTCATTACTTATTGCATGTTATATTAGTATATACTAATTTTATTACAAAAAATATTGCTGATACATTTATATTCATTCTTAAAAAATTATATAATTTCAAAATAAAAAATAAACATTGTAGATAATATTTATTTAATCATATTAATCGTATAATATAAATTGATAATTTTTATACGAAGTTCACGTAAGTATCGACAGTTTACACATCTTAAATATTAAGCTTTCAATCATTATGAGTTCTTGTAAAGAAGAAAATAAATAAAGAAATATTATATACTATATGTATATATATAGTATATAATTAAAATCAGAAATATAAATCACGATTATCAATATAACAAAATTAATAAGTAGTCTCATCGTATGCTTTTTGTTCTTTTGTGAAATTAAAAATATTAATTATATTTGAATATCTATAAATAATTTAATATCATAAAATAAATTTTTGCAGCTTAATAAAATAATAAATTTACTTTAAGATATGGAAATTATTCAGTATAGTTCGGCTTACATTTATTAAAATTATTAAAATACTAATTTATTATATTTAATATATATTTAGAGTTTAAAAAACGTGTTAAGAAAAAGTTAACACAGTATATAAATTTATTTTTTATTATTAAAAATTAAATCGTACAAAAGATGATTAAATCTATTAATAATTGCTATCGTCACAATCTTTATAATTTTAAATATAAATTTAATGGTGTTGAAAATTGTGCTTTCAATATTTTAAGTAAACGTTTTAAATGCTGTCTTATGACTTCTTATCACACTATATCATTCTACAATCATGCAATGTGTATTGTGATAGTTATATTTGTTAAGTTTTCTTCGCTGGAAAAATATTTCTTATGTAATTAAATAGTAGAATTGAATATCTATTCACTAAAGTATAATTATATTAAATTTTCTAACTATTTTTTTAATTATTATTCATATAATAAGTCTTTTGTAAGTTAAAGAATAGTATTAGTAGCCTAAAAGATAGGTGAACATTAGTTGAAAAAATATATAATATTATATACTTAAATCTATATCAATTATGAAGTATTTTTTAATAAATCACTTCGGCAACAGAAAAATTCTTCAAATTAATAATTTATGTTTTTATACAAGAAACAAATATATTTTGCTTTGAATATTAAAATCTTGATCTCTATCCAAAATATAACATTCTCTTTCTTATCAATGATCAAGAGAGTATCAGGAACGCAGCAAATGAATTGTACTAAAAGTTATAAAAGACGTTTCTATATATAAATTAATGTATTTTATATTTTTCAAAAAACAGGAATAAATATGATTTGAATATACAATTACAAAAAGAAAATATTATAGAAATAATTAGAAATCTAAGTAATAAAAGGTTTATTTTAGCTAGGACCTAAGAATATGAAGTAAAATCTATAAATATAAAAATAAAGCAATCTAATATTTGTAAAGACACTCTAACCTTGACCTTTGAAATTTAATTAAAAGCTTGTACGTCTTATCATATTATAAATTTATAATTCAGTTATCAAATAGTTTATTATTTTATATTTGTATCTAATACGTTCTCTATATTATTTAATTGTTTGAAATTATCAATTATTATAGCATCAATTCACCTGTCATGTGTCATTCATTAGTCTTTGTTTCAAAAGGAGAGTGTTAACATAGAAGTTTTTCCGAAGTCCGCGTGCCTGACACTCTCAAATGAATTGCGAGGTGTACAAGAGAAGGACGTGACGCAGCTTACCCAGGGATGAAATGAGGTTGCCCCAGAGTTCTGCCGTCTGCCAAGCAAGGAAAAAGAAACCGAAGAATCGCACTACGATGGCGTCAGCGGGTTCATCCGTCAGCTTAGCGTAAACGCCTCCCACCTGCGTGAGATAAGTGGCCTTGGCTGCCCACATTGGCGCAGCCCCGAGACCCAACAGAACTCCAGCCGGCACTAGGGTGTAGAACCTTGGATAGAATTGCGAGCCGATATAGGGCGCGTAACAGAGCATGGACAAGCAGAGCGTCCACTTGACGGTAAGCCGCTTGATAAGAAAGGTCGGTACAAAAATGCAACTCAGCACGAGAGCGGCATAGATGGCCGATAGGGAAACAGTACCAAGACCATCACTCGCATTTATTGACGACTGTAGGTTCGCCGTTCCCTGAAAGGCGGTGAACTGTACCATGAAGGCCACTGAAACTGTGCCTATGTTCTTTAGGATCCTCCATTTCTCGCTCCGCGATAGCTTGAACTTGCGCGACTGGCCATCTACATCGCTGGGTAAATGGGGTGGCTTGTGTGGTTTTTGAGGCTCGGGTGGCAAACCGTCGGCGCCATCCTCTTTGTAGCCCTTATTCCGGTAACCAGCGTTGCTCACCGGAACCGTGTAAGCCCCACTGTTAGGTGGACCACCGCCACCGCTATTATCTGACACCATTCTGTTAGTCGGCTACCTATTGAAATTCAAAAGAGTTACATTTAATTATTTGTGAACTGTAGTAAAATCTCTCTATTATAAATTGATCTTATAAAACATGTCTTTTGTATAATTTGAAATTGTAATATATAATAAAGAAAGAATAAGAAATACGATCAATAAAACTTATTAAAAAATTATTTATGTACACTGCTATAGAAATATAATCAATAGAAATAATTAGCATTCACTATCAATAAATTTAGTTTCCAAATATAACTTATTTTCCTTCTCTTCTTAATTCTAATATTTTAATTTTTATGTTATCTATTATAAGTGAATCCGTATTTAAAATTATTTTCTATATGTAATTATATTTGTTATTATATATGAGAACAGATATTACAATTTATGAAAATTTATTTGGACTAAAAGACACAAATAATAAGTTGCAGAAGATCTTATATAATCATCATACAGATAATTTAATAGTGCATGAGGCAGGTTATACTTTTTTTCAGTTATTTAAATTATACTCTCACATAATCTAATATAAATTAGAAAATTAATGCAATACATATACAAGAAAATAAAAAAATTTCCTTCTTATATTATCAATACTTTCATAAACTAACAGCTTTTCTTATTACAAATGATGTTAAACTCGTATGTCATTTTATTCAAATCAATGAATAAATTTAATTAGTATCTATTCGTCGAAGTATCTTATTACAGAATTGTATAAGTAGGATAAAAGTAATGCTACATTTCACGAAATAGAACGTAGTCTCCATAATTTAACATAACAAACCATAGATTTTACTTTTACTACAGTGATAAAAAGTTATGGCGGTTCGTTTAAACTATAATGCCATAAATTACCTGACAAAATAAAGAGATATCTATAAGAAATAAAATCATCAATAAAATTTTTGTTAACTAACAATTATATATTTATTAAATATATTTTATTCAACATATAAAATAATTGTATTTATTTAAATATCCATACAAATTATTAAAATAATAAATATAAAAAAAATTTTTCACAACTTTTTAAGTAACAAAATTTAAATATTAAATAATTTTTGCTTAATATTTATCAATGAAAGTCGTCTTATTAAAATTAGTTTGAGTATAATATAAATGACCCTAAACTCACAATAATAATATTAACTCAGGACATTTTTTAACAGAAGCAAAATTATTTGGATTGTAATTTTTTATTCAGTTTCTTAAAATACATATATAAATTAAAAATCTTTGTTTTGTAATGCAATGTTGAAGTGGTACAAAAATTAATACTTTTTTTAAACGAATCACAGTGATACCATGATTTCTTCATTCGAATATCAATTATACAAAAATTGTTTAGATCTCGTAACAAAAATTTTATTTATTTCAAATGACATTTATTATCGATAAATGGAGTGGAACTTAAAAACTAACGATTCAGTAACTTTCATAGAAAGCTACAAAAACATAGCAGTATATGGATATTCTTTGTTTATTAATATTTTATAAATCTATATAATTTTTAAAACAATTACTTAACAGTTATATATAATAGAGTTTATTTTTCATTTTAATATTTAATTCTTAATTTAAAAAATTATATATATTTTGAGCAGTTTTTAGATTCATTCGATTATGTAAATAAAAACATAAATAATATTAGAAAAGTATATATTCGCTGATAAATGTGAAATTAACAACACGATCACTTTGTATAAATATGGAATAGATGAAAGTTGACTTCTTTTGAATGTTCGGACGTACACTGCAAAACTTTTCGTATTTTCTGAAAAAAGTTAACGACGTTTATAAAATATCAAAATGAAAATAATAAAAATTGCATGAATTTGTAAATATATGTGAGTAGAAACCAATGAATATCTGTATAAAATGACCATAAATTTTATAAAATTTTTAATATTTACTTTATTTTATTACAATCTACATTTTAGTAATTTAATATTATTAATATTTTAAAATACCAAAGTATTTACCTGTATCGCAAAATTTATAAGGATCAAAGTATCAGAATTGAATTTATTTCTAATATTGGTCATTTTTTAAGATATTATGATTCATTCTATATACTCTAAAGCAATAAGTTTCAACTTAATCATTGAATATCGTCAAATTTAATTGTGTTATTATAGCTATACGTTATAATGAAATAGTTTAACTTTAATAGATTATGATATAAGTTTTATGATTAATTGATTATAAATGATTTAAATTGTACTTAATTATATATTATTTTTTTAAGCTTTTTAATTTCAACTACATTTAGACTCTAGCATTTTTTTCAATTAACAAATTTAATTGAATTATTTTTTAAATAGAATATATGACGTCAATACCAGGAATCATCGTTCAATGAAATTATAGGGTAGTATATTATTTTTAAATTTAATAACAAATTTTCATTTGAAATGAAAAAATAAAAATATTTTCTATATCATTTAGTATTATGAACTTCAATTATGAAAATTAAAAATAAAGTCTTTCAGATAATTATATAATTTATTCACCTAAAATATTTTGAGATTGTTTACCGTATTGTATCTTCAAGAAAATATTAGTAACATAGCTTAGCTCGCAACTTAAAAAGAACATAATTAATATTTTAGTGTTTGCCATAAAAATTGAACGTCAAAAGAAAGTAAAAAAAATTGCTCGAGAGATAAGATTGTTTGTATGTAAATGTTAATACCACTTTTAAAAATCTGTCAAACTCTTACGATTCCTTAGTAATAGCGGTGATGATGACATTAGATTACTTGCGTATTCTTCTTTCATTCGGTCTGAACCAATCATAACCAATTTTATTTGTTTGATGATCTTCGATCATCTTTCACATGCAGGCGATAATTATCGTCAATTGCTAACAAGTGAAGAGCGACAGTCATGCAGGTGGTAACGTACTCGCGTTAATTAAAATCACGGGTCAATAAACCGGGAAATCTCGTGAGCTGTAATTATTTGACAGCTCGTATTCTCATGGATTTCTCACATTTGTGAAAAATATTTTGTGAGCAAATATCTGCGATACTACTCAATGCAGTCGAAAGTAAGTATAATAGATTATTCTCGTCTGTTAATAAGCGCATTGATTGCATGTTGATGATAACGGTATCAGACGTATGTTCAACTGGAGAGATCAGTAATTGCTTGAGTCAAATTATTGATTACTAATTGTCAGAGATACGTCAACTCATTGCGGTAAACTGCTGATCATAATTACGAATAAATAAATACAAGGCTGTTTAATGAGCTCCACTGAAACGCGCAAATCAGCTTGCAATCGAATTTGAGACACACATTAACTGTAAGTAATGTCCTAATAATATTTTAGTTAGTGCTACCAAATTAGTTAGACATGAAAACATATTCTTATAAATAAATAAATCATATGAATCTGCATATACTAACATTTTTGAATATTTTAAATACGATTCTGTGAAAACTGTAATTTTTTTAATAAAAATTACAACTATTCACAATGTTAATATCATTATTTCAAAATATATTCAGATAATAGTAAGTATCTTGTTACATCGAAAAATTAATAAATGTAATTGAAACATTAAATAGTTAAAAGCATATTAATTCTTACAAATTCATAATCAATAGTTCTTTGTATTTTAGTAACAGTTTATTTTTCATTACAGTTCTTAACATTGATTTAACAAGAAGTTTTATTCAATTTACAAAATACAACATTATTTTTATTATTAATTTATATTATTATTTTATGAAATAGATTAAAAAATTAAATACTGTACTAAGCATAAATTAATGTAACTTTATTTTCGTAAAAACTATGTATTTCAAGTTCAGTTTTAAACAATGAGTCTCTTTATTCTTCAAAAGGAAAATTTCTAATTATTCTATATTTTTTATACAAAAATTAAAAAACTTTTAATAGTAGATTTCAAAGTTTAATGAGAATCTTCAAAGTACTTAAGCAAAGAACATATTAATTAGCAGTGTAGAAATATGGAATTTTATTGTAAATTCCCATAAGAACGCTTATTAAATAAGAACGAAAACAAACTCTCTTGCATCTCTGATTTTTGTACTTTGCAGTTTACCTGTACACAGAAAGAATTTTCATAATTTTAGATTATAAATGAAACTTATTTGCTACTTTCTTTAAATTCCGCATTTGAAATAATAAATATACTAAGCATTTTCACTTTTCATACATTAAAAATTTTCTCGCTTTGTGAATATCTAAACTATCAAGTGAGCGAACTTTAAATTAATTACCTTCATTTGGTGAAATAAATGTATTAAATAAATGTTCTTCCATTGTTACAATCAATAAATCAGTTACGTAAAATAAAAACGTAATTTTATATAGACTAAAGTAATTACGTTGTAATTCATTTATTCGTAAGTCAAAACGTGTATACTTGTTTGCACGGTAAATCGTTCTTAATAAATCAGTGCGCAGAAAATAAAAATGAAAAGTGGTCATTAAAGTAGCGTCTTTTCGTAACCGCGAGCAATCTTTTCTCGTCAACGAGCTGCAAGAAGTGAGAAAAAGTAATTTTCTTTCTCGCTGCCACCTGCTGACGTCATTTCGTATCGCCATTGAACACTGAAACAATAAATACTCAAGCACCTTACTCAAATGCACGCAAACTCGCGTGGGTCATTGTTTTGAAATCGGCATACAATTGCTACTCACGCTTCCGTGATAACGATTGGAGCACTGAGATGTTCCCGAAGCTTTCTTTGTTCTTGTCTTCTTACTCGACAAAGAATATACGAGCCAAAGAATCATTTGTCTAAAATTGAACTTTTTTTAATGTTTATTTAATAAATTTTTACGTCCTTTGATTCTTTTCAATTAATTGGATTTTCGATATTCTATTTAACTATAAATGTATATGCATGACTTTCTTCAAATACTTATTATTTATGATAATTATTCAAACAATAATATTTTTTTTGTATTAGAGAAAAAGATACAAAATTGGTAAATAATGTAATAATATGGTAAGTATATAACGGTAGTTAATCTAATAATAAATTAAAATCTTAAAGATTACTTGGATTGTCTTGTAAGATATGGATGAACAATATTTAATCAGATTTCCATAGAATGATAAAATTTGCTTCATGCAAATGAAAAAAATCTAAACATTTAATGTACAAGAATCAATAACTATAAATTATAGAAATAATATATAAGAACAATAATTATATAAGAATAATAATGTTTATAACAACTTTACTTATAATGGTAATAGTATATCATCAATTATCTTCAGCACAAAATTTTTTAATTATAGTTTTAACGTAAATGATGAATCAAAAGCATAAAATTTAGTTTAATAGTATTTTTTAATATAGAATAAATTTTGTTTTTAAATTTTTAATGGTGCTGTTGATTATGAATACAGATATCAGTATCAAAATAAGTTATAATAACTTGCAATTAATGTTTAATAGTCATTGTTTTTACAAATTTAAAGCTTATCATAATAAAAATTTATTAAAAACAATGATTTCTTTTGAATTTTTAATAGAAATTTGATACATTTTAAAAGTACTTGACAACATAAAAGCTGGCGCACTAGAAATGATTGATATGTTAGCGAAGACAACACATTTAGAATTTACAAAATTGTTTCATTTCCTTGAATTATTGTATATTGTACATAAGTATTATTTTAATAATAATAAATATCAAAGTATCAAATTTTCTGTTAAAGATTTTTTACGGTTTATTTAAAATGTGTCAAGGAATATTTTCACCAGGTTCTTAGCAACATGAAAACTATTGTGTTACGAAATTACTGATTAAACTTGATTCTATTAAAAAGATATTTTACATCACATACAGTAAATTATAGAGTAAATAATATGTAATTCCGAAAGAGAAAGAATTTATAAATTCAAAAGAATTATGTTCTCTTTATGATACTTTAAAGTCTATTTTTAGCAATATACTGTAATTAAATTGGTAATAAAAATCCATATATGTATTAGTGATTTTGAAAATAGGATGAAAATTAAAATAATATTGATGAAAAGTTTATTGTTAATGTATGGAGTAAAGTTAGGAAAATTATATTTAAATTTTAATAATAGGATATTAGTGACTTACGCGTGTTAAAAATTTTTTTAAATATATCAGAAAATTTAACTAAATTTTAAATATACTAACTAAAAAAAATTCGATCGATTAAAATTTAAGTTATAAAATATATATAATTATAAAATTACTATGAAATGTTATATTATTGCAAAATATCATTCGATAATATAGAGTTAAATAGTTTGAAAATTAAAAAATCTAATGTACTCAATAACGTTTTAATAATCATTAAAGAATATTTGTTAAAAATTAACAAATATTTATGCTAATATCCTTGCACAAGTAAATATTATGGTTGAAGTGTAATATTTAATGAAAAATGTATCTAAATTTGAATTATAAAATTATACATAAAATCCGAAATTAAACAATTATAATTTATTTAATTATCCAAGTCATTTTTTGAAGAAATCTTCGTTTTAATGAAAATATTAAAATCGTTTCTTTAAAATCTATGCACTTTTTTGTTCAAAAAACTTATATTTACCAAAAAAAAATTTAAATATTTATAGTGATTAGATAGTGTTTAAATTGATAATTCATGATCTTATATGTATGTATGTATATATACACATATATATATGTATAACATTTAAATCTTTTATATTACACCCTGATTTATCAAATCTACCAATCATAAAGTTTTATATATTGATAGTACGAATATATCGAAAAATACAACTAGATAAATTTTAGACATTAACAAGTTATAACAAATGTTATTACACGTATTTTTAATATAGCTATCTTTTGATTAGTTACAAAATAAAGTACATGCTTTGAAGACTTCAAAATATCGTGATGTTTCCTAAAATAACCAATCAAAATTGTTTCATAACTTTGATAAAATTTTAATGATGATAATGAATTTTACTAATGATTGAATAAAATAATGTAATTTTAAATTAATTTAAATTTAAATTATATAATAAAGAATAAGTAATTTAAATTAATTTTGATTGGATTATAAAAACTAGGGAGCTCATTTACACTATTATTTATTTCAATATATGGACTTTTGAAAAGATATGATTTTTGGGATTTCAGCCAAAAATTTATTGTCTTTATGAATAATTAAAAATATGTCATTAATAATTTTTAAAAACAATCTATTAAAACTAATTTATTACATAACTAAACATTAATAAATAGTAGGATAGATGTCTGGCGCATTAATAAATATATTTTTCAAATAAAAATAAAAAACTTTGTCTTTATTCTATATAACCAAAAAACGTATATTTTGTTTTTTCTCATTAACATCGTATTCTTCTGTAATACAATGCAAAGCAAATTTCTTAAAATTGCATTTAGTGAAATGAGGAAAAAGCAAGGTATTCACTGAAATTTTAAGGAGCTTTCTGTAAGGCTGCAAAACAGAATAAATGCTAATGGTTGCAACTTCGCCGGGTGGGCGACAGAGCGAAAAACAACGAAATCCTGGTAAAACATAACTGTGCCTCTCGAGAATCATAGCAGAATATTTTCAAGAGAGAAAAAAACTTCTTCGTTACTTTCGAAGTCCAAATCTATGTGTGATACACTTAACTGTTGAGACTATTTAAGACCAAGTCAATGCTAATCGTGGTTCACCCACAAGAACCATTATGTAGGTTTTTCTAAATTTACACTACTTATGAAGGTGATATCCTTTTAGAAATGTTAGAAGTTTATTTTCATTCTTTTGTGTACTTATTTGTATTTAAGTATCAAATTACATTGATAAAGTTAAGGGAAGAATTTTAAAATTCTCTCAGAGATGTTAGAAACTATGAAAAATGTGTCAGCGTAGGTATTAAATATTAAAGTCTTATGAACTTTAAATATACTTTTGTAAATTTGTTTTTATATATATTTGCACTTATTATTAAAGTTAAGAAAGTATTTGAAAGTCGAAAACATGATAAAAACTGAGAAAACCTATTCACAATTATCAAATACTACGATTTTAGTTTTTTTTTAAACACATTATGTCAGTATACGTGGATATTAAATCAATACAAAAGCTTTTGATTTATAGAGCGGTATCGATAATTGCAAATATCATATTTACATAAAAGTATTTCTACAAAAATAATGAATAGATCTAAAATAAAAATAGTATCGAGAGATACATATTGAAAATTTGCAAATGACGTACATAAATCACCCAGAAATCTGCCAGAAAAATGGATAAATCATAGCTATTATCGTTTCCATTCTATTTTCATTTCATATTGCCAACATACATTAAAAAAAATTTTTGAAATCTCATGAATGTTAACATATTCTATTCTTAAGAGAACCCCGATAAAATATCCGAACTTATTGGGCGAATTTGTTGTTCAATCTTTCACTCTCTCTCCGTATTTATGTATTAGGTTGGCGTCACTACGTGCGCCTTCTCGTCTCGACTTCGAGTTGTGACTTGGGCACGTACGTTTGACTGCATGTGTACGCTTGTAAATACACTTTGTCGACGATGTACATCGACACGAGCGTGCGTGACCCACCGCAAAGACTGCGTACACACTGTGCTATACGCATACGTATATAAATGAGCGCTATGAGCATCGTAACTTGATAACTGGATAAAGTTGATATTCTATATCTAAGAAAGTCAACTCGATTATTGAAAAAGCTTTATAAATACGTGTTTGGATGTTCGTTTCGTTCAAAATTTACAAGAACTACAAGATTCAAAAAGTAATAGAATAGTCAGTGAACATACGAATAAAAGCTATTTTGATTGGAAATATTTTTAACTAATTGGATATTAAAGTTATTGATACTATAAATGACCGATACTTTCACAGAAAAAATGAGATAAATTTAAACAATCAATGAAAAATCGAATTTTTACCTGTCAGTACGAAAACTGAGAAATAGTTCCAACAACTTTTTTCGATAAACCCATTTAATTAGTTCCAATCTTCGATAGATTCTAAATAAAAAATTATACATTATTTTAGATTACAAATGCAATACGTATAATAGTGAAAATACAATTTACAGTAGTTACATAAGAATACTATTTTAGTGGTAAACTTTTTATAGGTTACAACCGTAATTTCGTATTTGAATTCAGTCGTAATAATTATGTAATAGGTACATCATACCTATTAAAATTCAAAATTCAGGTAGATAAATATATGAAACATGTTTTTAAAGTAGGTTTACAATTAATTTAGAGGTTAAAAAATCTTATTCAGATTATATAAGAATTAGAATATTACGTAAAGTCAATCTTAAAAATCAAAGAAATTATTAAATAAATAAATTACAAGATTGTCAATTTTGGCATATTGAATTATTTATAAAAATGTCACAATTGAAAAAATAAGTATGTAATGAATTTGAAATTAAAATAAAAGACTCGCTAATTATCATATTACATAATATTATCTTATTCGCGTAAATATATAAGAGAAATAGTTTGTTTAAAAATAATATTTTTCAAAGTAACTAAAAATAACATTTATTTTAGTATTGAACAAATGAAATATTTGTTAATATAATTTTTATGACTGAATAAATTTAGAAAAAATATTAAAATTGATGACAATACAAAATAATGTTCACTTCAGTTTTTCATGAATCAATTGTAAAGTGATGTTTTATATTACAAATAAATGTTTGTTTTAAGTAGTCTAGAATTTTGTTGTAAACCAGTAATGTACAATCGATAAAAAAGACGTTAATTGCATTAGACGTGACAGAATATTTGTGTAAACCCAATGCGTTTTCACGAAGATAAAAATCCTTACGTTGGACATACAAATTTAAGAATAATTTATTGACGATCTATGTTTTAGACATTATCCAACTGAGTATTTACAGTACAAAATTTCATTAAACTTATAAAAGAAATCTTAATTAAAGTTGACTGTAAACATTTTCAATAAAATCTAATATATTATTTACTATGAAATGACGTTATATTACAATTTAAATAATTTTTGCTTACGAGTATGTTTGTGAGTAAAAAATATTGATGTGAATATTTCAGGATAATTGAAGTCATAATTTAACGGATGTTTTTTGTTTTCAATTAGCCTTCATAGGTCAGCGATTATGTGACCTCATTGTAATTTTATACTAATCATCAGACGACATTGTTTATGAAAGAGTAAAGTAATATTTTCGATTGCTAGTTTGATACAAATTCTTCTAATAGAAATAATAATATTTAAATTATTAAATAATAGTATCTTTTTATATTAAAAATTTATATCAAAATTCATTTTAATCTGTTTTAATTTTACAATGCTTATTTTAAATACCTAATTCTAATAATTATTATTATCATTCATTAATTTAGCATGGAATAATGATTTTTTTTAATAAAATGTAAGAAAAAAATTTTAGTCATATACGTTTTATAGATTCACCAAATTACAATCTTTCATTTCATTATAAAATATAGTTTCGTAATTATTTCTACGTTAAAATTAATGTATATGAGTATAATTTTGATAATTAATAATTATCATGAATAATTAATATTAATAATTTAAATTTAATAATTTTGATGAGTACTAAAATTCTATCAGTATATGATATTTCAGTTTTTTAAAATCTAATTTATGTAAATTACGATAAATAATATAAAATAAATGGACTTTTTATATCAGTCAATTACAATCAATTTATAGTGACAACAATAAAGAATTCATAGACTCCTATAAACATATTAAACCAGACGTACACTACATATACGTATTGTAAATTATAATTGCAAATTAATTGAGTGTTATGGTTTATAATATTCATATAAACACATAAAAAATTGAAAACTAAAAAAACTCTTCATTTTAAACAATCGTAAATATCTCGTATTGCGAGTTGTAAATGTTTAAGAAATGCTGCTATAGTCATAAAGAAAAAATTACTAAATTTGTATCGATATGGTAAATCTATTTTTCTGATAGTATTTAATAATAAATTTATAAGAAATGAACTTGAAAATGAACATTTATCAATAAGTTACTTAAATTAATTATGTTTGAATAAGACAGTTAAGTAAATTTAAATAATTTGTTAAATAAACACTATAACTTTAGTTGCGCAAGTATACTCCATACTTGTAATCCAGAGTTGCTGATAGTACGCGCAGATTACATTCTGGCGAAATAAGAAGCAGAAGTAGTAGAAGACTCTTGGGATACCTAGTGCAAGAATCCAGTTTGTTGACAAGGAAAGTGAGCGTAGCGCGAAATCTTAATTCATCCACCGCATTAATTTATGAGAGAAGTTCCCCAAAAAGTCGTTTGAGTGTATTTTAGTTTGAAATTCATCTACTAATTATTTCTGTATTTTATTTTCAGATAAATCAACATAAAATTGATATCTTAGGTTAATATTTATGAATATAAGTGGGCGCATGTACATTGTTATTTGTTCAGTTAATGTCTTTTTCAGTGACATTTATCCATGTATCCACTTTGATAATTTTCTTGTCAATTATTTATGTAATATATAACTCTTCTAGATTCGTTTGTTAATATTTTTCTGGTTATTATTTATAAACAATAATAAAATTCTCTGACTAGTAAAGCAAATAGTATTATAATTATATAAAAATTACATTAATCTCTAAAATTATTATTCACAAATGTTTACCAACAATATTTTAATTGAATAATAAAATATTTTTTTCTGCACATATGTCAACAAGCTGAAACTTTTTTACCAAAATTGCAAACTACAAATATAGATATATCATCTAGAAATATTGACACAATCTTAAAATAAAAATTACACTGTGAGTGACTTTCAAGTTGTTGAATTTCAATTACTTAATTATTTAAAAAATATTACCAGGAAATATTCTAGTCAGGTTATAAATACTACATTCAAACGCCTACTTTTCAATAACTTAATTTAAAAATTGATTAAATTGAAAAAATATCATATATAAATAAAAAGTAAAGTCTTGACTATATAGTTATCTACCAATATAGTTATCAATATATATTATAGTTATTACATATAAAGTATGTACCTTTACAACTTAACATGTGTATGTGATTATGTTGGAATATGCACCCACATATATTTTAATTCATTTTATACAAAGGGTTCACAGTATCAAAACTTTAATTTGTAATATTCATAAATATTTATGAATATATTGTTAAATGCATATTTGTTATTTCATACTTAAATAATTTAAAATTTCTATTTCATTACTGATTAATAAAAATAAAAGTAGATAAAATTTAAAAAGCTCAATTTATTTTGTGGAAATTTACACTATAAATTGTAATTTTACAGATAACAAAAATAATAAGCTCTTTACGATTGATCAATAACACTTAAATTATTAAATTTGAATAAATAGAATTACTTTCTATATATTCTAACCGTATGTTTATTCAAATAATAAAAAAATTTTATTAAGAGATTGTATTATAATTATAATCATTAAAACAGGAATATAAACAGAATAGAATAATGATAGGGTTGTTTAAACAATTCTTATTTGTTTAAAAGTTTTAGATACTTATAAATAAGATCTACTCTAAATGTAGAACATTTTAATTATTATGAAAATTTATAATTAAGTGTATAAAATAATCAAAATATCAATATAATAGTTTCGAAGTATTGATAATCTTTTAGTAAACTGTATAAATTTAAGTATTTTAATACAATAACGAATATCAGAAATTATAATTGTTTATTGAAATTATAACAAATTTATTTCTACGAATAGCTTACATAGATTACAAAATAGACTGAGAAAAAATGTAAAAAAATGAATTTATCCTTTAAAATTAAAGCGCAAAATCACTTTTATTAATAGAGAATGAAAAGAGTAAGATATATCGGAAAATACATAATTGCAAGACACGATAATTTTATACTTAATAACATAAATAAATAAAGAATTAAAATGGGTAGAGTGTATAGCTGAAATGAAAAGTGGAAAATCTGTAAATAGAATGTTAGCGAAAAATCAAAATATCAGTAGGAAATATTATATAAAAATATTTTATTTTTAATTAACGAATAAATTAATTTGAATAAACTAACGAGCACCATTATTTATTGATATCAAATATTAAATATTTTATATTGACAATGTTAAGTATCAAATAATTTGTGAAATGTAACATCCATCATATTTATATTATAGTTTTCATTATATTTAGTTCATTTTTCATGTTTTTGTTTAATTCATTTTGTTTCATTATGTTTATATTATAGTTTATATTATAGATTTCAATTTATAATTATATAAAAAAGGTACGTGTTTCACATCTGTAATAAAAATAAATATAAGGATTAATAATAAATAATAAAACTTGAGCATGTGGATTTTTAAATTTAATGAATTAATTTTCAGCAAGGCTTGCTTTAAGTGACAAAACTTAATTCAATTGATTACTGTTTTAATTAAAAATTTAATTTAAAAAGTGAAAATTATTTTATGTTCATTACATCAAGTACTTAAATGAATATTTTTATAATTTATAGAATTATATTTATAATTCTTATCTTTAAAAAATCGATAAGAAGTAAATTGACATTTACATTGATATTTTTGAAATTCCACAATAATTTTCGTCTACTTTATTAATCAGAAAATTTGATCTTCGAAGTAAAATAAAACAATAACCGTGGTACCCTAATCAAATATAATTACAAACTAGTAAAGACAATGAACGACTTCAGATGTACTCTTAAATTCATAAGACCTGCATTCAAGTGTTACTCGTGAGAACAATAAAAGTGAGGTATAGGATGTGACATCTCTTTTTTCGGTCTCGCTTGAGACTTATTCCAATTGCAGAGTAAAGCTTTCAAAATTCAGTACATGCAAACGGCCTAACTGCGTCTGTATCGCGCGCATTAGTTGATTTACTTTTAATGAATTTGAAAGGATTTGATTTTTTACTTTTAATGAATAATTTTGCATGAAGGAATACGTATAATCTATACAGTTAGTTCATGTGTGTTAAATTTCTTCAAGAGAGAATTTGGGTTAAGGGAAGAATTTACTAGAATTTTAGCAAAAGCTTATTCTTTTGTTTGCGCTTTCAGTTTCACACGTCTATTTCAGAAAATTATATTATTTTATTTATATTTGTATTTTTCGATTTTCTTAATTTTGTTTTTTTAACTTAAAATGATTAATACTCAAATACTTAAATAAATAAAGTTTGACTAAATTTGTTTTCATATATTTTAATGTAATATCTTAAAAAATATTTTCTGGAAATAGTTATTTTAGTTATTGTTATTAGTAATTCACACAAAATTAAGGAAATTAGGCAGTTATTTTTTTCAAAGAAAATACATTTACTTATAATTCAAATATACGAAATTGAAAAAATTGAAGATAAGTCTTTTCACTTAATATTTATAGTTACCATACATGGTGTTAAACATTACATTATCTTATTGTTATTTTGAAATTACACAACATAATATACATATTCTCCATTTCGTTAATTTGATATAAGTTTATGTTCAAAATTTATAACGTAAAAATAAAGTTAAAAATTTTTGACAAAAATACATTTCAAAATTTGTACGCCATTTCACCTTTATGGTTAAGAAATCAATAACTTGAGAATAACTCTGTAATCTTTATGGCACTAAATGAGATATTTAGTGCCAAAGATCATTCTTTGTCTTTTGAAAAATGTAAGTAAAAAAATTCATTTTTTAAATCCAGTCTACTTAGACATATTTCATCTTTTACTTTTATGTAATATTAATAACATACGTATCTATTTAATTAACTGCGGCAGTTTAATATATATGCTACTATGAAGTAAGGTAATGGTCATCTTAGAGTTTAATATTTTTTAGAAATTTTTTTGAAAATAATTAAAGACAGAATTATTATTTTTTATTTATATATTTCTATAAAGATGATTGTGTGCATAAACTGCAGTCTAAGTAGATGAAATTAAAAAAAAATACATCGATTATATTTGTTTGTTTAAAATCAAGATGAAAATATTCTAGTATCTTGTTAACTATAAAACAGAGATACCATTCTGATCACGTATGAATTGTAACTTATATTAAGAGGATATTTACATTCATCGCTTTAAATATTTATTTTTTTTATATAAAATACCTTTTCAATGTGTACAGACAAAAAGAAAAATGTTTTTTTAATCAGAAATTAAGAAGTTATTGTATCTTGAATGTTGTTAATGCTATAAAATATTGAATACTAAAAATTATGTTATATACTTATAAGAATTTAGGAAAAGTAGTTATTTAATTATTGAAAACATTTTATGAATATATGTTTGAAACTTCAAAATTTTACATTTTTTGCTTTATATTTAATTTATTTAGTGATAATTAAGTAAATAAGTTAAAATATTTATTATACTGTTGCATTTTATCTTTTTTTCATGTTGTGTATTTCTATAAGATTAGAATAAAAATTCGCAATTAGCAATACCAATATTAGTATCATATTTGAAAATGAAACAAAGTTATAATAACGTTTTAAATTGAAATTTACTCTTATAATAGATGTTTATGAATGATAAATTTATATAATAGATTTTATGTTAATTTATGAACTTCTTAGCAGTTTAAAATCAATAAGTTGTCTACTATATCTATTTTAAATATATACTAGATTACTACTTTTGTCATATTAAGATAATGTTAATATATGACAATCAATTCATGATATAATAAATTATATAAAATTAAAATTAATGTATTTAAGTTGAACTTAAACATATATATTTTAATTACTTATTGATGTAATAATTTGTAAGTTATATCATATAATAAAGTTAAAATGAATTTGATATTTTAGACTAAAATATCTTGTCAGTAAAGAAAAGATTTGTATATTGATTTGAAATAGTACTTAAAAATTATATTAGAAAATATTTTTAAATGTAACGGAAGGGAAATAAGATTATTGGAATAATGGAATTAAAAAGAATATATATTAACAAAATATTAACATAAAATCATACATGAACTCGCACTTCATATGCACATTTATACATATACGAGTCAATATTTCAGAATACATGTATTTTAAAAAAACAGAATAATTAATTGTCTGAATTGTATAACAACTTTTTTTTCTTAAAAATTGGAATAGTAAATTATAATTACGGTAGAGGTACTTTGAATAAAAATTTAGATCGTTTATGAAAGTAATTCATTTACTCAATGATAATGAAATGCTACTCTATTTATGCTGATGTTAGCGGATATAAGTAAGTATTAACAATTATATTGCTAAGTAGTGTAATTTAATGAATTTTGATTCTGTACTATTCGAAATAAGCAAGATGATGTCTGCAACGAAGCACAGATAATTCTAAGATTGCAACATAATATATAAATGTAAGTATTTAAAACAATGATTTATCATCTACTATTGCTTTATTTTTCTATTAATATTCACTATAGTTAATTTAGAAATAATTAAATTAAACTTTTTGATTCTGATATTTCTGTTTGATTTCTAGTAAATTATTAAAGAAATTTTCAATGAAATTGATACATGTATTTTAACAGAATTGAAGTACAATATGTACAAATAATGAAGTATTTTTTTCGATGAAGAAAAGAACCACAGTGAATATTAATATTTTTTCTGTAAAGGTAAAGACTAAATATATATATATATTAGTATTAATGTTTAGTTCTAAAATAATTTCATTCATTTCTTCAGTGGAATACTTTTTATAAATTTAAACGTTGTTAAATGATGATTTAATTATTATTTATCATTAATTTAAATAATTATATAAAAATATCTTTTCATTAATAATAATGCCTATTTCAAATATCAAATTATTAATATTGATGAAGATACAGTAATTTCAAAACATTTTGTCAATTACAGCAATTTGTATCTTTATTGTATATTTATATTTTCATTTTTTATTCATGCATAAAATAACAAACAATTTTAGTCATAGAAAATTAGATATCTTATAAATATCTATTCATAAATTAAAAAAGCTCATAAAATCATCGGAAATATATATATTTTTAAAAGAAGTATTACATATTTTTCAAGTATACATTATATATATTATTTTTTATTATTTTTCGATTTCTATTTCTTCTTAATTTATCTACATATGAATTTATTCTTTACTCTGTAATATCAAAAGCCTAAATATCTATTTCAATATGAAAAAGTATTATGTATTATCAAATATTACAATTTATCGTATGCATATGTGTGTGTGCGCGCGCGCGCGCGAGTATGTGTATATATAGAATTATTCACCATCAGCAATTTGTAATTATAAAATCTTTGAATTTTCAAAAAATATATTTTGACGTATAGATTAAAAACTCAAAATAAATATTCGCATTCGTAGAAGATACTAAAATTCATGTATGATAAAAATATATTAACTTAATGATAATAAAAATGGCTATCTTTATAAACTTTATTATCAGTTTTATTGGCAGGTAACGATAAATTGTAATATTTGATAATACATAATACTTATATATATGTGTGCGTGTGCGCGCACGCGTGTTTGTGTATAAATGTACATAATAGAAGAAAAATGAATATTTTTCTAGCAAAAGTATGTTATCATAATTATATAAAAATTTGAACAATATTGTAAAGTACATACATTAATGTATAAAACGGTGAAAGAATACTTATTATGAGCTGAATTGTTTATCAAAATTGTATTATGATATAATTATTTTATTACTTGTAGTGTTCAAAAATTATAAAAATAATGAAATAGTAAGTAAAGACTAATTTAAATGCTGTTATATTTATTACTTTAAGAATATTATAATATATTACTTAAAAGAATAATATTATTTAAAAGATCGACTATAATTTATTTCATTTTTAATAGACTTCGAATAAAAAAGTATTCAATTTTTTAATTAAAATTATCAATATAAAAACCGATTATGAAAAATTAAATTATTTTTAAAATCTTTTTAAATTACAATACTTGAAATAAATATTTATTATCGATAAAATGAAATAATTATTTGAAGTAAAAATTATATATATATATATTTATACATAATCAAGAAAAATTTGCTTCATAAATTCAGTTCAATATTATACATACTTTTTTTTAATTGCATGTTACTTTATTATCTTCAATTATTATTGAAATTTGTCTAAATGATGTATTACATATATTAATGAATAAATCTTTTATTTGATTAAACTAAATCGTTATCTTCTTTAATGTAGAATAATTAAATAACCACTGAAGAATTACACTGCTACTTGAATAGATAACAAATATTTGTAAATCATTAAAGCAGAGTGTAGTAAAGGTTAGATTTTAAAGTAAATGTTAGTAGATAGTAAATGTTAACAGTTCTTCAAATATAAAATTAAATTAATTTATGAGCAGTTGAAGAATAAATAAAGATAAAATAAGGAATTACATTGGTATCAAGGTAACCACTTAATAAATATAATAGATGCTTGACTTTGTACGTGACGTACGGTTCAACAAGCCCTTCCACTGAAAAATCAAGCTCTTCCCCACAACAGTGAAAAACCTCTTAGTTCCCAGCATCACGTATAACCTCAAGAAAACATGAATTCTACGTGTACAGTACGAGCACAACTTTCCCGTTTATCCGCCGATTTATTCCAAAACGTCCAGCGGAAGTCGGAGAAATATAGCTAATTATCCGGCTGACTAATCGACGACCACCAAACTCGGTGTAAGTCGCGATAGAATGAGAGGAGGACTAACAGAGGAAAAATGAGTATGCAGGTAACGAGTCATGCTTGTACGAACGTACAACATTGACGTCAGTCAGGTAGAGCGCATTATTGTTGAATTGTATATGAGCTGTGTTTAAACATACCCGAGCCAAAGAAATGTAGCGAGTGACTTTCCTGTCATTTTCTTAAAGTGAGACTTGCGTGATTCTAAATTAAATTCGAACGGTGATTTAATGGTAATATAGAAGGCTGGTGAAAACATGGCCGCTGTTGAGTGGATATGTTATGCCAACAGGAAGATCGAAATTTTGCATAGATGTGTATGCATGTACGCATTGCAGAGAATAAGTTAATGACAACTCAATAAGTTAACAAGTTAATAATATGTTCATTTCTTCTTTTAGCTTTACATTTGCTTAATGAATTTAATATAAACAATTAATTTCGATTCACATAAAATAGAACATTTTTTTAATTAATCATAAATTAAAAATATTGTTTTTCTGATATGTTTTATGATCTTGTACAAAAAATCTAAAATAAAGTTTAAATGCGCAATTGAAAATTCATTTTTAATTAAGTTTATACAATCCATAAAGTTAACTATCTGACATTACAATTTCTCTGACAAATTATCCTAAAAATTACTAGTTCAATTCCATAGAAAACGGGGGTATGCTGATACGTATGTAAAACAACTCCGACAAATCAAACGCACACTGTCACTTTCATGCGAAGTATTTCAGTCAGGAAAAATCAATATTTATTTCTCACGCATCAAGCCTAAAGATGAACGAGATGCACGTTTAATGTAGCAAAGAAAGAAAGAAATAAGGTGCAAGATAAGAAGAAGAAAGTAATGTGAGTATGTGTCACTTTTTCGCTTTTTTCACTGAAAAAGTAGACAGGAAAAACGTGCGTACACTTGGATGCTGGCCAAAATCGAAGAACGAGCGTCGCGAGATTTTGCCGAGGAATTAGAATTGATTTTCGCTGGCTGTCTTATATATCACTCTCCAAATATGATGTATAATTATGAGAAAACGAAATGGTCCATTGGCGATAAAAGATATATATGATTTACATGTCAGCATAAAATGCTTACTGTTTGCAGAAGATACGTAACGTGTTTAGGTGATATTTTAATTTTTGTAACCTTTATTACACGAATGATTGAGATTAGCTTATTAATATCTCTTATAAATGTCATATAAGTCTGTACAATAGAATATATAAATATATTATTAATTATTGTTGTGTAGATTGAATAATAATAGAAGGAACCATATAAAATATCAATTAAATAATTAAATTTAAAAACTGTATGTTTTTATAAGTATGTCAGGACAAAATTAAATTTTTTTTAATATCGTGTGCATAAAATAAATTACGTAAATTGAAATTTATGATTAGTAGATTTTATAAAAGTTGAGTTTGCTATGCTTTAAAAAAGAATTATATTTTTTCACGCGTGATAAAATATAGGTATGTGTTCGAAACTTTTTTATCACGTAGGTAAATACTGAATTAATGAACTAAAATACACAACTAAATTTCTGAATATAATCAAATAAGAATAATTAATATAAGAATAAATAATATGAAAAATTCCTTAAATTCCTAATCTTTTATTTTAAGGAAGGTTTTAATGAGGGAATATACAATTATACTACATCGATTTATAAGCTATTGTATGTGTATATTTAGGTTTTTATAGATGATATTCTACTTTATTAATTAAACTTGATTCTATTGTAAGTAAATAGAGCAATTTAAAATTTCATTTAATTAAATATAATAATTAAATTAAATTAATAATAAATAAATAATAATTAAAAAAATTAATTAAATTTAAAAAATTAATTAAATTTAAAAAATTAATTAAATTTAAAAAATAAATTAAATTAAAAAATACAATGAGAATAAATAATAAAAATATATAAAGAAATATAATAATAAATTAGTGACTTTTACAAATCTATACTTTATGATAAATAATCTTATGGATATTGTTTTATAATATATAATTATATAATATTAATACGAACGCTGTTTTTAATATTCAATTATTAAGAAATCAATAGACATTTTATTAGAAATACGTCAAAATAAATTACTGCCTACATAGAACGTGTATCATGGAATGTTTTTATTCATAATATCGATTAATGATACGTTGTAAAGTGAAAGATATTGGATAATTGAGTTGCTATCCCGACGAATGTATAGGTGTATATCGTATTCCATATTTCATTAGTTTATATACAAAAATAACACAAACAGAATTTCACTTCCTTTTTCTCAGTATATTTTATTATTGAGACAAATATACAAGTAGTTTGAAGAAACTAAGACTTATTTATAATCTATCTAATTTGTAACAATAATAAGTTATAATGTACCTAGACAACTCAAAAACTATAAAAGGTAATTTCGCATAAGTCAAATATTAACTCAATTACTATATATGCATGTAATAATTATATAAATATACTTTAATGATTAAAATTTTAACACAATTTGGCAATTAAAACTTGGCCTTGTATGTACGCTAACTACTCCTTAAGAAAATCGAATTTATTTCCAGGACATTTCTTAATTTTTTCTTAAAAAAGTCGATTAGTAAATTTGGCGAATAAAAACCGTTTTATAATTAACGTTTACTATATAGTTTGATTTAAAGAAAGTTTCCAAAAAAATCTTTCAAATTACCTAAAGTATTGATGAAGTATTATGATAATAAATGAGCATTCCTTAATTTGTAAAGCTTCTACTTCTTTCAGATAAGACTGTATATTGAATAGATGCTGACCAACAAATTTCTATTAAAATTTTGTTTAATTTTATTAACTATAAAATTAAATGTATAATTCATAATATATTAACTATATATTTACGAATTAACTATAAATCAGTCGTCAGTCTAATAAGTAATACTGGTACTTACTTATTCGTTTCCATTCTTCAAAGTGTTATTTACTCGTTACCTAAGGATAATTTATTATAGTAACGTAGGAAAATGAATGTGGTCATCAGAAGAGGACAACGATACTAATTGCGTATTAACTATCATTAAAAAAGGTAGTCCTCTCGATCAAGGAAAAAGAAGTCTATTATAGTAGTTTTGTTTGTGATGTATAACCACTTTATATTAAATAGTATATAAAGTGTCCAGAAATTTGACCATGATCTTCACGCTATTCGATAATGAGTACGGTGAATTAAAAAAGAAACAAGTAATAAGAAACAAAAAATTAGTACAGAATTTTTTCAGTATTATATCTATGAATATATATGATACTATCAAGGTTACCTTTCTATCGTTGAACATCTCGAGGCTAGGTGATTATCGTAGGAAAGAATGGGTGTCAGAAACAAGTAAAAAAAGAAACATCGTATGTATACGGGCTCTACATGCATATGTAAAAAAGATAATTTAACATAAGCAGATATCTATTATCGAAAAAATTTTATAAATCATACATGAAAATTCTGAATAAGGTAAGATTTCTGTTATAACGGTGAACTGCAAGAAAGTTAATTACGATGCGTACGAAGTTAATAGTTTGCCTAGTGCGGTTATTTAACTAGATCAACTAAAACATTAATTAAGTAATTTTCAAATTAAATATTAATTACAAAAAGAATTTCTTGTAACAGTTATATAAAAAAAATTTACTTTCAGAAAGTAAATATATAAGATTTTTAGTTAATTAAAGATAATTATTTAAAAAAAAAATTGTTTTCTTTTGTATTCTGGATAGTTTATGTCAGTAATGGTAATACGTAGAGTAATCATAATCATTATTTATTTTTTATGCTAACATGGTCATTATAATACTAATAAGTTATTTCGATAAATAATTATTAATTATCATTACAAAATATTAAGTTATAATTATTAAAGTCATTTCATAAAAAAGTGTAGTTAGAAGAACATAATTTACTCTTTGAATGTATAATTTTTTTCAAAAACTTGTGTGAATTAAAATTTTAAATTAATATATCCTTAATAAATACATACCAAAACGTAACATAATTGTGTTACAAAACTTTGTATAAATATTTTAAATAATACTTCAATTGCAAACTCTTATAAAATTTAATCTTAAAAACATTAAAGAAAAAATGATAATCGTACTACCAATATTACTTACGTTAAATATTCATGCAAGTTGATAAATAAAATTATTATGCTAAAAAATAAATATAACGTTACAGATATAAAAGATAATTAGATTTTTCATTATTTTTTAATAATAAAGAAGTGAATAATTATGCTAAATTATGTTACTGTTTTTGCGATAAAATTACACCATAATCCAAATTATAGAAAAATTGAAGTTAATTTGAAAATACTAAATTACTAATTAACAAAATAAAAATGTATTATGAATTTATTTTTGTTAGATATTCATTGAATTTTAAGATTAAAATTTAGTTTTCTTTAAATCAACGCGTAAAAATATTATTTAATAAAAATTGTTATTTATTATTTAAAAATGAATTTTTAAAATACAATTTATTTCTTTTTTGAACATTAATCTTACTCAGATTAATTTATTTAATAGGTAGAAAATTTAATTAGCTGGTTGCAAAGTTGTATAATTTAAATAGTTTTATTTTAAGTTCTAACTCTATGATTATATGGAAATGTTAGTATTAGCGTAATAGAATTTATTTTATACATAATTATATATGTAATTGTATGTCTTGTGAATATTAATATTATAAATATTAATTCATTACTTAAATAAATGAAACTACAAAGATATTAGACATGTTAATCTATTTATAAAAATTAAATAATTCTTCAAATGTTAATGCGATTCTTACGCAACATTTATTTGAAGGATTATTTGATTTTTTACCCTTTTCAATTGAGATTTATTTATTGATTAAATAATCATTGTCAAAATTTATAAACAAATATTCTCTTTAATTTTTGAAATGATAAATAATTTTGGCGAAACAAGAAATAATATATCATTGCAACATTTATTAAAGTACAAAATGTCACGAAATAGAATGTGGCTGTATTTTGAAACCTGTGATGTTTTACAGAATTTCTCAAAAATAATATAATAATTTATTTAAATTTGTACAAATTAATATTTTTGTTCAAATGAAAGCCAATAATTTCAGATTATTTCAATTTAGTTATTCGAAAAATAAATTAAAAAAATGAGAATAGGCAAATGAAAATATGAATATAAAACCAGGCTCAGATTAGTAGTAAAATAGAAATTTTCCTTAAAAAATTTTTCATTTATACGATTTTATCATTTTTATATACTCTATATAAGTCCTGTTGAATGTGAAAATGAATTTAAAGTATGGCTTATACAACTTACTACATAGTATAAAAGTGACATAATATTATATATACATTGATAGTTTAACTGAATAAAAGAGAATTTGAAACTTGATTAATATACATTAATCGTTGGAATCTAATAATATTTATTAACATTAAAATTAGACTCAAAAATATATTAATATCTTATTAACAAATTTTACAGAAAGCGCAATAATTTTCTAGATATAAATTTTTATTCCATAAGTGCCCTGTACAACTCGAAAGTATTATCAGCGATAAATCCGTAATGTAAGAATCTTATGAGTGGTATAAAAAATTCGATTTGGTCTCTCAAAAATTACGTGTAAAAGAAAATAAGAAAATGAAGTAATTAGCTCAACTGATAGCAGTGACGAAACGTCTGTTTGTAAATGCATAAGTGCTTTGGTGAAAAAGAGTCCTGGCCTCATCGCGAAAGAATATAAAGCCCAAAAATACGTACATAACGTCGTGTCCTTGGAATTATGTAGCGGAGGTTTCAAGGGATGCCTGATTTATTCGTCCTCACAAGCGACAATAAAATCAGGGGATGATGGAAATTTCAGAAAAGTACTTGGGCAGCGCGAGGGTAAAACCAGCGAAGAGAAGCTGAAGCGTGTATCCAGGAACGGAGTTTAATTCAGCTTTCGCTTTTTTTATGGCTCACGTCTTCGGTGGGTAATGCCTCTTATGAGGAGTGCACGCCGAAAAATCAGCCGCAGACATGCGCGACGTCGTCGACAACGGCGACGACAACGCGACGCCCACTGAATAACAATAATGACAAGGAGCGCGCGCGCCGTGTCAGCACATTGTACCGGTGTGACAGTGTAAATTAGGCTGATTTATCGATCGTGAACGTATCACGTTGAACTTTCTCGTGTGACACGAGCTAAGACTTGCGTTGCGTTCCGGAAAGATGACGTAATGCGTCGGCGCTCATCAATTGACACAAATGTTTTTTTTCTTACTTGCGATCTTTAGCTCGTTTTTACTACCTTTCTTTCACTTCGATCGTTGACAGCTGTATTGGTATGGGATATTCAGATTTTTTCAGTAGCACTTTTTTTGGCTATAGCTCGAGAGTTTTTCAATTACAGAATTGTCTTCCTTTCTTAAATAATAAGTGACAGTTTTAAATGTGTTTTTAAAGTTCAGCAGCGACTTTAGCATGTATCAATGTCATGCATTCCACACTGAAATTCGTACTGTAGAATTCCAACCCTGTTTTCTGAGTGATTTACGGTTTAGTTAGTAAATGGTAAATCATTCAATGTACCTCTAGTTCATTTTTTCCTATAGCACTTCCCTTGTGTACTTTAAGAAAGATATATTTTTTATTGATAGTTATATTTTAAATATTTAATTCATATATTTTCTATATAAATAATTTAGTATATAATATTGGCTTTCACGAGACACTTATTATGATGAAATAAATGAAACTATTTAAATGATATTTAGAACAGAAATATCGAGTTTTTGGATATTTATTAATAATCAAGTAATAAAAATATTTACTTTATTGAAATTAATTTTGCAACGTTTACTAAGATAAATTAAAGTATTTATTATCATTATTATTTATACACATTTCTATTTTAAAAATTCATTAATAAATAAGTGCATCATAAATACACCTGGATGAGTGGATGTAACTACTTCAATGAATTAACTGAAAAAGTTTATAATAAAAGTATTAATTGATTATTCGAAATCATGAATTTAACTTGTTCTAGGACAAGTCTTTATATAAATATATAAATGAAATATACTTTCATTAGTGTGAATTTTCAATCATCTGGAATTTATTAATAAGAAAATAATTTCATACTCGTATAATTTTAAATATATGAATTTTTCTTTTATACATTTAAAATATTCTTTGTTCTTATGCAATAAATGAATCAAAAATATTTTGAAAGCCTTCATTTGTTTACAAATTTTTGGCAGTTAATTAATATTATAAATAATTTATATCATTTATTTAAAATTCATGTCTATAAAAATGGATAATTTTCTTAAAGTACTGATGTATTGGAATTATTTTAATATCAGATTGGGATTGAAGTACAAAATATTTAATATTAAACTTGATATTAAATACAAATATGAGTTAAGTATTAAAATATACAATACAAATATATATATACGCGTGTGTGTCTGTGTGTATTAAATGTAAATTAGCAAAAGAAAATTTAAATAGTTACAATTTTCACTTGATATTTGTTTATTTTACTGACAAAATATGAAAAAGTTAGATGCGAATGTGCAATAAAAATTTCTTCAAAAGAAATATCAACGCAATGAATCAATCATATAATATGATATTGCGAAACTTAGATATAAAATAGTTTAAATAGAACTGGAACAGTCCCAGCAATAATTTTTTTAACTGGTATCAGAATTTGATATCGAAAACAGCAGTACACATATCCTGCATTACTTTTTACATACTAAAATGTCACAAGATAAATAAAGCTATCTTGTATTTGTATATATAGAAACTTCGTTTAGAAAGTTTCAAAATTGAAATATATGTGCATAATAGGCCGAAGAACATGCTATCGCTAACGTGCGGGTGCAATGACCGTGTGCATGTGCACTACTGCGCAAGAAAAAAAGACGTTAAAAAGAGATAGAGAAAGACAAAGAGAGAGAGAGAGAGAGAGAGAAAGAGAGAGAGACAAAGAGAGAGAGACAAAGAGAGAGAAAAGGAGAGAGAGAGAGAAAATGTACCCGATGACATAATCGACATACGTACAGAACAGTTTAGTATGATGATAAATTTAACGTGTATTGTAATAGCTAATTTTTTCTTTTTCTATTTTGAGTTGTGTAATCGATTGCGATGATTTTTGTATCTTGTAAATTGTTGATATATTATCGAAAAAACATATTTATATAGTCTCGTATAAGCTAGTTTAATATGTTCAAATATTCGCGTTTTGAAAGCTGTACGTAATACTCAGGAATGACGGATTTTGTTGAATTTTCCAATCACTATTTTTAGCTCACTGTTATGCTGGTAAGTTAATATTGATCGATTTTTATGTTTCTCTGGAAGTATGTATATATATATTTATATATATAAAGCGCTAAACGAGTATTAATTAATAAACTTTTTACATTTTACAAATTACCGTTTTAGATCACTTATTAAAGATAAATAATACAAGTCTAATCCGTTGAAATTTAATTTTACAACTATTATTATTTTTATCTTAAATATGCTGCATATTACTTGTGTAATTTTATTTGTTATTATTATTAATATTTATTATTATTAATATTCTTTTAAAAACAAAACTTTTGTTAACCGATATGTTCAAAATATTATCTCTCTTGGAAAATTTCACTGATGTATATACTTATATTTAAAATTATAAATTTCCCCATTGTTTAAACTACTTTTTAACTAAGCGAATCAATTCATAAAGTTGCTTCAAGAAGTTGAAGCAACGCCTTATAAATACATTTAAAATTATTTTTAATAAATAAGAATAAGTGATAAAAATAAGTATATAAATTCTAAAACCAATAGGTACAATACACATACACACACACTTTAATTATAAATGTGTTCTGACAAGAGGATATAAAAATGAAATTCAATTTAAATTTATATTCTTAAAAATTATAATATAATTATTATGAAACTCTAAGAAATAAATATTTATATAAAATTTTAGGATTAATTGATTTCAATTTATCCAAACAAATTTCAGAATAATTTTGAAAGAAAAAATATTATTGGTCTTATATAGTTGATAGTTTAACTAACAAATAATTCACATTATGTAACAATTATGTATCTACTTCATTAGTGAGTGAAAAGGAGAGGGATAGTTTCTCAGAAAAGAACCTACACGTATATAACTAAGAGAAATGCGTGACGCAGGAAGGTAATTAACTATACATTTTTTATCTCTTTCACGACATTGTGAAATGAATGTGCAACGATTATCGAAAACTGCTAGGTCAGTTTTCACGGTCGAATGAAGAAGTTAACATGTTATTTATAAACTATTTTATGCAATTGAGTCATTATAGAAGTATCAACGAGATATGATATAATTTTTTATTTCGGGTCTTATATTATTGAAAAAGTATTGAAAAGTGAATATTTAAAAAATTTTAAACTTGATATAGTTCATGATTTTTCATGAAACCTTAAGATATTACTTTGATATTGTCTTGATTTGATCATCAAATTTTGCAGAATACTTATAAAAAATTTTCCACAAGCTAATGATTAGTTTACAAAATATGAATTTATAAATAAAAGATTGTTAATTAAAAGAAATATTTGAAAAATCATTAGAACCATTAGAATATTAAATGTAATAAATATTAAAAATGTAAACGATAATTTAGAAAAAGGTCTTATGTAGAATTGCACAACGAAATTTTAATTTAAATTATTAATGTATATAACTTACAGGAATTTTATCGAAGAATAACTATAAACTTATTTACTATAATTGAAAATTTTTACTCTTCTAATTAAATAAGAAATAGTTTTCTATGTAACTTAAAATTTTTTATTGTTTTTCATAGATAACAATTCAAAATTAAATGCTGCATACTAGATTTCTATATTTATGCATAATTTATTTACAGCAGAATTGTGATTTAGAAAGTTATAAAAAATTAATAGCTAAAATATTCAGGAATATATTCTTGAAATTTTAAAGGATAATTCAAATTATCTTTAAAGAGCATCTTCTAGTACAGAGAAGTATCTGACAAGTTTACAAGAACTCAGTTAACGCACATCTTCTATGAATTCTTTATGATTTATTAATGTTTATTTGTTATTAAGTGTAAAAAGTAGTCTGTTACATTTTTATTAACTTTTTATAACCTTTTTATCAAATATGATATTCTGAAATATTTATATAATATATTATATAATAGAATTAATAATTATTATTATATTATATGTCAACTATTTATTAAATTAATTAAAGAATTAATTTAATTAAATAAAAAATTATCTGTTTGAAACTCATATTTTTCAAATTATCTCCTAATTTGAAAGAAAAACAAATTAAATGTAGCTCATTCTGTTTTTGTGTTATGAAAAGAAAGAAAATTCCGAAAATTCATTTAATATTTAAATTTTCTGTCTGAATTTCACAAAAAAATATTTAAAGAAAAAATAAAATGTTAATTAATTAAATATGACTAACATAGCAATTAAATTTGGGTTAAAAACAGTTTTACTAAAAATATTTTATATGTAATCGCCATTATTGATACCAATAATTATTGGTATTAATCAAAATTTTAATTAATAAAACTCTATTACTTATATCTTTATAATTCATTAAAATATAATATTTACATTTTAATTATAAAATCTTAGTTTTAATAGAAAATAACTCATATAGAATATAAAAGTAATTATTCTTGAAAAATTTATAAATCAAACGTGTATTAATTATAGTCATAAATAAAAATACACGCGAGCAAATACACAAAATAAGTAATAGTGATAAAGCTTTTTATTTTTTACTTAACAGTAGGAATGTATTACTAATTATTAATTAAATACATCAAAATAAGAGAATATTCTTTTGAACAGCAATAGTTGGTGTGACTGACTTAAAGCTAAGTTGCTAATAAATTGAAAACTTACAAATCATACTCATGTAATTAAACTAGATAAATATAAATGGATTCTTTCGATTTTCTTTCTTAATGATGAAATTTTAACGAGATGTTTTGAAGATGTTTCAAAAAAGAGGTATCAATAGTATCAATTACATACATTTTAGTTGATTAGTACCAAATATTTGAATTCGAGCATGAAACTCGTTAATATTATTGTGAGAATGGCCGGAAGTAAATCTAATAAAAGCTTTGTAATATTTGTAATTCTTATAATGAAGTAGCTGGCATTGCATACCTATCTTCAAAATATTTGTGGGAGTCACGTGAAGGAATCGATTCTGAATAAATAGGACTAAAGAGGCTCGTGCTGCGCATGGACTCAAGACTATGCAAGTGTGTGAGTTTCTTAAAGAAGTTAAAACACTACCATCTGACTACTAAGCCATTTTTACTAGATATAGGTGAACAGTATTGTAGTACTATACAGTAATATTATTTGATAATTTTATGATAATTGTATAAGTATAAGAATATAAGGATTATGCAAGGTGACTTACACCTGATATTTAAAAATGTAAACACACATGCATACATACATACATACATATATACAAACATGTATACATACACACATGCATATACACATACACGTACGTGTATACATACACACATGTATATACATATACACATACACATACATATATACATACCACATACACGTGAACATACACGCGCGCGCACACACACATACATACAATTAATGAGAATGCATTATTCAACAAAATGTCCTATATTTTCATCAAGAGCAACTAAAAAGGCAGATTTAAAAGAAATTTTATTATACGATATTTCTTATGTAAAATTTAAGAAGCATTTTTTCGAATATGTATAGCCAAACCTATATATGTAATTATGAAGAAGCTAAGTTTAATCGTAATGATTTTTTTCATTTGTTAGTCTTTTTATGATTATTAATCACAGTTGAAATTGTAGAAAAATTTGCAGTAATATTATTGTATAAAAATTCCTGAAATAAAACTTATTTTACACTTCATAATTCTTTTTCCCCCCTAATGGTCAAAATATTGTTTTTACTTTTCAAATATGTACTTAAATGTATAAAGAATTTCAAAACTGTATTGTATATTTTTTATTTTGGAAAAGATCGTCGGAAAATATCTTTTCCTGCGTATTTTCCAGTAAACAAACTTAAATCCAGTGATAACTTTTTAGGAACAAAAAATATTTTAATTTAGAATTTATTAGAAAATTAAATTATTAATTAATCTAAAATTAAACTTTAATTTATTTTAAAGTTCTAATTAATATTGAACTTTGTATTATAAATAAGAATATATCTTTCACATTCTAAATATTTATACAATAGTAATTAAAAAAATTATTTTATTAAATATTTATTGAATCCGCTTATTAATAAAAAGAAAGAAAATTTTTTAACTTACGTGTCATGGTTTTTTTACATATATACAAAATGTTTCACATTTTTGCAAAAAATGTATAAAATTTAAATGACCCATTCAAGCACTCTAATAAAAAGTTTCTATTTTAAAGATACTTAGATCTTCATAGAATAAGGATGAGATGATCATAATTTGAAAAAATTACCATTTCAAAAAAATATGAATGTTATTAAATTATTTAAAATTGGTTAAACTTTGATATTTTACTTTTAAGAAATAAAACTTCTTTAATATTTTTATTATGAAAGATAATGTTGTTGCTAAAATGAGAAATTATTTACATTTGTTGAAAACATGCTAATTCTTATAGCAATCCGTAAAAGAACTAATCAGAAATTCATCATAAATATATGAAAAACTGTAAGTATGAAAATATGTTCTCACCTTAAATTAATTTTCTGTACCTTGTAATTTTCTGAGTAACAAGTAATTAAACACATTATGCTTATATATGTATAATATGAATGTATTGTAAATATAATTATAGTTAATAAGTGATGTTACTTAATCGATACTTTAATTAGTCTAGATTTATACGTGGTGTTTTAACAATATCTGACTGTTCAACTATAAACAAACCCGTACTGCTAATTATCATACTATACTATTTGCAAAATGATTAGTATTTATATATTTATCGATATGGAAAGAGTACACACAGAAAACACATATAGATTTAAGTGTTAAAACGGAGCGATTAATTATTCATTTTTTTCACTATAATCTTGCACAGTTGCACATGCTTTGTTATGGTACACAGACTGAGGCAATGCATTTAGCTAGTGTTATCTTGTAGCTCTTGGTCGAGGTTCGAAAGACCGCGATTTAATGCGGCACGTTCCTTTCTATCATACAGCTGCATCACTATAACAAAGCACACTAAAGCGACTTCGCATTCCGATGCCAAGCTCTAGTCGCACAATCGATTGCTCGTGCACATATTATTGCATGGATGGAGGCCGGCCGAGGCCACGTGTCGTTCACGTGACTTACTCCCGGAATATTCAACCGGTCTCTTATCTCGGCGGTACCAAGCTCTCGGCAAAACAAATGCAGAGAAAAAGACGCGATCTCGTTCTTCTCATCGCTTGCGTCCGTGCGTAACCTCGCTAGTGCGGTTGTGTCCATTCACCGATCGATCGACTTCTGCTCGGACGATTTCGATGGAGAAAACTGCGAATTAGCGCGGCGCACTTATCCGACCATTTTCCTTTTTTCACTTTTCAATGCCGTGCTTACGTGACTACGATAGAATTACTACTGGACTGTGTACGTTCTACCCCTCAATGTTATTTTGATAATTTCGTAAAAAATAGTCTTGAGAATTTTTATTTTCCATCTCCGCTATATCAAGGTATACCATCTACAAAACATGCGATAAAATTTGTTTATAAAGGAATATCCTTTATATTTTACATATAAAATCGATTTAAACCTAATCTAATTTAAATTTCAAAGATAAGATACTTAAATTGTAAGTGTACAGAAAATGCTTGTACTGAAAATATTTTTAATTTCTAATTATAATTTTGAAAAATTAATAGAAACTAATTAAAAGCTTAGAGTATTTAATACTTTTAATAACTAATCCAGTCAGGTAGGTCTACTTTGCTTAATAAATTCTGGTCGAATTAGATAACTGTCCGATTATCACTTCTAGCGCTTTTTTCTTTAATTCAACCGTATATTTTAGTGAATACTTACAAGTAACTTCATTTATTTTCAAATACCGCTTTTAAGTAGAACAGTGTTATTTTGATATTCGATTAATGCATATATTCAATATGTATATATTTTTTGGTGTTTATACAAAATTAATCTTAACAGAATTTAAACAAAACATTCTTTTTCTATGATATACTTTTTCTATATATACAAATCTTGTTCGTACATATGATCAAAATAATATGAAATAAAGTATCATTTATGAATTGAGAAACGATAGGTTTCAAAATAATATTAATTATCTAGAAAATATTACTTGAAGTATATTTCATATATATTATTTATAATGGAAAAATTATTTTTAAATAAAAAACGCTTCATCGTGTACAGAAAAAATGTTTATCGAAAAAATTAAATAAAAATTAGAATAAATAAAATATTAAATAAAAAAATTCAAATTTCTTCAATAAGATTTAAGTAATTTCAAATATTCCATATTCACAGACAATAGGCTACAAATATACTCACCATGATTTATATAAAAATCCATCACAATCTACGAGTAGTGCAATTTTTGCGCTATCTTTTTCTCAATAAATGCATCGTTAAGATCTTTTAAGGAGTGCCGATATTAACCTTCTCGCACGCACCCATACGTGCACATATTCATATTCTGTCGTACGACGAAGACTTTCTGCTTAAAAGATGCAAGGTGAAAGGAAAAAATAAACAGCCGAGCAAATAAATTAAATTTCATCATCGTAAACATTTAATTAGATCGCAAATTATCCTGGTAAAAAAGAAGAAGACCGCGATAAAATCCGTCGTGCATTAAGATTGCAAGATATAAATGCCACGTGCGCTCATGTACAGATAAATACATACATATATATATATTTAAACAGGTTGCGAACCAAAAGGAGCACAAGCCTGCTTGTAAACCAGTGATCGTGGCGTAGCCGGCGCCAGGACGTCCGTTTTTCACGTGTGCATCGTTCTGTACTCCTTGAGATTCGCGCCTTTCTCTCTTCTTTGAAAATAGATTTGCAGTTATTGTTTAAAAAAATGTACATCACTAATTAAAATTTTTGTATATAAATTTTGTTTATTAGAAAATTAGAAAATTATTATATTTTGATTCTATGCTATAAAAACATTATGCATAATTTAATAAACTATTTTCTTATTTAAGATTCTTGTTTATATTCTTATAAGTTTTATTCTATTATATATAGATGTGAATTTGACATCACTTTTGAAAAAAAAAAACTTTAATCATCACTTAATGCTTGATGTACTCTTACTTCTTTCTCTGAAAATCGAGAGAGAAAAAGAGAGAGAAGGAGTAAAAATTGTTAATTCCATACATTGTTTCCCGTTAGCTTAGAGTAAAGTGTGAAGCTTGTGAAGTAAGAGATAACGGATGCTACTTTATTCTTGCTGACAGGTGTGCGATTGAACACCTGAGCTTTTATTTGGATTATCTTTAAGTAGTTGATTACCACTTTCTCATTATACCGTTCCAATATACAACACATCTGCAAGTTTTTAACTCAATTGAAAGGGCAGGAATACGTATAATAGGAAAACGTATATATGAAACAAAAATTTCGAAATAGTTGGTGAATATTTTATGGATCATATTTTAAGATTTATCATATGATTTATAAAGAACAAATATTAATTAAATAGTCAAAATTATGTTAGAATATATCCGTAAATTTTGAATATGATAATTATTATATTCATACAAGAATATTTTAATTTTTAGGTAAATAATGTTATCGACTAAAATTTATTCTGCTATTTTATGTTTTCATTCAAGAAAGTTGACGGTTATTACAAACTTTACCATAAAAATATTAATAAAAGGATTAAATTTGTGTTTTAAAACAATCAATTGAAGTTACTTTGTTTAAATATTTATTCATGAATACAATAATTATAATGAATTTCTGAAAGTAATTAGTACTAGAGTCACCTACATTATATTTAAAAAAATATATTTTATGAACGATTATTTGAATTGATCAACTAATATTTCTTTAATATTATACATTATAAATTCCTTATCTTTCAATCAAATAAATTATTGTGTTTTTCTATATTATTATGTATGTAATTTAAATTATATGTTTATTAATTTCAATAAAATATTTGTATAATAATAATAACGAATTAATTAATTTGTTGTAACCTACATAATACGAATGATATTACTGCGAAAAATAATAGTAGTTACAATAGTAATAATTTTAAGAATAAATAAACATCCTGATAATAAATTAGTATGAATCATAAGTTCATTGCAATATAGTAAGAAATATTTTTCGTTTGAGATATTTATGTCGTAAATAAATATTCATCTACCATATTTTAAGACTTTAATTTAATTAAGTAGTTATTAGTAATTTGTAAATATATTCATATACAATTACAATATTTGTTCTTCCAAAAATATTTTATTTTAATATTCTATAAACGTTATTAGACTAAATTTGTTATATTAGAGCTAATTAACACTATATACAAAGTTCAAAAATGAGGTAAAATTAAAAAATGCTAACATGTAGTTTATGAAATGATGATATTTAAATTAATTTTATCAAAATTAAGTCATATATTTTCTTCAATATCAATTGAAATTTTAAAAATAAATTTTTCATGAATACTATTGCAAACATAATTAATGATGAAATTCATAGATTTACAATTGGATAATTTCGTTTTTAACGATTTACGTAAGTGGGTTATAGATTTCAGTACCTGTTACATGAATGATGGAACTTTAGACTTATAAAAACTGAAATTATTTGATCCCAACACAATTCTTTGGAAATTTAAAGGATTAAACTAAGAATTTGCATGATTTAATTCTTTCAACGTAATCCGAATGGTGAAGAGTTTAATATTTAAAAAAATATCTATAGTATTAAAAAATATGCTAATATTGAAAAAAATAATATAATTTCATCAAATTTATGAATAATAGTAAATAAAATAATTACGATTTTGAGACTAAATTGATATTTTGACTCAATATGTTTCTATTGAATTTATTTGAATGAACTCTCTCTTGAAAAGATAAATAAATGACCGCAGTTTGGATGATCCTTTGATACCTACTCAATCTAGATTAGATGAAGCCTTATGAATTGTAACGTTATTGCGATTTTGAAAGAAAAAATCAAAACAACTTACTTTCAATTTGAAAAACGCATTAGAAGAACTGCATTAGTTTTTAATTTATTTAATAAGACAACAAATTTTTTTTAGAAAATTCAACTGTGAGATCTTTTTATTTAAATCGATGTATTTTTTTACATTATAAAACTAATGAAGAAAAAATTCTGAAAAATTGCAACTGAAATATATATTATATTACTATTTGTCTAAAAGAACATTTTGATTAAAAGTCTCTTACTACACTCATTGATGAATTGAAATTTGGTATAAAGCTAAAAAAAATTTCTATAAATAATGGTTAAAATAAACATTGATTCTTGATTATTAATATAACATAATAGTAAAAATCTCTTTCATAACAAGAATGAACAATATAAAAGTCAAAGTTGTCTTATCAATTTACAAAAGTTTGGAATATCAATAAAAATTTATTTTTTATTTTTTAATTATATTTTCGATAGAACTAGACTAAACATCTTACGGACAAATAAGGAAACTTAAAGAAAATCGACATCAATATTACTTCACAGCAGTGCGTAATAGATTTTGATTCGCTAGCGATTTCCTTTATTTTACCAAGAAACCGAATTTCCACTGTTAAGGTTCTTTCATGATTTTCTACTTCCTGAATAACACATTCCCTGTTCCGATTAATTTTCATTCGATGTATCAACTCTACTACCTTTACGATGCCACGTCGTAAATTGTATCAAGTTTTTCACGAGACCGGCACAGTTCGCCGATCTAAGAATAGATCGCAAATCGCACAGCACTGGTCGTCCAAGCCTACTTGTCGCTTTTTTCTCTCCTCCTTACATCTGCTTCTGACTCTCTTTCGCGTTTTCTCGCTTCTCTCTGAGGCTATAAAAAAGAAAAAAAGGCCAGCCGTTGCCTCACGAGAACGAACAAACTATCCGCGGGCATAGGGCAAAAACCGATGCGAGCCTGGTGACCGGTAAGTCGGCCATTTCTAGTCTATCTTTATATTGGCGTGAGCGAAACGTAACACAAGATTCCTGAGCTTCGTTTTTCCCCTGCATACGCGATCGCGACTTTATACGCCTGCCTATCCCTCTTATTAACAGAGACATTTCCTTTTTCGCGAATCCCGAAGTGCCTATCTTCTTTTTATGCCCAAGTAGCTTTTTGCTGATCTTCTCCGACCAGCCTGTTCTACAAAAATCGTCGTCTCTAGAGAACGAGCGGCTCGTCCATTATTGTTCTGTTCCTTTTTTTACAATTCCTCGGCGCAAATTACTATGTGATAAACTCTTTTTGTTTTTTAAATTTATTTATAGAATTAATTTAGTTTATAGAAGTTATTTAAGTATTTTTAGATTATATACTAGCGTTTCTCATACTACTATGTATCATTTTTAAAACGCACACTTTATTTAAGCCTATTTATATCAAGTTTTATGTAAATGTGTTTTATGTAAATGACTGAAATGTTTTAGATTATTTAAGAATATTTTTCTTGATATATTTTCTTTATGAAATAATTTAATTTAACTAATAGTTGAAATTTGAAAAATTTTAACTTTCACACATATACACACTACACATACTTTTATTTTTTATTAAATATAATTATATAAAATATTAATTAATAGTTTGTGACAAATAATGAATAGTACTTAATAATTGAAAGAATTATTTTACTTATATTATCAAAACGAAATACTTAAACACAACATAATAGAAAATAATAAATTGATTTTCGGAGATAAAATTTACATTAAACGATTGTATAACGATATAAGTTTAAATTTACAAGTATACATTTTATTATTTTTCAATTTTTTATTAACAATTCTGATTTTTATAAAAATGTCCAAGTAAGTAATATATACTAAACTTTTTGATTTCTTAAAATCTTAAGACCATTTACAAGATAAATTTTTTGATAAAATCAAACTGCCTTCTGTTGTATGGAATTAATAAGTTCATTAGCTATCACTACTTTGTATTCATTCGAATGGTTGATAAAATAAAACAGTACTTTGTATCATTAGTTTAAATAAGGTTCAAAAAAAATATTTACTTTTTTATCTTTTTCGTAAAAGTGGCTCATAAGCAAGTATTTCTCGCTTTAGTATAATGTTATGCAGAATGAACGAAATATACCGATTAATCTGAAAATACTAAATTTAAATTATGTTAGTCTAAGGTTAATTTTTTTTATGTACCGATATAGTTGTTTACATATGTATTTTTCCATTGTCTAATATTTTTAAATTAAGTTCATAAATATAAGAACAAATGAGTTTGAGTATTTAATTTATATAATGAAAAGAAATAATGAGAATGTATTAATTGAATGTTATACAATTATTTAATAATACTATTATGTTATAATAAAATCAGGATTATGCAGCTAATTATATTGGAATAAACTAGTTGTTAAATTATTTGAATAAATATTATATATTTTTTGCGTAAAATGAGGATATTTTTTTTAATCGTATGGTTCAGTTTACAGTAAATGAATATATTTCACGTTGTAATGCAATATTTATTATGTTTATTTGATTATCGCATTTTTTCTATTGTGATGAATCGTCACGTCAAATTGATCAAACCTTGTGCGCAATTTTTACTATTTTTCTCTTGATGGATAATATTTTCTAATATAATACATTAGTACAATACATTTATTAACTTTCCTTGAAGTTTCATTCATTTCATATATAAATGTCTTCTTAAAGTTATAAGGTATATGACATGTCCCACGCTCCACCCTGAAGCTTCATATTATCGACGTTAGTAGATTTTATTCAATCTTTCCATTATATACAATACAATATTTAATACTTATGTGGAATCTTTAATTGAAAAGTTATATTATTACTTAGATATTACTAAAAAATGATTAATCTCTTAGCAGATTATAAAAGAATGTTAAAGCAATTGTTGAGAAATAGAAATAAAGAAATATTGTCCATTATACATTTGAAAATATTTTCAAATGAATAATTAAACAACTAGAAAAACTGTAAGATAGAACGCATATATATACTCAAACTATTGTAGAATATAAGATTAACATTATCATCATTATCAGTTTTATTACAGTAATATGTCAATTTTTATAATATTTTATTCTAGTAAATCACAAGAATATTTTATAGATATTTAAAAAAATCAAATTGTATGATTACGTGAATATTATTGTTAATGTATTTTAACAAAGATTTTTTTATTTATGACATCCCCATATAAGATTGGTTAAGTCCAAAAACAATTTCCCGAAACTAAGAGTGAATTTTTATTCAAAAAAATACAGTACAAACTAAAATTTCGGTACTTATGATTATAATGTAAGATTTCTTAGCTAAGCATAAAGAAAAATTTACATCTGAATTTTATTTTTTGTATTTTATAGTACCACGTGTTTAATGTTTTACTGCATTTTAAGCCTATCATTCGAAGCCGTCGAATCAAGTTTTGGAGCATCAGTTGAAATATGAATAACCTACCGGCAAAGTAGAAAACTGCGATGCTGTTTCTGAATATTAACACGTACAGACGTAGTTTCATGAAAAAAGGTGGGAAAGTTACGCGAAGAAAGAAGAAAGAGAAAGAAAACATGCGCGCATATTCCAGTGTTGGACAGGTGAAGTGAAAGCACGCGAGCGCACGTGACCACTTGCGAAAAGGAATCCGAAAACTTCCGGAAGTGCGCGTGCGCGCGGACAATCTGCAGCAGGATTCCCGGTTTCACGGCCTTGCTGATTTCGATTTGCGCAAGGTGAATTGCCGATAGCGTAGCCACTGAAAACTTCGCATGGCGCATGCATTATTCAAGCAGGCGTTGATAATATTTTCATTTCGCGCGAGCTGATAATTTCTTCATCTTTGTGCAATCAGCAAAGTTGATACGGGATGCTGAAACTCCTCATTTGCCCTCGCAGATAATCATGTTTCTTTGTAACATCGTTGCGCAGACGTTGCAGGTACTTGACGTATGAATCGCGGGAAAGAAAACGTTGTTAGAACAACGCTTCATTCTTATTTATCATACGATTGGACAATAAACGTCACTTTTCCCAGTTTCACAAGAGAATGTAGTGATTAATTTTTTATTTAGTTATTCAGAAGCCGGAAATGTAATTATAGAATAAAGTTATTTCTTTGTATGATTATTTCGAAAATTGATTGATTTAAATGACTTATTTAAATGTCGTTGCTGTTATCGAAGATAAAAATAAAATCGAATATAAACTTTTCCGACACACTGCCAAATGTAATCGTTACTTATAATTTACAAAAACAAGTGATTATGTTTCAACAATTGGTTTAAAATTGTTTTAGATAATACCGATGTTGTGTCTCAATTTATATTTTTGAATAATGACAAGAAATGTCAAAAATTAAAATATTTTAGAATGCTCTTGCTTTATTTTTATAGTTTTTATGTTTATAGTTTGCCTAACGAAATATGAGTTTAAAATTAACTTATTGATTTATATTAATATTAAAATTTCTGAAGTTGAATAAATATTATGAACGATAAACATATTTCTTTAACTCGTTTATTTGGTCTAGACTCTGCTAATAAAAATAACATTTCTAAAGTTTGACTTATTTTACCCAAAATAATACAATTTATATATTAATATTTATCGGTTTGTAAATATTAATATTTAAATGTAAAAAGAATAAAATTAATTAGATTTATTTGATTTGTTTTACATTCATCTTATTACATCTGCAATGTTTATTAAAACAATATTATTGGTTACATTCGATCAATTAATTAATATATTTAATCAACTAATTTAACAGTTTTATCGTTAGATGAATATTTTATGATTTTTTTAATTTAAAAATCATTTTTTCATAAACTTATTTATTTAATACTGGTATTTTTATTTTGTGAGTTTAATGGTTGATAATAATGGACTCGTTTTGCACAAAACTACAGAAATATATTGTAATCAATGTATGTAATTTACTAATATATTCGAACGTATTATTATAATTGATTGTAGATTATAACGCAGGAATTCAATATAAAGAATTATTCAAAAATATTTACTCACTTTAATGCTTAGTATTGCTTATAAGCAATAACTGGTAATAATAAGATATAGAAAAAGTTTGAGAAACTATTTCAATACTAATCGATAAAAACGACACTTATATTAACATTCATCATGCAAATGAACGTAAAAATCGATACCTTATTATAACTGATCACTCGAGCGAAAGACCACCAATAATGACTCTCATTTAATAAAAGAAAAAATTACAACAATGTCACTTACGTCGTAGTGGATTTAATGTTGCACCCAATGGCAGTTCGTTACCGAAGCGTGTGCGGCGTCGTCTCTGTTTCCTCCTCTGCGGAGTCTACAACAACCCCTTTGAACTCACAGAAAAGCTTCACTAGCAACTGATTTCGAAATAGACGATAGAAACGAAGAAAATCAATACTTTAAACTACGTGTCGATTTCCATCGACTCGTGCATTCCTGCACTCCCGGGAACGTCTTCTGGCGTATTGAAAAAAATAGCGTAAAAGAAGAAAAGAAGTGGAGGCAGAATAGAGGATCCGTCACACCGACTGAGAGAAAGAAAAATCGATACCGAGAACCTCTTTTCCCTTGTTACGTCCGGACGAAACGAAGATTCGGAGACAACTGGCGAACGTGCGCGACGAGCGAGTGCGAGGCGATCGGTACTGCAACCGATATCTCCTTCACTCGCGGTACGCGACTGGCTCTCGTACACCACACGTTTGCCGAGAGCTCGGTAGTTTCTTGGCTCTCTGACACACTCTTACTTGAACCGCGTGCGATACGACTTTGCATTGCCGAAGCATCAACATCCATAGCTATACTCCCTTCCCCTTCTCTTTTCTACATTTATTTCTCTATCTCTCTCTCTCATTCTTACTGTCTCATTCTTTTCGAGTTTTTCTTTCTGGCTCTATTGGGTTGTGATTATATGCATAAGTACTAATTTCCTTTTTTATACGTCATTATCTCTTGTCTCTTCATTACGATCAGCATTGCCGACAATCAGTATTATCGACAATTATGAGAAAATTTCTAGCTTCATCGGTAGAAAGCTCGTTGTAATATTAAAAGTAGAATCGACGAACCAGACTTATGAAGTTTGGAGCAACTCACATAGACATAGACATGGTAGAAATTGAGCTATAAAATTGCAAAACAAGAAAAGTTCATTTTATTAGATAGATCTATAATATTTATAGATTTCCATACATGAAGTTTATTTTTCTTTCAGTTCGCGATTATTTTTGACTTAATTATTTGTATAAATTAATAGTTTTACACTGAATATTTTAATGACATATTACCAGTGTTACCTTATCGTATACTTCTTTTGCTAACGGATAGAATATGAATTCAGGAATCTCCTATTGTTGTATATGGATATCTTCAACTAATAGTATTAGACAATTGCAGTGTTATCTACATAATCAATAAGTTATTATTAAATTATAGTTCTAAAATGTGTTTACGTATATTTATGTATATTTAATTAAAAATATTTAATTCATTCAAAATGAGTCAAATTGATTAGTAATTATAAAACCAATTAGTATGTACTCAAAATAAATTATATTGTTATCCATAAATACGTGTTATTCAGAAATTATAGAGAAAAAACATAACGTCTGTATTAAAATAGATGACTGGAAGATTTCATAATATGCTATTATATTTGTGTAATGGACTAACTATAAAATGTACTTTTATTTGAAGATGAAAGGTCAGCTTAACAAAAACGGAAATCCTGTACGTGGAATAATTTTTTCAGATTTTTTTAACGCTCTATGTAAAATCTGAGAAAAAATTAAAATGAAGAATAAACCATAAAGTATTCACTTTACAAATTTATGTATTAATATAAAAACTATTAAGTTGACTCATTCATATTACATATTATTAATAGCATTACATATAAAGAAGAAACAATCTTTAATTAGTATTTGCTTCAGTTAAAACTCGTTTTATATTTCGCTTATATAATATTTATTATATACGATGAGTTTCAAGTAATGATTTACGATAAAATTTCGTAATTGAGTATATGCTTTTAATTTATAAATTTATAGGTATAAATTTACAGAAATATCTGAATTTGTAATAAACCAAATTTCGTATAAACAAAATTTCAGTACCTAGTTACACTTCTCTAAACAAATTTGTAATTGAAAACATGATAAAATGATTAATGCGAGAAAATTTTCAAAAAGTTTGTATTATTCACTACTCCTTAGATATTTTAAAATTATCTTTATATTTTGTAGTTCATCATATAAGTAATTTCTTTTTCTCAAATTAACTACCTTTTTTACTAGGTTTCAAGATTAGATAGTAGTAAAAATTTTATATTATAAGCTTTGTAATATCGTTTCAAGTACTACAAGAATTTGCATCTATACAAATTTTAATTAAAATTACTATATAATTAGTATTATGAAAAAAATCAGCTTCAGTTTTGAAACTTCAAATTTGTTGTCTTTAAATATTATTTCTTATTTTACATTTAAATCTTTGCAGTGAAAAAATTATATATATGGTTTTACATTTAAACAAAATTATTTTTGTACTAAATGTATATTAATATTAAATTTGAAATAAATCAGTATTCAATCACACTAATTCTTTTTTCTGCTAAGAACTAAGTTTTTCATATATTCTTCTACAAATATTAAATATTTTAAAATGAATTTCTTACTACTTCTTTGTATATTTCATGAAAAGCATTTTTCTTTATTTCGTCTATTTGACTAGTGATAACATTTTAATTTTTGTTTACCTAGTAAAAGAAGTGTGTATAAAGATTCTCTTATTATTTACTTTAGATTATCTGCATTTAATATTATAATGATTTTTTCTCTTCTTTGATAACGAAAGATAATATAATTTATACGGATTCGGACGAATAATCAGTAATAAATATGTAATTCATAAATTGTGTAAATTATGCATATTAAATCAGTCTACTAAATCCTTACGAAAAGAATAAATCATAAGTAACCGAGTTAACATTAATAAACTAATAAAACATTGAATATATACAATGAAAAATAAACTACGTTTGAAATTTAATTTAATTATAAATATACAATTAAAATATTTTCAATTGCTTTCATATTTAGTTCTTTAAAACAAATTAAATAAAAAAATTTCAAATTATATCGAAACTATATAAATGTGTGACATTATTTAGAAAACTAATAGTATCTTTTAAATACTATAGAATTTTCTGAATTGTCATTTTCGTTTCCTTAAATATTGATTCTATAAAAAGTAATGCCATAGAGTATATGTAGATGATTCCGACAAGAATATACTGACCGTGACACAATGGCAAATGTAATTTGAATAATTGAGTAGTTGCGGACGTCTGTTGGGAGATTAACAATTATCAGAAGACGTTTCTTAACTATTGTTTAATTTATTATATTTTTGCATTGTTCTAATTATATGTACTGATTGATTTATCTAATGATTTTCTATTTAGAGTTCTCCTTTAAAAATTTTATTAAATTAATATTAAGAATAATTTTTTCCAGAATTATTGTTTTAGTTTCTTATTTTAATATATTATTTTAAGAATATTTAAAATTTTAAAAAATTCAAGAATTTAATTTAGCAACTTATTTCAGCAATAGTATCTATATAAAAGTTGATTCCCGTCATTTAGAAAAAATAATAATCCTGACATTCTCAATAAAATCATTTCTTAGTGTATTAAAGCGAAATTGGATATAATAAAAGAAAATTTTAGTAACGTAAAGTTTTCAAGAAATTTTAGGGACATTTTATTAAATATTACTTGAAATATCGAAGTATTAATAATTAAAACAGCTCTATACGAAATTTCGATGTAATAGGCTAATTTGAAAAAATACTAAATTTGAATCAAAATATTATCTCATTTTTGCTAAAGTTGGATTTACTGATATTTAGATATTCGAAAAAATATTATTATTTCATAATAATTTTCGATGGTAATTAATAACAACATTCCATATAAAAATAAAAATGTAAGTATATCAACTTTCTAATTTTTATTTAAGTAGTTAAAGATTATCAACTTCATATTATTATTTTCATTCTAAATTCAAAACATTATTTCTCGTAGTTCGAAATATTATGATCTAATATGTAACGTATTGAAATAAAATATTTAAATTATATCAAATAAATGAATCGCATAATACCTATCAATGTATTTATTGATTTATTGATTTATATTGATTTTTTAATATTGATATATTCATAATAAATAGGTATTTTTTTATTTTACTAAAATACTTTTTTAAAATAGATATTAAATTCGTTCTTTAACAATACTAATAAAAAAAGATAATAATTCTGAGATAATAATATAGTTAATAAAAAATAATAATTTACAAAAATAATATAAGTATAAATTTAAATCGTTAAAATAGATTTACAATACTCTTGCAGTTCTTTGCATATTACAAAAATATTACAAAAAATATTTTAAATAATGATTTTACTTTTATAATATTCAACCACAAACAATAATAGAGAAGCAATGTCTTACATTAAGTAGAAAAATTATAAATACTTGACTTCTTCTGAATCAAAATTAAATTAATATCGTTCTCTTATATTTCTGAAACACTTATCGCTGTTATAATAAATCTCTTAGATGCATGAGAAAACATTCAATTAAAGTAAACGAATCTTTTTTCAAGATGAATACAAATCTACTTGGAAGGTAAAATATATGGACACTGTGCTAGAAAGTTAGAAAAGTGAGTTTACTGTCGTTTAAAAAGTAATCATTCAGCGTCTATATATGATGTATAAATATGAATGCTTGTTTATATTCGGCGGCACAACAATGGTACAAAATTACCTTGCCCCGGTAAAGCTCGAGGCAATTATCGTAAAACTTGAGACTTAAACTCGATGACACTTTTACGATAGTTTTTTCACCAACATGACATCAACGTTCGTTTAAATTCTGGACAGATAGATAAGCTTTTAAGTACTCTATTTTTCTTCGATTTCTATAATTTTGTTTATCTCATTGTCAATTCTCTGTAGTTTTATTTTATTTGAAAGACAATTTCGTCTCACATTTTGTTACTGGCTACTCTAAAAATTAAATTTGGCTACAGTGAACATAAAGTCAAAGCTCAAAATTATAAATAAACATTGTATATTGTTCTTGATAAAATAATTTTTATTTTAACATGTTTTATTAAGAAAAGGATATAGGAATGGAATAGTTTAAAATCATTTTTTTTATTTATCAAAAGTCATAAAAGAGAAAATAAAGACATAAATTAATATCATATAAATTAATTAACAAATACCATTAATATTCTCTAACATATTTATATTTAGATTTGAATCTGTACTTTAAAAAAGTAAATTACTTAAAATTGTTTGAAAACATTTGGTTAACTTACTTTAAATAAAACATAATCTTAAAAAATCATTGAAATTTTTTATACCAAAAGTAAAAACCAATAATTCAAAATTTATGACTTAATTATGATTGATACTAAATACAATAACAATAAGTAACTTGAATAATTTTTGAATTTCAAAAAAGATATTATTCAAATTTATTATTATTCAAACTTATAACTGTTCCAACATATTTTAAATTATGGATTTAAAAACAAAGTTTAAAAGATTTTTCACACATATCGTACAAAAAATTTTTTAAAATTATTTACAATATCAAAGTTATTAGTATTTAAAATCTACATGTTGACTTATTATTAATGTACTCAATATACTATATCTATACATTTGACATCTAATATAAAAAAAGTATATATAAAATGCATTGAAATTTTGACATTTTTATAATTAACTACTTAATCATTAATGGTGAAATATCTTAATTCGGGGGCCATTAATTCTTATTAAAATATCTCCAATAATAGGGAATAAAACTGTAAAAATAGTTATTACTAGATTTTTATAAAATAAAATAAAATATTTCATAAAATATCATTATCTAAATGACATTTTTCGAATTTATTTTCCTCGATATAATAATTTATTAAGTAAGTTGATTTTTTAATAACACATTTTTAATTAAAAATTGAAAAAGCATGAAGATATAACTAATTACTGTAAATTTATAATTTCATAAGTTATGAATTTAAATATAATGTAATGTTTTAGTTTTAGTAAATAGATTAACTTTAAACTAACAGTAGCTTTTTGTAAAGAAAAGAGTCAATTAAATCGATTTGTATATGAGTTTCAACAAGTCATTAAATCAAACATTGATATCCAGAGCGTCGTTACGATTAGCACAGCCTATGATTCCACAAAGATAAACATAGGATTTATGACTGAAAACTCTAAATGAAGTCTTTGACTTTTGGAAAAATATCATCTATAAGTACATATCATATTAAATTATGACGCACATTTCTAAAAATTATTATATAAATATTATTTATCAAATATAATAGAATAAATCAATTTTGAAAAGTTTTAAATTAATAATATTACTTAAATTTTTAAAAGTAAATAATTTTAAATCAAGATAATTACTAATTTTAAATTATAAAGGTATCATAAAATTTTAAATACTTATTTACTTTTAAATACTTATATTATAAAGGTATCAAAAAATTTTAAATACTGAAATTTTGATTCTTATTATTACTGTTATTATTGTAATAAAGTTAGCAATGTATTTAAGTAAAAATTAAAAAATCTATTATTAAAAGTGGAACAGAATGACTAATTTGTCATTTAAATACTAGAATTAACTGGAAAATAATTAATACTTATTACATAGTATCGTTAAGTATACTTTACTGTGAAGTTTATAGAATATTTACGAAATTAAAATTTAAAATTTAATGCTTAAATTGTCAAATTTTGAAACATAGATAAAATTACTTTGATTAACTTGAATTGTAAATGTATTCAATCAATTTTTTTAGTTGTAACTGACCTGATCACCTCTGTTCAACTTTCAGTGAAAGAAAATTTGTTAGTATGATCAGTTCTAAGCTTCATTTACTTAAAATCTAAATCATATTTTATTCGTATTTATGGGTACGAATATGTAAAAATTGATGAAAATATAATGAAATGAAATAAACTTCTTTCAGTTTTATTAGTAATAATTGATTTTAATCTGTTGTTATTCATATGCGTGTACATATTAAACTACTGATATCGACAAAACAAAAATATTTAATCTATCAACATGATAAAATAAAAATTGTCTTTCTCTAAACTATAACAATTTTAAAAGTAACAAATATCAATATTAAATATTTTCTAAAGCAACTAACTAATCAAATTACTTGTATATATAAATATATGGATTCAATGATTATATAAAAAGGCAATATACTTTTCTAATGTTTTACAAATGTAACTCTTATACATGATTTCTTATAACTAACCAAAACATATTAATAGTAATTAGAAATATTTATAATATATACTGAAGAAATAAGTAAATTGATTCGAAAATTTTACTAATGATTTAATTTAATGATATCTTATTAATTGAACAAAATTAAATAAACTAGAATAAAACGTAAATATAAATAATAAAAAAATATATAAATGAAAATAACATTTTATAAAGCCATTATCAATGATAAGCTGTATTTTTTATTTAAAGTTTCAGATGAAACTAAACTTTTTCAATTTGTTAATTAATAATGTTAAATAATACTGCATGTATAATAATATACTTTTGTAAACCGTACAGTATGACAAATTAATAAAAAAATATAGAATTAAGGATTTTCTTTTCTAAAAAATATGGTTCATTCGTACTTTAAATGAAACGATAAAATCATTAACAATTTATACATTGTGTACATCTATTGATTTTTGAAAATTAATTTATTAAATTTAATTGCTAATATTTATTAAATATTGATTCTTTTAAATCAATCAATATCAGCTCCAAATCATATAAAGAAAATAAAATATTTTTGAAATAAATTTAAACAACAGACTATTATAATCTATTAATAATATATTTATTGCACTAAAGATAATCTATTTTTAATGTATGGATTTTATTAGTATTATAAATGTTTATAAATAGGATTTACATGAAACCCAGTTAAGATATTTTAATGAAATGAGATATTTTAAATTACGTGATGGACTAAAATATCAAAATAAAAGTTTTATTCTACAAACAAGTTATTCAAAAAATTAACAAAAAAGAATATTTTCATAATACTGATAAAATTAGCAGCATGTTACGTAAATTTAATTGATATTTTATATAGATAAATATATATAAATTAAATACTAAAAAATATTTAAGTATCATGATAGGTTGCAGAAATAATGTGAAATGTAAATATAATTTAATATGGCAGCTGACGAAATGAGAGCAAATGTTGTAATAATTTCATATTTATTTATTAAAATATGAATTAAAAAAGGCTAACTAATGAAGTGACGATATATTAATATTTTAAATTGTATTTTAAAAATCAATACTGAAACTCAAAATTTATTTGACTACGAAAAAGAATTAATTAAATATAAAATAAATAACCATTAATAAATTAAATTTATTAATTTTTAGAAAACAGTATTTAGATTGAAGAGTTAAATATTTGTCAAAGTATATGCAGAATTAAAATATATTTCGTGTTATACATGCTTTTCTCCTATTTGAGTTTAAAATTTCAGTGGGACTCTATTACTTATATTATTTCTTCGAATTATTCACTACATTACGCATTATGTTTATGTACTGTAATTAAAATTAGTCTAATTTCATTTACAAAACAATTTTCAATTTCTATCTTTTATTCATATATCATTTGTTTATTTGATGAAAACAATATATGTACAACATCATTTTATTTCAAAATTAAAGCTAAAATTTCAAGTCCAAAAATACTAATTACTTGAATCAAATGAATACTCAAAACAAAATTTTATATTTTTATAGATGATAAGGTAAGAAATATCTTTTTATAGACAATAAGAAAAGAAAAATCTTTAGATTTCTTTTTTCGAATAAAGGAAAACCTTTTAATATTATTTTTAATTAATTTATAAATGTATTCGTGCATATATATGTGTATATGTATGCAAGTATATATGTAATTTGAACGTAAAAGAATTAAAAAGTTCATTAAAGATAAGTTCGGAAAGAATTAATTTTATTAATATAAAAGTAATTAATATATAAGTATTAGACTGAAAATATTTCTTTCAGTTAACAACCATCTAATTCTGTATTTAAACTAGAGTTCGATGAAAAGGTTTTCACTTCTTTAAGTCGGCGCTTAACCCCTTGAATTTCCATACCACATAAATGCCATCTAACAGGAGTTAGTTGGCTTAAACTGTCAGAACCGCAGATATGCGGTCGTTAAATATAACATCAAAACTCAATTACAAAAAAAGCATAATTCATCCTTACAATGGAATATAATTTATACATATTTTTAAGTGTGATACATAGTAAATACAAAAGAATTAGCGAATGAAATTTGTTAGTAAAAAAAATTATTTTTCTCTAAACCATGTTTTATTAGATTTTGACATTATATATCCATAGTAAATATGTATATTTAAGATTCTGAGCATCCGTATAGGTAAATTCCATAATGCAATAGAAGCTCGTTAGGAAAGGTATTTATAAATCTGACATCTGCACTTACAGAATTCAATTTAATACGATGTATATCAGAATATAATTAAATATAATTTAATGCAACAAAACACCTCAATATAATATTTTTCTTGAATTATTTCCAAATATAAAATTTTGTTGGATCATTTTTCAAATTCTCTATTTAATTTTGATGATCAGGTGAGAAATTATGCAATCACATTTCATTTATCACAAAGTTTAAAGCTTAAAAAATTCCATTCAGAACTTTCACGTCAAAGCCTACAAAACAAATGAGTTCACTTTAAAAAGCCAGACTCGCATTTACCTACGTCATAACCCTCTGCGAAAACCTCAGACACGTTTTTGATTCTATTATCTCCTCGTCAACTCGTCAGTATTTGCAGTCAGCGTCGACAGCCGCTCTTATCGCTCGAACTTTGCGCGAGACAATGGCATGGTGTCATGGGGTTCATCGACTAAGTAGGGAAAAGGCTCGGAATAATTGCAACTTTCTCTGGCCTTCGAATACTGCATTACTTTGATAATGGCTAGATTAATCTTTGTGCTCGTGAAGATAAAAGTGAAGATCTATCTGATTTTTTTTACTTTTGATTTACCAATTGCTTGTTAAAAACAGATCCTCTATGTCCTACTTTGGAGTTATTTATTCATACTTTTATTTTGTTCATTAAATAAATTTACACCAGATTAACAATAAAACATAGTTTTAATATGGATATTGGAATCCAAAAGTATACTAATATTTTAAAATTTTAGTACAGTAATATATTGCGTTAAAACTATATAGTATCATTAAATTAATTAGAAATTTACCAAATACACAATTTCTTAAAAAAAATTTAATTCCTTTCACAGAATCAATCATTATTCTAATTATTTTATAATTGACTAAATAAGAAAAATAAAAATGTTAAGTGAATGAAACGTTGAATATTGGTTTATAATTTTACAAAATTTTATTATATATGAGACTGGAAAATTCATATTACAGTCCTGCAAATTAGATATATAATTTTGTAGTTTATGGAAAGAATAATAAAAATTATTTGATAAACCACTACTTTTAATGCAAATGATTTATATGAGTTACAAGTTTAGAGTTCAATTATAGTTATCGTTGATTTCATATTATTGATTGTTTTATAATCAATATATATATATATAAACATGAAACGACAAAATGTAATAACGTATTGAGTATTCATTCTTTTGAGTGGACAGTAATCACAACAACCATTGTAATATTTAGTAATTCAATAGTATTAACTTTATTATACAAGTACTTTCTTAAATAAACATAAATAAAACTAAGAGCTCTTTTCACGGACACCTAGAAATATTACTAATGCTTGCAAATATGCTAATGTGCTTAATAATTTTTGCAATTTAAATGACGAATGCGAAATACCTACATATGTAAGTTCTTGAAAAGCAATAAGACCTCCATGCTTTGAGACAATTGATAATCCAAAAATGCATTATATTGTCCGTTCTTCAATATTTCGTTCGAAGGGCACTCGCCAATCGACACTTCGTATACCATAAATTCATCAGAGCTGGTATACATCGACTGTTTTAGCACTTCATTCGTTCGTTACACTTGACTCATTCATTTTCAAGGGTAATCAAGCACCTTTGCAAGTCAGTAGGTCGTTTCGTACAGAACGCGAATAAATAAATAAGAGACGCGTTGTTTTCTTTGCGATGTGCACTTACGGTATCGCTAAAGATTTCGTAAGATGAAAAGAGCTAAATTGGAGAGTTTAGAAGATAATACATGTCGAGCGAAGACTAATGCAATAAAAAAAAGCCAAAAGTTCCTTTGTACAAACATCCAGGTTTATGGATTTTTTATTTTACGCTACTGGATATGCTGATTAGTTTTCTATTCTCTCACAGATTAATTGCTTGCAAAATTACTAATAAAGAAATATAGCTAAATTCGAAGATTTATAAAACTGTAGATCTAAATTATAATGCTCGTTGCATTTTTAAGCAACTGATATAGTTATTGGAAAATGGATGAATAGATATTCTTGAAGTGTTTTAGATAAATTTAATCAAGTTATATATATAAAAAAAATTAGTTATTTTTTACTAAAAACCTATTTTTTATCTTTATTAATATTTTTTATTTTTTATCTTTTCAATTATTTCAGACATCGAAATATACAAAAAGAGTTTTCAGTTCGCATAAAAATGTAATGTTTAACTATCTTAAAAATTAATATCATATTGAAAAAAAATTTATGCAATGTGTACATACATTTTCTACATAATGGCCATGTAATTATTAATATTTTTCTTAGAATTAATGCATTTTTGTTCTTATCGCAATTCCGATGTATCTCTTGCAATAAATTATGTATATATTGCAAACTTAACCAGTGTAAATTTTATCTGTGAAATATGTATTGTTTCGTTGAAGTCATGAGCTTTGATATGAATGATATACTTATAGTAGATGCATTAAAAACTGCCTAACTTGAAAATCGGTACATTGAACTTGATTATGTAAACTTATATTAGTAAAATGAAATATATTATATTCTTCGTCAATTATATTGTAACTGAAGGAATAATATAAAATGATTACAAAAGAAATTTAATGTAAATATTTTTAAATCTAAGAAGATGAGAATAGGAGTACATCATTTTAAATATATTATATTTTAATATAAAAATTCAATATTTATTACAGAAGTCAATTAATTTTATTATATTTTTTCAGTGAAAATATACTCATTTACATTGCCTTATTATATTTATATATATATTATTGTTTGTATTAGAAAATCAATCGTCTATTACAGCGAACGATGCGAATCTAAAAAATATAATAAATAAGACTTGAATAATATTGAAATATTTATATTATGTAATAATATAAATAATTACTGAATAAGAATCTAGATGAAATTTAATTTACGAACATAATTCTTTTATTAGTAACTTACGTAAACATATTTTGTAAGCGGTAAATATATTTTGGTCTAAAATTAACTTGTATCAGTATAAATCACTTTGTATTTTTATAAGGTCAAAGATGAAATTTCGTTATAGAAATAAATGATCTTAAAATCCGAATGATATCATTAAAATTGATTGATATTAAAACATTTTACATTGACATTATATTATTGTTATTCAATTATACAATATTGTTTAGAGTTACAGTTGTGAAACAATATTCAACATTGTACTAAATATTTAATTTAATATTACTGTACAAATTAGGAAATTTTGAATTATAAATTTTTAATGAATAAAAAATTAGTACTCAAATTGAAGCCTGAAATTAAAATGTAAGTTTTGAAGTTATTTTGAAAGAAGCTAAATTATGATCGATATTGTAAATATCTTAAATCGGAAAATTGATGTGCATCAGGATTTACAACCAGCTTTGAGGTACTATCTGATAACTATAGTTTCGTATAACAGTTTCATTTATAACAAAAAATAGTTTGAAAGAAGAAAATAATGTGATAAAATTTATGATGAATTTATGAAATATTTTTCGTAAGTCTTCGTATACATTTATTAAATTCATTCTACTAATTTTTTTAATTATCATTTATTTACCAGTATAATTATACGTATATATGTATATTAATTATAATTTGGTAATATAATAAATATTAATAAAATTGCATAATTTCCTTTATAAAGAGTAAATTTTTATTTTTATTAATAATTATTCCTTTTATGTTTCAATATATGAAAAATGATATTAATTATATTCACTGACTTCTCAAGATATTCTATTTGTATCATAGGAAATATACAAAATGATAAACAAATAATTTCTTTTAATTTATGTTAATAAGTAATAATTGATAACATTTCTAACGAATTGTGTTTACTTTGTTTTTCAAAGAATAATTCTAATGAAAAATATATATTATTTATTAAATATTTGTTTTATCTATAAATTAATTTAGGATCATCTATCGCAGGAAAATCGATTCAAATAAAACTTGTGTATAATAATTGTATCTGAATATCTTGAAATTTCGATTTTTATTGATTCAAGATGTAAAATTGAGAGAATACTAATTAAGAATTAATAAAGAATTATTGATGGATAGACTAAAAAAAACCTCCATTCTTCTTATAATTTGAATCAAAAGTTAATATTATTATGCGATATCATTCGTTATTACTTTAAATGTATCAAATTAAGAACACATATATAATTTAAAAATTTTATTAATTAAGTGAATTATTAATTTTTTTTAATTGAAAATTATATAAGATCCAATAATGTAACAGTATTTTCTTCTTAGTGTTTGATAAAGCCAATTTTTCTAAGTTAAAAAAACTAATTACTTCTCTTATTTATGTAACATAAATTCCTATTCATTAAATCTTATATATACATATATATTAACAAATGCTTCATGTTAAAAAATAAAAATAAAATAATTTAGCTATTAAAAAGTATTATTATGATTATGTTTTTATCAGGATAAGAAAATATTTTTCGCAATTCATTGTTGTTATACTTTACCTCACAATTTTATCTCATTACACATACATCAGATTTTGATATTCTCAGCTCAATTATAAATTTGAATTTATATCAGCAAATTACAAGCAAATTTAAAGATTCAATTAACTAACTTAAAAGTAATCTTCTTTCTGAGCGAAAAACCTGTTACAGTTTCTTATCAAATTAAACACATATTTTACATCCGAGATTATACATTGATGTGAAACAAATCCGTTCTATTTTCAGTCAGCACGTATTGCATCTAGACACAGCCAAAATATTACATTACATCCAAGCGGTTATACCAACATTAACAATTGTCGTTAAAACCATTCAGTATTGCACATCCCAGAGAATATCAGGAAAGCACTGTAAAAGGCTTCGTTTCACAGTGCCTTTGTGATGTAATTCGCACGGATTAGGAAGAGTGATTTCTCGTGATGAATGAAGTGTTTTTATTTAAAAAATAGAAACGGAATACTAATTATTAGTCATACTATTTTATAAAGTATAGAAGATGGGTTTGTTATACTACTAACTTGTATTGTATTTTCAGGGTAATTTATTATTTTTGCGAAACATAAAATGCTATATATTCAATTTTTAGAGAAAATGTGTTACAAATATATTATTTGTTGTTAACATAAGTTCACATCTGAAATATTTGTTAAAGATGTATATTGCAACAAAGTTGATATTGTGCATAAGATTCTAAATAAATTCTTCCAATAATAAGTTTTAAGTACTATTAATAGTGACTATCTTTTGCTATAAATGTATAGTTATAAAATGTTTATACACTAATAAAATTATATAATTTAATAAGAAATAAATTATAAATGAATAGTTAATTCATTGTTAATAAAAATATAGATTTTAATAGTTATGGAAGTTCAAAAATATAGGAAGTTCAAAAACAATGTTATTTTATTCAATGTTCCAATTGAAATAATAGTATTATTTACATTACTGTTTTTGTAATTGAACTAAATATTATTTAATATTAAAGTAAATATTCTTCTTTTTATAAATATGAAAAAATGGTATGAAACAAAAACAGATAATACTACCTTTTTCTAATCAACGTATTTATAACAATTAATAAAATAAAAATTAATATATAATTCCATTTTAAATCATTAAAAATATTCTTTAAAAAAATTATTTCGCACCAACGACACAATATCGCAGTTGTATTAAATTTACAAATTATTTTATACTTGGCTAAAAAAATTATACTTTATGTAATTTCCTAAAAACGTTGTACTTAACTTATGTTTCAAGAAAAATTCATAAGTATATACCAGACGTACATTTAATTAACAATTTAAAAATATTCTTACTGTTAATAATTTTTTATTACTTTTCTAAACTCTTTTTATTAATATAAAATTATATTTTTTATTATGGTATATATTAGTCTTTTATGAATCATGAATAAACTATTTAAATATATAAATTTCCCAAAAGAATTTTTCTCGATACTTTTCTATATTTCCAATATCACCTCAATGTGATCAATATACTTAATAAGGATTAAGGATTTTTGTTATCAATTTTTCCATATGCTTATTAAATTAAATTGAAGTAAATAGTTTCAAACAAAAGTAATTTTGTGAAGTAAAATATTATGAATTCAAATACCAAAGCTTAATTTTCGTTAATAGTAATTAAAGTTGGTATATTAATAATAAAAAATGGTATTTTTTATTTTATAGTTAATAAATTTTTCTAAAATGAACTTTACACTATAATCTTCATAGTAAGTTGATTATTTTATTTATTCTCTACTTAAGCTATACTTCATTGATTTCATAGGCAATCATTCGTGCCTTTAAAATTCATTTTGCACATATATATTAATATGGTAATACAATATTAATTAATAAAAAAATAGATTTAATTGATAAGATTTATATAATTCAAGATCTTGCAAAGAATACTCTGGAATTTATATAACACAGCTTTATGTTAAAAACATATTTGGAACTTGAAAATATTCTTTTAATAGGTATAAAACTTCAACTCTTTTTAAGATTATTCTAAAATATTTTTTTTAATATTTATATTTTTCGATGAAAATTGCTTTCGCGCTAAACTCAAAAAATTACGACGCAGAATAAGTAAATGAGTAAGAAAACGTGGTAAAGCGTAAAGTGTCTTGGAACGTGTGAGCCGCAGAGGGGAGCCTAGCTAAGGCTAAGGCTGTAGCTTGGCACGACGAAACCCAGAGCGCTCGCCTCTACCACCGCCCATTGTCCACGAACTCGTGCCGGCTTATAAGAAGGAGAAATGTTTTCTTCCGCTAAGCGATAATAGGAAAAGCGAAAAAAGGTCAGCCTTTTGTAGTATACAGATAGATCGAGGACGCCAGTATCAGGAGTTCGGAGGACAGCGTTTTACCGTCGCACCGGGGGAGCCTCTGGATATCACTAGCAAAACTATAAACGTTCCAGCTCGATAGTGGCAGCCTTTGGCTTGTCTTTGAATGCGTAGTGACACGATCCATACACTCCATGCTTGGTTCGCTATGTCCATCCTGGGACGTCAGCAGTTCGCTACGTCTATCCTGACCTGGGAGAGTTGCGGTTGGCATACTCTGGGTAATGCAATTCATACGAACGCTTAAAAACCGTAAAGAAACAGTGCGGTCTTCTGTAAGTCATGTACAGGTGCATGCATGCATGCATATATGTAAAATATTGTATACGGTAGTCGAACGCGAGCTTGTACACCGGACACATTCCGAGTATTTTTTGTATGAAATCGATATATGTTAATATCTTCCGTAAATTGGCTTAAGCTAGTGATTTAAGTTAGAATTATCTGAATTTATGTTAATTTCGACTTATTTCTCTTTTTGTAGCGTCATGTAGTCGAGCCCGAGAGGCAAATAAACGAGTTCTTTATTAATTACTTATAGTTTTACTAATTTTGTCGACCCATCCTAAACTTATCCCCTCCTCTTCTGACCAACGAACCTTCTTCGTCGAATTGTAATGGCTTTAATGGTAACGAGGCGCCGTGGTCATCCATCAGGCCTCAAGCCAACAACATCAGCTTCTCAAGGAGGTGATCAAACATAAAGAAGCCCGAACTCCGCGAAGAAAGAGAATATTAGTACATCACAAGAAGAAAACCATAACACACGTAAACATTATCGTTACAATTTTAATATAACTTAATAGAATAAAATTTTTTCGATTATTGCATAAAAATAATAATGGCAAGATATGTTATGCAATCAGTTTTATAGTGCAAAGAGGTAATTCTTCAAAGAGCTGCATACTATTTAACTAAATTATAATGGTCAAGATACTCGCTAAGTTCAACCATTTCATAGAAAATAAGATAATCTAACAGTGAATTGTTTAGAAATTTCAGAAATTACATTATTTAAGATAATGGTTCAAGTCCATATTTTCGAAGATCATTTGAAATTCACCGATCGGATAAAATCTTCTCCCTTAAAAACCGATACTTCATTCTTGCTGGAAACGACTGGCGGAAATCAAGAATTTCTCAAGAAATGAAGTACTATGTTGATGAAAAATATCACAGAAAAGGGATAAGTTCAACGTTTTCACGTCTACAGCTGATGAATAATGACGATCTACTGACCACACAAACTTGATACTAGTCAGACTAGCGCCGAAGCTATTATCCTTGAAAATTCTTCATGAACACCTAATGTCGCATTATTTAGAAGAAGCAAAATTAGTGTCAAATAAATGAGTTTATAATGTAATTCTAAACTACAGAAATACGATATACGTCATACTCTTCGTATATTACTCTAAAAATTTCGGCTTGTGATCTTTAATTTCATAATGACGATAAGATTTTAAAGAAATTTGAAAAAATATTTAATCTTTACTACTAAAAAAGTAATAAAGTAAAAAGTTCTTGGTTTATTATAAAGCAACTGAATTTAATTTATTTTCAATTTTAAAGATACAGAACTCTTTTACAGTTTTATTAAATTACTAGAAAAGCGATTAATGTTAAAGCTAGACTTTCAAGTAATTATTATTACTGTAAATTATATGTTTCGATTTTGAAAAATTGTTGTAATTTGTTAAAACTTAAAATTTACTTTTTCGCAATAAAAAATATTTTAGTAATATATATTATTATATATTATTAAATATATATGTATATAATATATATCATATTATCATATTATACCACATTATATATATTATCCAAATATTTTACACAATTAGATAATTATCGTATATATAAAAGATTAAAATTGAAATTATTGATAATTTTTCTAAATAAAATTATATTCTTCGCCTTATCTGCTAATTACAGCAAATATAAAAATAAATACTTTTGAAATTTATTCTCTACGTATAATTATAAATTGAATTATATACATTTGAATTAATAGTATTGAAAGGTAAAAAGTTACATGCATTTATTAATTTATATTTGTAAACAGTATTAATCTGTAAAAGGTCATATGTTGTCTTTGAATTACTTTGTTTTATTGTATCTCAAAAAATTAGTAGCATATTGCATATGAATAGAATTTGGTTAATCTTTTTGAAAATATAACATGAAATTTTGTGATAAATTCCAAACTGGTTTATTATGTTACTATTTCATCTATCATTCATTTAGTATAAAATTTAAGCAGCAAGAAATAATAAAAGTATTTTTTATTTATTTGTCAATATTCTTATAAAATTTAAATAATAGCTATTAAAATATTTAGAATATCATTTGTTATAAATCAATGTATATTTTTAGTGATATATTATTACATAAATAGCTTTTCACTCATCATGCATTGTTAAAAATTAAATATATGTAATGAATTATGAATTTGTTAACAAATTTTATACATTTATGGTAAAGAGAATTAATTGAAGTACTATATAGAATACCTGAAATGTATATATTATTTACATTTCAGTATTTTACACAATTTATCTCTTCATGCATATGAGTATTCTATCTTTTATAAGAATAACTGTAAAATCTTGATTTACAAAAATTCGAATACTTATTAAAAAAAAAAATAATAAATGTAATTTTTTTATAGCTTACATTTATTTGCAAATAAGAAAAAAAAAACAGTTTGTTGAATTAAAAAAAATGTGTATTAGGAAATTATAAAATATAATAAAATACTTATAAATCACACACATACATATGTGTAAGAATAGAAAAATGTGATAAATGTAACATGTTTTACAGAGAATTAATAAAGAAATAAATATACTTAAGGCATTGCAAATTTATATTTACTATTAATCATTATACAATATTTTTTATAGCGAAATTATGTATGAAAATGTTAGAGTAAATATATGTAAATTTTGCAATTCTATGTATATTTAAAAATTTAAAGGTTATAGATTAAAATGTGAAACTTAAAATCTGCATTTTAAATTATTTTATAAAAGTAATTTATTTTATTTATAAATATATTTTTAATTATGAAATATGATATTATAATTTATAATTACTATTAAGCAAATGAATATTATCTATGTGCGATATAGATTGGCATGAAATGTGCAACTACTTTAGTTGTACCTAATAACAAAATTTATTTTTCATAATTCATAGAAAACGTACGACAATAAAAAATAAGATTGAAAATAATATAATAATAAAAATATCACGCAATTATAAAAAAGAATAAGAATACAAAATTCTTAATATATAAAACGTCAAAAACTTAATTTATTCAAGCTTCTTAGCTATGGCTTCTTACAAATTTTAAATAATTTAACTAATTTAAACTTTTAGCTTATAATTAACTATTATTTATTTAGAAGTAATATTTTTAATTACATTAATGATGAAAAGAATATAAATATGAAATAATAGGTATTCAATTAGAAAATATTTTTATTACATAAATATATAAACTTCTATGTTCAGATATATATTCCTTATATTAATATAGAAATTGTAGATCTTATGAGAACAAAAAGTCTGTAATTTATTTCGTAAGTACCATTATTTTTCATATCAAAATTCTATGTTAACTTATTTGCATAAATATAATTTGAGAAGTGTCGATATCTGTTTAACATTGAAATAAATGAGATATAAAAGATAAATAATTATAGTTCTGCATTCAAAAATTTATTTCTTTTTTTTTTTTTTTCTTATACTGAAAATACAGTGTATAAATTCAAAAATATATACTAGCAAATAGTTAGTAATATAAAAAATTTTGAAACTGTCTCAGTTTCAAAAAAAGATTTTTATTTCTGAAAATTAATAAATTCTAGTTAAAGATCACTTGTAAGTATATAAGTTTTTAATGCCTTTATCTATTGTTATCTATATTATCTTATCTATATATTCTTATCTATTTATATTCACATAATCTAAACCTAAAAAACGTTTCTTTATTGTAATGAAATTTACTACATAAAATATTGAAATTTAATAGGTAACACTAACATTTTTTTTATCAAATTTTATTCTAAGTTGGTAAGTATTAAAAATAAATTTAAGGTTTTTTTCATAGTGAATATGTACAATTATAAATATCATAAAGGAATAAAAAAAATATTAAATATTTTAATAAAAAATACATTCGTGTAGTTTTTAGAATAGTTTTTAAAAGAAAATTCTTGTACTACTATGAATATGGAATCTTTTATCACGTCTAAAACATTCTCTGTTTTTCATTTTTCTTAATTATAATCCTATCTATCAAAATCTTTAGTATTAAGGCATAAAATCAAAGAAAGCTGTAGTTGTATCAGAAAATTAGCGATTTATACGACAAAAAAGAATTTCTAGACGTTTAAGGAGTTAACTTACCGTTAACAACCAGTTTTTCGGTTAGATAAGTTACCTTTATTTTAGTGACACGCCTTTCTTTTAATCGCAATTATTTTCAGCTTAAAGTATTTACTAAATGTAATTTACTTAAAATGAAAATGTGGAATAAAAATTATTTTGAAAATTATTAATTTTAATTTTTTTTAAATGTTGAATATGTAATAATATTGTTAATTTAATTTAATTTTATTATTACATTAATATATTTATAAAGTTTATAAGTAAAGTTTTATTATACTTATTTTATTCTTTTTATTTATTTATACTTCAATTACTATGATTTCAACTTCAAGCATTCACTAAATACTTTATATTTAATATAATATGAATATTAATGATACAAATGCAAACAATATTTATTTTTAAATTCGTAATTTTTTATAGTTATTTAATTTTTTTATAAATCCAATTATATTACATGAATCATTTACATTTTTAAATTTTACTTTTATATTATATAATTATGTCGTACAGTATTAATATGTATTTAATAAAAATCTTAACTAAGCATTCAAATGATTATTAATGAAATAATTATTAAAAATTTACAATGTATTTATAAAATTAATTAGTATGTGTAAGAAAATAATGAAAATTCAGTGTTTCAACCTTTCTTATATAATTCGGAGCTGATATTTTCATTACATAATGAATTTTTTATGTTTACTTGCTTTTTCATTTTTTCAATTTAAAATAGTAAATAAAATTTTAAATTTTAAACAAACAATCTTATTAAAAATAGTGACACTTACTACTTGCTAAACAGTATATAAAATGATTATAAAAAACAAACATGATATAAGCTGTTATTAAATCATTGCATGATTAAGTTACTGTTATTAAATCATGCAATTATTTAATAACAGTTTTAGCAAATCATTAATACTAGTAAAAAGAAATTTATTACATGAATATTTATTGTATTTTTCATATATTACGTATATATTTAGTGTAACAGACTTCGAAGATAGATAGTTTCTTATCAAGATTATTAGCAGAAAACCAACGGTTAGTTAGCATGACTATATAAAAATACAGATTTTAAAGTCGCCCTATGAAAAAGTCGTAATTTTGTTAGAATACGTACATTTTAAGATGCTAAGTGAGCTATATAAGTACATTATTGATATTGTAGAAATTCTGAAGATGAGTTACTGAAAAAAGGGATACGTAGTTTGTAGTGACTTTATTAATAATGGAACAAATTAATATAGTTTAGAAACAAACATTATAATTTCAAGCTTGTTCATGTACTAAAATATTGCCCTTCCTCTATAAGAACTATTTATAATTTCCTCTTTTAGTTCATTATAAGTAAATATGTTTACAAAAAAATTGGCTTTGCAACAACAATAACAATTTTTTTAATATTGAATAGTCTTAATTGATATTAGAAAAACCAAAAGTTTCATTATCTAAAAAGAGCCGTATTATTAATTTATATTTCGCTATCAATTAAATCTCGCTAAAATTACTACTACGTTTTATATGTAAAATTCATTAGATATTAAGTTGTATTTAAAAATGTTGGCTTGTTTTAAAAATCAACTTAAATTGTATTATGTAACTTTCTGTATATTTTAAATTGTATTATGTAACATTCTGTATATTTTGAATTGTATTATGTAACATTCTGTATATTTTGAATTGTATTATGTAATATTCTGTATATTTTGAATTGTATTATGTAACATTCTATATATTTTGAATTGTATTATGCAACATGTTGTATATTTTGAATGGTATTTAAAAAAATAAAATTTTTTAGGAAATGATGTTTTCTACGATATTAGTAAAAAAGATAGTCTCTAAGTTTAAATTAAATAAAATAAAAATTATATAAATTTTTCTAAATGTCAACTTCTAAATTACACGAGAATTACACGAACGAAATCTAATTAACAAGGGATAAACTCTAAATAACAAGAGATAGGCTGCGCTTACAAGCATCATTTTTAAAATTTAAATATCCTTTATGTTGTTTTGGTGACTCGTATGGATTGCACGTTCATGAAATTATAGTTCATTTATTCCTTGTTTCGTAATTGAAAACTAGTTATCTAAACTTCGCTGAATTCAGTTTTTTCATATTAATCATTTAGTTTGTACAAAAGGTATATTTACAATATTACATTATATAAGATTCATACATTTATATGCAATAATGATACTTATCCTTATTACTAAATTATACTTAATAATTTTCAATATTTTGGAATGTGAAAAAATTAAAATATATTTGTTAAATTAAATTCATTTTCTATTAAAGTAACTGAACATTTTATATTACTATATTATTTTAAATTAGCACTTAATTTAAAATTTTGGGAAGTATATCTATGTGATATATGAAAGATATCTACGTTATAATTTTAATTAATTAACTTATATTATATATTATATAATATATAATGTAATAAAATATAGTACATTAAAAAATAATATAATTATTTCTTAAATGGTACTTTATGCAAACATTTTTTCTATATTTCAAATTCTCATTACTTCCGTAATAAATTGAAGCATATTAGTAAATACGTTTTATAATAGATTTTTATTAATTTATAAAATAATTATTTGAATATTGAAAATAACTTTGTATATTATTAAATGTAGTTTTTTCATAGAAGTGTAAAATTAATATATTTATTTTCTAAATAAATTTTTCGTATTTCTTATTCAAATAAAGTAAAATATTCAGTAGAAGTAGATTCCAATTTTTATAAATTTATAAATTGTATAGTTTTAGGAGAAAATTAGTAAAAAATTGTTCTAACTATATTTGACTGTATACATGTATAATGTATACATTTTTTACAATCTCTAATTTTAAAAAGAATGATGCTTATATAGAATACTTAAATTACATAATTTTGGCAGTTTATTTTATTCAATAAAAATTACATTAAATGACGATTTCTGTTATGAATATATATTTTTGAATGCTTTTTATTTGATTTGCTTAGCATACGTTCATCTTCGAAATTCTATATATAATTTTCTTTGTAAACTACTACTTTTAATGCGAAAGTATTTATTTTTTGTAATATCATTGCATATTATTTTAGTTCAATTTAGATGGATTTTAATAATTAAGAATAATTAAAAATTAAAATTAGAAATTAATAATTAAAATTAGAAATTAATAATTAAAAGAAATTATTATTTTATGTTCACAAAAAATATCACGTATACAATCACATATTTAAAATAGTTTTTATGCCATATCGTAAATTAAACTTTATTAATAAACTACGAGTTATAAGGGTTGTAATCATATTGTTTAACCCCTAATATCAGAAAATTAATATACAAAATTAAATATTTTATAAATGATCAAAATTTAATTTCCTCAGTAAAATTATAATGGTTATATATAATGAAAAAAATGTATAAGTAAAAAATGTTGTAACACCGAAGCAAATGCGTTACGCTATTTAACAGACAAAGTAGGAAAAGTTCTTTTTATGGCAAATTGTAACTGGTAACACTAGATGCATCAGTTACGATAATGTAGAATATAAGAAACATTAAGTATTGATATTAAGGTTTTGTTGTGCATCTGCTAAAACAAGAAATGTATGTAATTTCATTAGCACTTTAAAACGAATGATCGCTACAGCGATCAAGCGAATCATTTAAGTTCCGGCAAAAAGGACAACCATCTACTGGCAAATAACGTAAACCAGTTGTTTTACTACACGAAAGTATTTGTCCTGAGATGGCTGTCGCAACTGAGAAAGTTAATGAAACTCAAGCAAGGAAGTGTTATCGTATTCTTCAGACACTGCACCTCCTAATTACATTTCATTCAGATCGTTGTAACACACCCTTGATGATATACACTTGTGAAATACAAAACTCATTCAAGAAAGCCTATTAAATTCTAAGAGTTCCTTCGGTATGAAACTCGTCATTTTTTATACAATATATTCGAAGAAGAACTTATTAACTTGAGAAAAATAAATCATTGATACACAATACTAATCCATGTTTCTTTTCGAAGTAATAAAAATTGTCATCATCTGTAAATTATTGATGGTGATCATAAACATTTTAAACAAAACATAATCTCGTTAACTTTTTTAATCAAGTAATAACAATATGAATTTTCATTATATTTATGGATGTGTAGTCAAATTTATGAAAGTATAATGTTTCAAATATTCCATGATTTGTTTACTGAGAAATCTATATATAAGATAAAAAAAATTATTGAATATCTAAAATTTTTTTTCAATAGAAATAAGCAATAAAGATAATAAACTTATTTATCATTAGTTTCTTTAATATTTTATATTACATTATTCATATTGTAATAAAAATTAAAATAAAATTTATTCAATAGATTAATATTGTAGTGAACTTTTTCCAATACAATATTGTAACATTAAATGTGTAATTTATGCAAAAGATGCTTTAATTACTTTAATTTTTTCTACAAGTAATGCAGGGATTAGACAAGCTACTGCACTTAGTACAAATAAACTATTACTACTACAATTACGCATAGCGTGTAATGCTCTTCTTCGCTTAAATCAATTTAAATTCTTGTCCACGACTTGCAAGATCCTCTAAAAGGAGACAAAAGTATTTGACTAGAAGACGCGCGACTAGACGGTGAGGTCGGGATGATCCACTTTTGCGCATGACAAAGCAAATAGTTGTCGAGACAATACGAAAAAGATAGAAAGAGACAAGGAAGATAAAAGATACGTCTACGCATGATACAGAACTCAAATGCAAAATAAATTAAAAGTTTGTTTTTCTCCTTTGGTGGAAAAGAGTAATTAGCAAATTATTTTTCAAATGTAAAATAGTAGTTCTAATTTACATTTAAACTACAAGAAATAATTATTAAATTTAGGAAATTGATATATTTTCGAAAAACTAAGTAATTTAATAGTGTCAAAAATTATAATCGAAAGTTTGAATTCGAATAAATAGCGTAAAACGACAACGTAAATAGAATAAATTTTTCAATTGTAAGGAAAAAACAATTTATTTAATTCATGTTTTATGACAGCCATTTATAAATTATATACTAAATAAATTATATTTAGTAAAAACAAAACAACATATTTATTACTTCATAATAATTATAAAGTAATATCATAAAAATATCTTATGAAAGGAAATTTTTCTAAAAGAATTTTAAACATCAACACATATTTTTAAAAATTCTTATGTTATTTTCTTAATTAAAACTTTACATAAATAATTAACTAAATAAAATAAGTTTTTAAAAATAAATTGACTTTTACCCGTTTTGTAATGTGTCGGTGAAAATTGGTAAAAAAACATAAAAAATAAATTCTAAACTTTAATGTATAATTAAATATTAGTGTTACCTTAATATTCAAATTAATTGAATTGATTATTTGTTAAAATATATTAGTAGAAAAAATTACTTAAGCATGATGTTATCATACTAAATCACATAACTAACAATAAGTGACGTCATAATGGAGCTAAAGTAGTTAAAAACTTCCGTAGACTTCCTTCTAAAAGGAAAATATAAATGTAAAAACAAAGTATAAGCAAGAAAACATGTAAACTTTTTATGAGGCGTTAGATAGTATTTGTATAGTTTATTGTACATTATCCAGTAATTTTAATGTTTTCAAGTTATTTGAAAAGAATTAATTATAAAAAATACAATTTTTATTAATAATCTAGTATACATGCAGCTTAAATTTTAACATCCAGCTTAAATTTAAAATTAAATTACTACTTGATCTGAGGTAGAGCTTGACAATTTCACTTCGTGATCATAATACTGAAATTCGAATAATTTTAATTGCAAAGCAAAACTAAATACAACAACTTATCAAGAAAGTAAAATCGAACAAGGGAGAATTATTTTATTATCTGGTCAACCTGTATGCATATGTAATGAAAACACGAATATTCATTTGTTCATTGATGTCATTGATGTTGGACAATGAATCGACCTCGCAAACCAAAATAATTATTTTAATGGACAGTTATACGCGAACACCGAATCATAAGGATGTTCATCAGTGATTGCGTCGACAATGGAAAAACAAAGCACTACTTTTTTACCTCGCGCGCTCATATAACAACTTCCAGAAAGAGTCAGAAACTTAGACGACGACCTGCGGAGAAATTACGCAATCGTTACAGCACATAAATCAGGAGCGCTTGACACTTGGTAACACTGTACGTGCGGTATCCTTCGTATATATTGCTCGTCGCGCGTACATCGAGGTGTATCCCTAATACATGTGAAGTTCATATGAGTCAATCTTATCTGTCGTTCGTTCGTCTACGTCTGCAAACGTTTTATTACCTCATTTGCATTTACATTGCACGATTGTAAGCTCTATGATTTCTTCAGAGTGCCCTAGCTTTCTTCAACTTACGTGATATATACACCCGTGAATAAATATATAATATGAAGTATCCATTGTACATCTTACACGATGTCTGAATACCAAAGATTATTTACTATAGAAAAAGCTAACAAATTACGCAAATGGAGCAAGTTCTGCTCTTTTAAAGAAAAAAATACTAAATATTTATAATTATAGCATTGAATATGGAAAAAAGTTGCTTCATTAATAGCAATTGTGATTTTTTAAGAAAAATGAATGCTGTTCCCCCTTTTTTCTTACTTCCGAATTTTTCATTTTGGAAGCGTAAATTTTCTATCCGTTCATTCTCTTTATTTACAGTCAGTAATGACTAACAATTAATACTTCTTTGTTTGTGAACCAATAGTTAATTTGCTTTTAGGAAAAGTAGAGGACATGCTTTGAACTCGTCTCTCATCAGGTGAAAACTGCGTGATCCTCGTTCTCATCCAAATGTAATTTATAGCCGTGCGGGTGCGAACATCGTGACGAGCTTCTTTACTTCGCACGCGCGCAAGATAAGTCGCACTCAGCGAGATTCGCGTAATTCCAAGAAAATGGCAGAAAATTAGACAGCGTTTTAGCTAGACGTGCCTTTTCTTTTTCTGATATCAATACAGTAGCCATTTCGCTGAGTTCTTGAAGAATTTAGGTAGTCTTTCACTGTAAAGTTGACATTAATGATGGCTGTTTACTATCCTAGGATTTTGGAGTTGTTCTGAAAGGAGGATTTATTACGTAAGGATAGTTTACCACTTCAAATTGCGATAGCATTTGAATGTATTGAAAAGGAAAGATAACAACCTTATTAATGAAAGTTTAAACGCATATCATTAAGTTTTTTACTTTTGACAATAATACGATGAATAAAATTGCACATATGATATGAAAGCATTTAAGATAAACTAATTTTTAATGACACGTTTGTCGATAAAATAAACAAATATTAAGCTTATAAAATTTATGTTAAAAAGTATTGCAGAAAAAATGACACAGATTTTTAGTAAAAAATATTTCACATAAATTTTTTGTCTCACTAATTATTATTAAATTCACCTCGATAATAGAAAAAAAATCAATATTTGGTAAATCATTAATGCATCTAAACCGTGTTACATCCCGGTAATGTTTATGATTTCTACACAATCTTCAATAAAATTACAAATTTCGACCTTACTTTTGATCAAAATAATAAAAATTTAAATTATAATACGATAACAACTGAATTTCTCTACATCAAATCTAGCTTTGATTTAGATACCGATATTATAATTTCCAATTGTTTTTCTTTATTTTACGGAAGCTTGGCAGTCGTTATAGTAACAGCACGATTCTGGGTCCTGTAGTGCTCTTATTATGGAAGTCGTGAATATATAAAATTATGAAAATACATATTAAAATATCAAACAACTTATTATTATTAATTTTTAATTTTTGATGCGGAGAGGTAAATTTATGTTACAGATCACTTAAATTTCTTATTATTTTGGTGATTTTCTTTCCGCCACTTTAATGATGGCTTCTCTGTAAAAAATTCATAATTAACAAGTAAATCGCTTCAAAAGCCAAAGTACCTTTTTTCTTATCTCAAAAAATGTTTATAGCTGTTGTATTTCGAAATTCGGCGGCTTATTATATACACTGATTAGCTACTCAATTCATCAATTTTTCTCATACTGGTTGCCAATAGCAGCGTCTGCATGAAAAACTACTGTAAGTCTACCTTCACGGTTGAGACACGTGTCGTAAAATATATTTTTATTATTGCGTATTTTGCAAATTTTATATACTAAAGCCTAAATGTTCTCCATGTAAGAGAATAATTTATATTTCTATGACAAGAAATATCCTATTCATCTATTAAAATATTTTTGTATATTAATGTAATTATTATTTTAATCATTATGAAGTTATCAATTAATTGAGGAATAAAAGTAGAATTTTAATTTAATAGTCAACTATTACATTGAATATTTTTACTCAATATAATCAATATAATATCATTATTATATTCATTGAATTTTGAAATTATAAGTTAATAAATTCGTCGTCTAATATTCGCAGCAGACATACGTACAATTAATTATAATTGAATAAATATTCGTCAAAATTCGCAAAAAACATTATTGGTTAGAATATATTATAATTCAGATTAGGAAATAATTAATGGAATAGATAATTAAAAGGAACCACATGTGGAAAAAGTTCACCAAGTTAATCGTACATAACAAGTATGCAGTTGCAATGTTACAAGTCGTTTAATCATAACAATGTGTACAAGTTGATTTTTGGCAATCACATCATCAATTGGCTGTCTCATTAATATTTCTTATTTATATTTATTGACGAATAATGAAAAGTTAAGATAATATACATTCAAGACTTGATCTAATTATAATTGAAGGCCCAATATATTAATATGGAACAAAATTATTAAACTAGCTCTGAAATAAAAATAACAAATCATCTTAAAAATCTCTTATCCACGAACTCATACATTTATGCATAAATTATTTGAATAAATATAAAAAATAAATGACTAAATAGTTAAAGTTACTGTGTATAAGCTTCAATCTGATAATATAGATTATTACTGTAATTTATGGCTACATTTACTAAAGAATACATTAACTTTTAAGATGTTCTTATGTTGTATAGTTGCATTTTGATACAAGATGATGTAATCAATCTGACATTCTTGACATTCGCAATTTATTATTGTAAATTTAAAAAAATAAAATAACTTTGTTATGGAACATCCGTAAACATTATGCAATAAAATGCTTCATTATTCATAAGAACTATCTGTTGAATTTTAAATAGTATTGTAAAATTTGGTTTTATATATAGATTATCAATAATTTAAAAATATTTATTGTATTCATATTTTTTAATTCTACATTTGCTATATTTATTATGAATTTTTCGGAATAAATTCGAGTTCTTTTGTTTTCTTATTTCTTATGTAATACTTTATTATAGACTACAGGCAGAAGAGATGAAAGTTTACCTAAATCTTCAATATCCTAAAGTCCATAGTTTTAAATAGACTCAAAGCCTTCACAACCGAATGATAAATATATGAGAAACTAAATAAATTTGAATGCAAAGATGACATACCGACGGGTAAAGCTTAGATTCAAATTGAAATTTCGAGTTGAAAATTTAAGCCTCTAGTTGATCTTAATCCAGTTGGATCAGAAAAGTAGAAATGTGAGGGCTTGAAGAAAGCCTACCTCTACAGCGCCCCATTTATCTGCAGTTTTCTTGGCAGAGAAATTTGATGTGCAAAATTTTGTTTGGATATTTTCTCTCGGATCAACTGATGTTATTGTTCAGAGGTATTGATTTTATCAAAATATTTGAAGTGGTGATAACATCTGATATGAATGACTGTATGGTTGGTATAAAAATTGTAGATGATAATATTTCAAAATAAATTGTAAGAAAAATATAAAAATAAATACGAATGATTTGATGCAGCAACATATTTGAACATTTTGAACAGTTTGTATTTACTTTAAGTTTTTAGCTATTTTTAAAAAATTCATCTTTCGATATTTATCTTATATTATGTAGTAGTAATTTCTTTTAAGATCAGTTAGCATGCAATTAATTTATCTAGTGGATATGTACAGTTTCTGACTTCTAAATCAATTTATATATTCAAATGAATTAATACATTTTTTATGTATTAATGTGTAGGTTTTATCTTTCAAATATTGATTAGTATTAGTTTTACTTGGTTTAAGATAGTCTTAAAAATCTACATTTTAAATAATATATCGCTTAAATGTTTAGTGAATTAAAATTTTTACGTTGAGTCCTAAAACATTTTATACGAGATATTCGTATTGTGAGAGTTAATATCGTTTTCCAATATCTATGTTTATATAGAAAAGAAACTTTTCAGTATATTGTACAACATTGAAAGATGTTTTTTTAGTTTTTTACTAAACAACACATTTTTAATATGCTGCTTTACACACAATTTTCTAATGCAACCTTTTACAAAATAAAATCTACATTCAATGAAATTTATAGATAATGAAGAATATTATTATTTCTGCCCTTAATTTCTTTCGAATACATAACTACTGTAAGAATACTTTTCAAAATAATGAAATGTGCTATATAAAAATATATTGCTCCACTCAACAATAAAATAATGAACTTTTATCTTTTTTTATAAGATATTCGGGAAACATTACTATAATATGAAACTAATATTTAATAACTAAGATTCAATTAAAAAATAGTATTGGATAAAATTTATTTATGCACGGAAGTCGCACAATAAAGAGATTAATTTGAGAATCTAGAAGGATTGGATTCAAGTCTTGGTGTACCCTAAATGTAAGAATGTGAAGAGGGGGCGAATTCATAACCTATCTCCTAAGGTGAAATAAAAACAAAGCGTGCACATCATTCAGAAGAGAATACAATGAGAGTCTTTGCTGTCACTCCATAGTGTCATCTCCTCCGCCTGTCGCAGTCGCACTAACAGTATATTTATGCAACACTCGAACGAGTCGCTCTCCATTGACATCTAATTTATCCAACACTCGAGTCTAATTATCGCTTGCTGACAGTCAAATATTGAAGCCCGGATAGCATCGTCTCGTTACTACTGCATTACTCGCACGTGTACGCGTGTATCGAGTATTGTATGTTCAAGAAGAGATTATCGATAACTGATCCCTGGCGTCATTGATTTAAAAAGAAATGAAAATACGAGTTTTTTAAAAAGTTTCGGTTCAAAAAATTGGAAATGATGAAAGTATAAATAAAGAGATAAAACTAGAAAAAAAAATTGAACATGGGATGACAAAAGCTGTAACATGAAAAGGAAAGGCCGCCATAATAAACCATGGTCTTACACACAAACATTAAACGAGAATATATTCATTTACACGATTATAACAAGTACGTAAGGTATAAGAAGTATACAATTATATTTCTTAACAGTATTTTCAAAGACAAATTAAATTCACGTGCAGATAAAAAAATCGACAGCCATTTATAAATTTAAATGATGATTATAAGGGAGAGTGTTACATTGTTTTAAATATATAAAGATAAAATATTATTTTTTAATGTTTGTTTTATATTTCATAAAATTATTGTTATAAATTTATGTTACACAACTCTTATAATTAAGGTAATAGTAGTTCAAGCTAATAAATTATAGTAATACTATTGTCAATTTTAGATATTTTAGCAAAATATGAATTTATACATATTATAAAAACTTTATAATAGAAAAGTTATATTCATAAAAAATTTTATATTTTCAAAAATGGAAACGAACATTTCGTACTCCGTTAAGCATAATTGTGTATAATTTAAATGACTAACTTATCTAATGTAGTATTTTTATTAAACTGAATAATTTACGTATCTTATCTCACAAATAGCATTAATCTTAAGAATATTGAAATTTTAGAAAAAATACAAAAATATAATAATTATCGTAATTTTATGATCCCTCTTCTTGTTTAAAGGTGAGATTGCAAAATGTATATGTACTATTCACATATAAATTATTCACAATAATCTTCAAACATACATGAACTCTTTTCAGGGTTATTTATTGCGTACCTTCAAGACGGCGATTACGTGAATTCTTTTTAAGCTCAGATTACAAACTGGAATATCCGATACACTTTACGACCCGTCCTCTAATAACTATTTATAACTAGAGTAACATCTCTTTATTTTTAAGAAATTCTAACAAAAATAATACTTCTTTAATAGCTATATATTAGAAAAATATAAGTACATATAATTTTCTTGAAATCATACAAGCTATTTTACTACATATAAAGCTAGATGTTTTTACGGAAGTTTATTTTAAAAAATGGATTATTAACTTGTATAATTGAATTTCATATTCTCTGTCAAAAATATATAATAAATGAATATTTTAGAATGGATATTTAGATATTTTAGTCAAAATTATGTAAGAGAACTTATTACTATTTATGTAAATCCCATTCAAATAATAAAATTATTTAATTTTTAAAAAGAAAAGTAAATTTAAATATAAATTTTTATGTTAAATTTGAATAACTGCTTTTGAAATAAAAAACAATACATAATATTAAAAAGTATTTTGGAAGAATAAGAGAAATATAGTTTTAAAATCCTTGTAATCAACTCAAAATTACTTTTATCAAATTTATTTGTAGTGAGCATTTGTTGGCACGATATATTTCAAGTCAAATATTTTCGTTGGTACAGTTTTATTTCTTCTAGATTTCTATAAGCGATCGAATTGTCAAACAGCAGACAGTCACCTCGAGCACTTGCTTTCAAGATTTCGATTATGTGTAATACGTTTCACGCGCCCCTTGCAACTTGAACTTTCGTTTCAAGAACAAACGATATCGCAAACATTATTGTTGGTATTCGACGTTATTGTTACCTCTTGAAATAAGAGAAGACAAATATGATATTAGATAAAAGTCGACTTCTCTTGGTCGATGAATTAAAAGTGCATTGCATATTCTCACTTCATATCAAGTGAATCAAAGCTCGACAGTTATCAGACTACCGTCACTAAGAGGTGATGATCCGTTAAAGCTTATGGCTCGTACCGTTTAAGCGGCTGTTCGATTATAGACATTGACTTATGGTAATATTGGGTATGAAATTAAATTTCGTGCAAATTGATAAAAAAAAATAAAATTGAAAAAACTCATTGAAAAATATTTGAGAAATAGCAGTTTAACATCTATCGATTAAATTTTGAATCTTAGAATTTTCAAGTTTCAATTTCATTTTCAAAATATACAAAATTATCTATTAATAAAGTAATTTTTGTTGACTCAATTTACATTTCTATATCAAAGTAAAAATTTAGTTCTTATTATTTTGTAGTATTCTTTGCCAATTCTTAAAAAATTACAATTACACAAAAATAATTTATCAGAAAGCATGATAATTTTCTTTTCAATGTTATTTGATATTCGATTTCATAAAGCTTATTTTACTTCTGATCATTTTAAACTATTTAAAATAGATTTATTAAAATATTAATTAGCATTTGAGAACATTCAAATTAAAATTTATAGAATATGTACTATTACAGAAGAACATAAAATAAGTGTTGAGAAAGTTAATTATCACTATTTTAGTAATAATTTAACATTTTAATCTCTGATATTTATAATCTACAAATGTTATTATTATATATTATTATAATTAATATAAGAATTATTTAAAAAATTTAATGTGACAAACTCTAAATAAGTAAATTGTTTAAATAAGTTATCAATATTTCAAGAAAGTAAAATAATTTTTTTTAATGAAATTTTTTCGAAATTCTTTTACTTTCTATTTTAAGTTATCATAATTTTAATACGTGTGACTTGATACACATTTATTATAATAATAAATATTGATCATAACTCTTTTATATTCTACTTTTATTGCACGAATTATAAAAACGCATATTATATTCTCTCTGAAGCAAGCACCCTACTAATTAATGAACGATCAGTCTTTTAATAACATAAATTTTATAGAAACGATCTATAATCAACTCGAGATAGTTATGTATTCCAATTTCACGTTTTACATTTATTAATTTATATATTGCAAAAAGAATATAAGAGAGATATTTATCTCTGAATAATCAGTACTTCGTATAAAATTTATTGACCGTGGAAATATCGTAATGTTTCCTTGAAGTAAGAGTTACGATTAACTTTGCAACAGAAAAATAACTGCCCTGTCCAATTCATCCGGATGAAAAGGTTCGCGCATGTTCGTGTATCTATTCATGATCAAAATCAGTGAATAAAAAATGGCTTTGAACCAATACGCAACAGAAGCATGATATAATTTCGGAAAATCCCGCAGAAGCCACGTGATCGCTGAATACGAAAGAGCCGTTTCCATTGAAATAGCTTGCGCATATGTACATACACGTACACACGCGTGCATTAACATGCGCATGTCCGGCTTCCGCACACTGCCGTCGATCATCCGCCATTGCGTAAGTCGATGATTCCCATACCACTTTTCCGTGATGATGGCTGGATGTTATAAAAAAAGAAGAAAATAATAGCGATGGGTAGCAGATGAAAAAGCACCGAGCGTATAAAAACTGCACACTTTGATATACGCATAACTTGCTTTGTTCGAAAATTCATTGTGATTACGATGTTCCGTTTTCTCCCCAATATTTTTTTGTACTTTCTATCGTACTTTTTAATTTTATAAAATTACCGTCGATATAGTAGATGTTAACAAAAATTTATAATTTATGTTAAAAATGGAATTATAGTTGAATTAATAATTACTATAATTTATATTTCATAATTTATTTTTGTTCTAGATTCACATATTAAATATTATTTAGTTTAATTTTAAAATTCTAGAAATATGTAAATTTATTAATTTTTTTCTAGAAATAAATAAATTTGAAGATTAGTTATAGAATATAGTTTCATATTATATAATAATAAAATATTAATTACATAAAATGTGTGTTTATTATTTAGTAATTGTTATTGAAACGTAAGTAGTTGAATCTGTAAGTTCAGACAGGATATTAATTGCTTGCCAAAATAAAACTGATATTTCCTGCTATTACTGAAACTGTTGAATTTTATAAAATTGTCTTTTTAATGCGTTTAGTAACGGTATTGAGTAAAAATTCATAAAAAAATTGAAAAAAATAAATCCTTTGTAACTCATATAATCATAATAAAATAATAAATTGAGGTAGATGTTGGTACTAAAGACGTAAGCCATGAAATAAATAAAGGATCAATAGTGTCTCATATAAAATGTTTATCAAAAATTTATTTTTCATTATGAAAAATTTATAAAATTCCAGAATTATCTGTAAACATTCTATTTGAGCATAATTGAATTATCCGATTACTTAGTTAAAATACCGAATATATTACAAAATATATAGAACTTTCTGAATAAAAACATTTTAATTCAAAATCAAGTTACACTTTTTAATTGTCAATATCTTTTCCGACAGAAAAATAATTTCGTTATTATTTTGAGTCTAATAATCATAACTAAAATAAGTTATTAACTAATGTTAAAATAATTCTTCTTAAATTGAAAATATCAGTTAAATAGGAAAAGGATTTTTCATTAAAAAAAGTAATTTTAATGCAGAAGTTTCTTCATAGAATTTTGGATAATATAGTTTGAAGCAAAGCAAAAGAATTATTTTTCTTATACTATATTTATGGATACTTTCACTTTAAAAAAATAGTATCAAGAACTACTCATTCTAAGTGGAATACCTTTCTCATGAATGAAACGATTCTGCTAAAATAAAAAAAGTTTTTTTTATATACCTAAATTTAATTCTTAAGTATTATTAATTAAAAATTATTCATAATGTTTTGATTTATTTGACAATATTATTTGTCAGAAAAATTATAATTTATACTTTTATTTCATAAACTGTAGTTACAGAATGACAATATAATTCTTAAGCTGTATATATCTTTTTCTATTAAGAATATTAATTATGTACTTCAATATGACAAGTGCAGAAACTGATGTACGTCTTATTTTTATTTTATTTATATGTAACTTACTACTTTACACAAAAACAATCTATCTGAAAAAGGTAGTCGATTTAATAAATTTTTTATCTACATTAGTTGTTATTTCATTGATTGTATACAATGTATAAATTCTTATAAATCTTAAGTAAATCAATATCGAAGCAAAAATTAACTTAAACTCGTGTGTATTTAAATTTATATTAAGCTATATATATTTAATATTTAGTTAAAAATTTTTGTAAAATATATGTAAATATATTATTAAATTTATTATTTATTATTTAAAAAAATTTTGTAAAAATAAATTTTTACTTATTAATTTTCTATAACGTTTTAATTGATGTGTACTGAGAATAACATTCTTTTGGATATGATTGTTTTTCCACAAAATAATTTTTGTACAATTATGTAGAAATTAGTAATATATTTTCATGAAATAAATAATTTTTATATTTCAAATAAATACAAAATTTTCCAATATATGTAACTTATTATATTAGTGAAAATAAATAGCATATTTTTCTTAGTTTCATATTTAAATCTGTGTATATACTTAACTGATACATAAATAAATAATTTTAACGATTATTAGAAAATTATTGACTGCGATTTAATTTTATAATTATAAAATGTTATAATTTGTATCAAGACCTGATATATAATTTATTAAATATCACTAGAGAAAGGAACATAACCAAGATTTTATTATTATTGTACAACTACTGTAGGAAATTAAAAAACGAAATACTCAGATGTGTAATTTTTGATAAATTAAATATGCTATTTACATACTTAACATGGTAATAAGTAAACTTCGCTGCAGTCATATATATCTTTTCTACAAATAGAAATTAATATAATTACCGTAATATATTTTATACCGTAATATATTAGTATAATTTTTACCGTTTAATTATTGGTTCTCTTACAAATAAATTATGATAAAAATTTATTCTTTCTGAACTTCATTTATATTCCATTTTTGGTTCTTAAATATAATATGTGTTTAAAATATTGACTATACGTATCTCTTATATACTGAATATGAATGACCACTGAAGTCTTTATTACATTATATCTGTAATTAAAAAATCTTAAAAAAATTTTTAATGAATAAATACAATGTGTGTATAATAAATAAATATGTGTAATTATTTATAAATGATTATAATTACATTATTAATATTATTGATATATATACACATATGTATATGTAGATAATATATTTATAATTATATTTATAAATAATTTCAAAATGATTCAAGACATTGTACTTGCAATAAAAATTGGCATAATTTATGTATAGTAATAACTTTTCAGCTTATTGATTACGTAAAAATATGTAATAGAATCATCACATGCTTTAAACATTTGCAAATATTTATTAAATTAGACCTTGAGTAATTCCGAAAAACAAACGAAACTATCTCGTAAGCTTCTCGCGCGCTATGATTGATTAACATTTATGCTCACTAAACATACAACTACAATCCTTTGGATTGTAATTTCCATTATAGTCCGTTACACTCATTACTTATTCATAATACCAAAGTACGAAATCAATAATACAAAAACACGCTTGATACTAAAGAAAACCAATTTTTATTTCTCTCTTATACTTTTCATCCTTATTTTACTGTATCTAAGTCCATACGAATCTTGTATTCCTACATATATATAACGAAATATGTAGCTATAAGTAGTATTTGAGTATTTATTTTACGTGTGAACTATATCCGTAATGTCAGACATGCTACGGCAGATCAATTGACTTTTTGACACAGATAATTTCACGTGGAAGCTTTTTGCGTGAACTTGAATAGCGAATGAGCAGCGGGTATCAACTGCAGCAATATCCATACTATACTTCCGTACATCTATGCACGAACTGAATAAGTAAAAGACGAACGTGACATCCCAACCGCAACACACCCCGGGGAAATAAGGATTATGCATATTAAACGAAAAGAATTTTATGCGGTAAATTTGCATTTGCATTTTGATTGTTCGGGCAAACAATTGTTTATGGATCAAGACTAAAAATTAGTTGTATTTTTAGTAGAATATTATTTAGAAGCAAAGAATTATTCAAGTTTTTATATTTTTCGTGATTAGTTATATCGATTTTTACAAATAATTCAATACAGCTTGCGATCATCTGTAAATTGAAGCAAGATGTTGAAAAGACACCTTACTATGATAAATGGAATGATGTAAATGATTGTTGAAAAATGAATGTTGTTCATTTTATTGCTCAATCATAGAAAATTATATTTTTTCATAATTTTAATTAATTATATTTCAAATCTTAAGAAGCTAATTGTATTATATTAATAAAGAAAATTTTCATTAAAGTCATTTTCAATCGTTGCTTTCTAATGAAGACTTTATCTAAACGATGTATATTACTTACATTACGTGATATAGTAAAATAGCATTCATTTTTAAAATATATAACAATTGAGCATTATAATCGATAATAGTATTTATTACATTTTTATATTTTTGATTGCTTTTAAACAGAAATTTTTATAACTGTAATATAATTTTTATTCTCCAATGTAATGTAAAATTAGTGTGATAAGTTTCCATCATTAAATTAGCTTGGAAACGCGCGTATGTGATTACAAAAGTTGTTCATAATCTAATAAGATATTTTTGTACCTAAAAAAATTATACTAGTTAGCAATTAGTATCTGTTTTTGTATTTATAATTAGAAGTTTAATGTTTTATCATACTATCAATAACTACGTAATATAGTTACATTTTTCAACTATAGCAGTAGACATTTTATAACCTTTCCAATTTTTATTAAAACTTATTATCATATCAAATTAAAGATATTTATTAATACACTTTGAATCAAATTTGGATATAAAAACAATATATATTAAATTATAAAACATATAAAGTATAATGACAATAAATCTTTATTGACTTTAGGAAGTTACTGTGAACGATAAAAAATGTAATAAAACTTTCAATTATCTAAAATAAATTAGTAAATTAATTTTTACACATTATAAATGTTTTCATTTATCTGATAACAATATTGAAACAAGTAAAATATAGATGCAGATATTTAAGTGGGTGGAAAGCAAGAACTAAAACAAAAAGTAACGCATTCATAATATCAACCAAAGAATTCAGCTAATACACTATATTACCTGTAGCGAAATTTGAAAATTAATTGCGATATATCTAGTTTATAACAGAAATATTATAGTTAAGAAATATTGAATGAATCCGGCAAGTCTTAAAAAAATAAAAATATATAGAAAAATTATTAATATCTCAACAAAATTCAATCCAAAATTTAAGATAATCATAAAAAAATTATATTTATTAATAAAAAATATATTTATTATGCAAATAAACAGCTTATATTTAATAATTAAATATATTTAATAAATATATTCAGTCAGAGTATATAAGATATTATATTACATAATTGAGATTTTATATATAATAGTTATACTATGGTTAATCTTTCAGTTAATCAAAATATATTTTTTACATTCTTTATGCTAAATTAAATTAAGTAAACTAAGCAAAAAAATTTTTCTTAAAATAGACGAAAAATTATAAATTATTCATTTATAACATAAATATCATTTAAATAATATTTTAGAACATTTTTTCAGATTTAGAAACACCTATTTGATTAAATATAATAAATGCTTTTATTTAAAATTTTTACCAAAAAAATACATTAAACTTCGTTTATTACATTATACTGAATTCTAAATTTTGAATATTTATCAGTACAATACCATTAATATTTATGAATAATCTTCACTAAAGCACTACTTGTTCATATTTATTTCACAAACATATGCAATCACTGCCGCAAACAGTCTTTATTTACATACTCAAAATGTAAGAATTGATAGAAAACAATTTCAGAATAAAAGACGATCCACTTACTAATTAGTAACAAAAATCTTTTTTATATCTATTTTAAAAGCCTTAGAGTTTAAACAGCTTAATGAAATAAAGTAGAAGAAGTATTTAAATTAAAAAATATACGATTTCAAAATTTCCTCAATATTAAATTCAGAAAATGTTAAATTAACTTTTGAAATAAATATATAATATTATTAATCAATATTTCTAAATTTTTTTTTATAACTTGATCGTGAAAGAGTGACCAAAGGAATTATTCGTATCAAGCATATTCTTGACTCTAATTAGAAAAAGATATTTAAGTACAAAAATATCCCTTTAAATACATACTTATAATTTTTTAAGAAACTAATTCCTGTTTTAAACCTTTTTTTTAGAAAAAGTAGTCTCTTTAAATTCTCGAAATGCGATAAACAGAAATTAATGTATGAAAAACAATAAAAGGAAAAAAGAAATCGTGTCTTATCAGCATTTCAATAAAAAGAATGCCATATTTCATTAAACTGCAATTGTCGATAGTCTAAGTCATACTAATGAATAATTTTCCACAAAAACTGAATTGACATTAGTTATAAATATGAAAAAAATAAAGAAACAAATATCATTTCTATCCTTTTAATATAAGTTACCGACGTAAGTAATTACGAAAATGCAAATATTTAAATATTACTGCTCAAAAGAAATCAATTATTTATTAATTTAATTTGCTAATTTGATAGATAGTCAGTTTTGCTCTAAATTAACATTAGAAGTTTTCTGAATCATTTATAAATTTTGATGTCTATCATAAAAAGCTATCAGAATAAAAAACTCATTGCAAAAAAAAAATTAATTTTTATACACGGAAATGATCGAATTCTATTAATGAGAAATTAAAATAATAATAATAATATAATAATATAATAATAATATAATAATAATAATAAATAATAAACAAATTAATGAGAAAACTAAATTATAAAATAATAATAACTAATTATAATTTATTTTAATTTAATTAATATAATACTAAAATTAAATAATTATTATTTGCTAAAATTAAATTGCATAGTTTACAAAATTTTAATTCTTTTTTCAATTGCATAAAAATACAAATACAACTATAAATTTATTAAAAAATATGTAATCTTGTCAGAGAGAAAACATAATGACAAATACATGTATAAGAATATATTCATTTTTTTATTTCTCTTTAAAATGTCTAAGAAAAAAAAATATGATATGTGTGATATAATGAGAAATACATGATAATACTTATCACTAAGAAAGAATCTTGTTATTAAAACCAACATAGCAATAATTCATAATAATTAAGAATTATATTTTTTTAAATGTCTAACCTTTGACAAAATATAAATTAAAAATCAAATAAAAATATAAATGAGCAAAAGCTTTTATAAACTGTTTAAAAAAATTATGAGTCTTATTAATTCTTGACAAGAAATTAGTTTTAAATGATAAATTAAAGGAAGAAACGTATTATACATAAAGTTTAACAGATTTTTATCGTTCACCTATAGTAGTTATAATTAAACTTGCCTTATTCAATATTTCTATTTATCAATAAAAAGCTGAAAATTAAAAATGTATGTATAATAATGCGGTAAAAAAACACTGTAAGTTTAAAAATTCTTTATTTTTCTTTATACGTAATGGTATGCTAAAGTTCAGTTTATATAAAAAATTATATACATATCTATATTTATGTACGTATAAGAGATAAATGTACAATGTTTACTTATATATTTTAAAATATACAAAAATTTAGAATTTAAGTAGTCTCGTTTTAAATATCATGTCTTATTTTAATTTTTTGGTAAAAAATAGTGATTATTTTTCAAATAAGAAGAAAAATCTTTTAAGATACAAAACAATTGCTAATTAGATGAAATTGACAGGTTAAAGGAATAAGTTTATTTATGTATTTTTTATTCGTAGTTAGTTATCTTTTGATGTTTATCTAACATCCAATTGATAAAACTAAATTAAAAAAAAACAGATTAATATTAATTAGAAATTTACGTATATAAAATGATTAAAATATATTCGATAATATTCGTTTGCAGTGGACAGACTTCTGAATAGTCAGTATTTTATTAAGCGAAGTATGTTACTTATTAATTACTTTGTATAATTTCGATTATTTAAAATAATAAAATAGATAAATGTAATATTATCTTATTAAAACTAATATAATAAGCAATTAGAAATATGTATGAGTAGTCAATACTGTGTTTGCGACTAATCATTACAAAAGACTTTTAATGAATATAATCTTAATATGGTTATCAATTAATTTATATAGTACATCTACAATTTTTTACATTGATATTTAAAAATTTATGCTACTTTTCTCAATTGAATACTTACTAAATAAGACAATAGATAAGAGTATTGGGAAGTAATTTTCAAGTACAATGACAATTAGTTTTAATTTTTAAAAGTATCCAGTCAATTTTATGTCTTAATACTTTTCAAAATTAAAATAAAAACAAAAATTTATTAAAAAACTTAAGGTTTATCTAACAGTTTAACATTGTTCGAAAAACTAGTTATAAGAATATATTATTATGTACATTATAAATAAACTAATGCAATAAAAAATGATCAACTAATAATAGAGATATTTTCCGAATCATTAAAATTTATCAAACAAAATTATTAAAAAGTAATGCATTAATGTAAAAATGTATTGTACTGCACAATTAATTAAAACATTATATAATTAATTAGTAAAAAGAAAAATATTACATTATCATCATACATATATTTTTCAATTTCTTTAATAGATTTTTTCTAAATTAAAATTTTATTTTCTTCTACCTTCATATTTTTTGCAGATGACTGAACTCACTCGCAGAAACTTTTTTGATTATATCCATAGAGTTCCTGACGCCAAAAGTACAGAATATTCAATTAAGTAACTTTTCAAATTTTACATATTTTTATATTTTTATTAAGAAAAAAAAAATACTCAAAAGTTCAAATTTTGTAATTGATTGTTATGAAAGTTTTTTATACAAATTCAATTTATAAGCAAATTATTAAACTCGAATTTATGATAGTTTTTTCATTTTTCTTTTAAAAAAATCTTTGTAAGAGAATAGATATATTAAATTTATTATGCACGATGAATTAATTTTAATAATTTTCAACTAAAATTTACTACCTTATACTATAATATTTATACACAAAAATTAGTTGCACTTTTTAAAATGTCAGTTTTTCATAATTCAATAATATATCACTGCAGAAAGTTTCTAAAAATCTATTAATATGATTATAAAAGCTTACAGATTAAGATATCAGTTTTTATTATATTATTTTTTAATTATTTTTGAAGATACTACTTCCACAATTAGTAAAATTTTGTAAAGATGTATACATCTATAATGGAGAAGCAGTGAATTTATTTAAACATTGCATATTTTATGTTATATTCATTTATTGGTATATCACAAATAGAATAAATTGTATAATAACCAAATATTACGTGCGCGTATATATACACGCACGCATATTTCTTTGTAGTTTTATATACATCGTTAATATCACGATGTATATAACTAGTTTTATTTATTATATATTTATTAAATTATTAAAATATTTATATCAATATAACCATACACAGTATTTTTTAAATTCAATTAAAAATTATTTTTAGGATAAGCATAATACATTTTTTAAATTATATATATTATATTATTACTTTAAGAAATAATTATTATAATCTTATAAATGATATAATAATTGTAAAAATTATTATTACAGTTTAAACTAAATTTTATAAATTATGCTTATTATTGTACAGGGTCTACAAGAAAACATAACATAAAAAATTTGTACTGAACAATTAAATACACATATAGATAGATATAACTTAATTAATTTATATAATATACGTGGTATTTTAGATATAAAATATTTACGAAAATATTTAGTTTATTTTAAGTTATCACTATCTAATTGAAATATAATACGTAATATATATATTTCATATATTTATTTGAAAGATCTATTTTATGAGAAGAAAAGCTTAAATAAGTAATCTGAAGCACGTTTTTGCAGAATTTTGCAGATTAGTATGAGCATTTAGTATTACCTTCTGAAATTAAAGCATAACTAACAAAGTTGTTTCTTATTTCAAGTAATGTATTCATTCCTTCTATCACTAAAGAGATACTGCATATATAAATTTTGTAGCATTTGCAGTCTGGATCTGAATTCAAAAGACATGTTAAAGTTTACTATGGAGCAGTATTCAAGTGAAGAAAGAACTAGTGTTTTTGCTAGTCTTACATAAAAAGCTTTGTTGATATATACAGGAACAAAGTAAGACTATGCAAAAATTTTGTTAATTTTTTAGTTAGCAAGTGCAGATAAATTTTGTAAGTCAATATACAACATAGTTTATTGATAACGTTCAAAAAAGAAAAATTATATCCACCGCTCTGTTATATTATTACACGGCAAACCATAAAAAGATATTCGTAACATCAGTGTCTATATTATTAAGATTGAAAACTAACATGTTTAGTTCAATATTTTACTATATCCCCTATCCAAGTGAAGGCGACAACTTTTTTTGAAGTTTCTAATAAATCATGGATATATAAAGTACATTTCAAATTTAAGTGTAATCTAACAAAGGAAGAAAAATTATTCTGTTTAAAATTGTAAAATTTATTTCAAATAATTATCCTTATCTACACTTTCAAGTTTCTAAGTATTCATTACTAGATAATATTATTTAATGAGAGAAAAAAATATATTCGATATTCAGTATTTTTAAGAATAGTAGATAAACTTAATAATTAAGCTTAGTACTATATTTTCGTAAATTTCTATTTAAACGAAAGCCCGTCTGTTTTTTTAATCATATCACATATGTTCAAACCTTAATATTCTACCATTTTTATTTAAGATAAAATTAAATATTAAAATCCAGTTTTTTCGGAAAAATCTTTAGTAACTACAATTTATGTGACCGTCCGTTCTTATCCTTTAGAAATTAAAATGGAATATAAATAAGTTAGCATTATTAACGGAATAGGCATGAAAATAAAATCTTTAGCGTGACCAGCAAACGGAAGAAATGATAGATGACTGTAAAGCTAGATGCTTATTATGAAAGATTGACAAACCACTATAATAAGAGCTTAATTATTGCATAAATCCATACAAGTCTCGCTATTGCATGAGCAAGAGCCCTAAGCTACGCAGTTCTTTTTAAATATTGATTGTATCAAGAGCTTCGAACAGGCAGGTTTATAGAGATAAAAAGAGAAAGAAAACAAGTAAAGCGAAAGAAGATTAGAAAAAAAGAGAGCATGAGATCAAACAGAGAAAAAGAAGTTGAGAGATAGATTCATAAAATATAGGTACTAGTATACACAAGGTATATAGTAATACTAGAAGAAGAAATATAATATTTTCTAAAATAGTATATTTTCTAATAATACAGAATAGATTCGTTTACTTTATATTCTTTTGTTGTATTTTTAGCTCAAATAGTAATTTAAAAACGAAAATAAAAATTAATGTACATTAAAGTAAAATTTGTATCAAATTAAATAAAATTAAAACTAATAAAATGACACAAACTATTTTACCAAGGTTTATGCAATAGAATTAAGAATACATATTATTACTTTCGTATAAAAGAAATTCGATAGATAATAAAAATTATCATAGTTTTTACGAAACATTTTAATTAAATGAAAAAAATACTTTCGATGGTCTACAGAAAATTTTTATTTGAAAGTAATTATTGAAAGGGCAGTTGTTATAACATATTTTTGAAATGAATTAATAAAAGTAATGCATATTAGGATTCATAGATATAGAAAATACTTTAAATATAGAGTTTTTATTAGGATTCAGTTGCTAATCCACATTGAGTTCTGAAATATTATAATACAGAAATGAAGATTGGAAAATAAAGTGCACACCGCTATTAATTATGAACTCGATTTACTTGATGAAAAGGTTGTTATACGTGATGATATTGTTGAGCTCTCGGTGTTTAATCTATCTCTTCTCGGACTAATTATGCAATTCTACAAGATAAGTCGATATTTCTAAGTTGAATGAACACGATCAAGTGTTAAATATATTTCCATGAAAAAGAAGGTTGATAAAAGCTGCATATTAACCTCTTGTTCATCTTTTTATAACCTTCGTTGGTCGGAACTTGTCAAGTTATCTACAAACCTCTCGCAGTTTCTTCAATTCTAATTACTTCACTACCTATTTATTCGTTTCTTCTTGACTTTGCGAGTTCAACTTTAATTTTATATTCTTCTCATTGTTTAAGATTTCGGATGCATCTGTTTGCATGTTACTGCATTGTCTCATGGGCTGTGGTTGAGATGAAACTCTACGCGGTTTGATAAGGGTGGCAAAATGCCGTGTGTCACTTTTATACGTGACAGTTTTAAATATGTAACAATCAAGTACAAATCCAATTAAATACAAAATATTACTTTTACATTAAATTATTTGTAGCCGAAAGTAAAATTATAGTAAAGTTAAAAGGTGTGATCTTAAATAATTATATGTAAAATACGTTTTATCGCGACTAAAATTAAAATTAAATGCACTACTTTATAATTTTACAAACTTAGAGTATAGAAACTATTTTATGTGTGAGAATGAAAAAAAGGGAAGGAATGATTGAAAAATAAACAAAAAAAGAAAATATTCCAAAGCATTTCAAGAAGATTCGTCACTGACGTGTCGGTTTAATCACTAGCTACTTGGCATGACGCTGACGCTGCACTGCCGGAATGCAATGATGAGAAATGCGTATCAGTCTAGATAAAAAAAAACTAGAACTCCTAAAGAAAAAAATAGGAAGAAACTGTTTACATATTCCAAAACTAATGTAACCAATTTGTTAAAAATTTAAAACATTAAAATGATTGGATTATATTGTATACTTTAATTTGGATTTTTAACTTATTCTGGGGTTAAGCATAAAAATATTATTATTTATTATCTTCAATGTATATTCAAAGACTGTAAATTCAACTATGCTATGAATATTAAAATAAATATTAAAATTAAATTGAAATTCAGGAGTATTTTTTATCTGAAAGTTAAAATTTAACTAGATTTTATAAAACTGCAAATACTAAAAGAGCAATAGTTATATTAGTCCAACAAAATACAGATGAATTATTTGGGAAAAATATAAATCTTTTACCTAAAATTTAAGCTTATTAATAATTAAAGATCATTTAATTTTATTATCACGGTTTTCATTGACATTTGAAAATAATTATTTTATACAAATATTTTAGATTATTTATGCAATATATTAAATTTTTATATTTTTTATTAATATTATTTTGATCTTAGAATTTTCAATTTTTCATTTTATCAATACTCAAGTACCATATTCTATAACTTCAATGATAATACAGTATGTTATAAACTCTACACTTATTAAATTGAATTTGATACATTATTATTATAATCTTTTTATTCGAATTGATACTGAACTTCAATATCTCATTAGCTTCCATTTTCAAGTAATTAATCAAAAAATGAAATATTAAATAAAATAATTCAAAACATTTATAATTATAAGTATATGTACATTTAAAAATCACATATGTGAACAATTTATATTAACATTTCTTTCGTTAAGATTTAAATTTAAAATTTAAATTTTACTCGAAAGCTACATAAAAGTTATTCAAATTCTAATAACAGCAATAATAAAAAGTGTCTTACAGTATATTTTATTTAAAATAAAATATAGCAGCTAAGAAACTTTCGTTATTAAAATTGAAAGAAATTTGTTACTTTTGGAAAAATGAATATCAACTAAACCTTTTAATAAAAAATCTTATGATCGCAGGAAAGCAATAAATATAATAATATTAATTTTTTATAAGAACATGCAACCGAGCGGTAAAATGTTTTTTAAAAATTTTGTTTAATAATTTGAATTTGAAATGAAATACTTTATATTTTTTCACCATAATCGTATTTCATTAACTTTTTTCAGCTAATTTCATGTGTTCATTAATTCATTCAAATATTATGCAATCATACATAATTTAACTATGTGATGAATTATAAACTTAAATACATGTAAATGCAAGTGCTTTTTAATTATGATTAGTTCAGCAGCTTACACAATTAATATCGATATTGATATTTAACTAATTACTAAAACTAATGATTAAGTTACTTCCTACATCAATGCTTATAATACTAAATCAAATTATTAATAAATTAAATAAATGATACAGTAAATAAAGCTTTTATATAATTTTATTTAGTAAAATATCTATTATCTAACCAAAAATATTACAAAATATATTTATCAGACGAGCATTTTTAATGAAAATGAAAATCATCATTTATATTTAAAATTCAATTCTTATGTACTTCAATAATTTTATATTTTTTTAAAGAATAATAATAAAAATAGAAAACACGATATGCATACCATTACTCTCTTTAACAAATAACTAATTTTGACAAACATCTGTTAATAACAACGAAGAATCGTCTTCATCGTAATACAATACACTATTCTTTAATTTTTAATGTGACTTCAGTTTTTAAGTTTTAACTAATCTTCAGTTTTTAATGTAACTCTATTTTTAATATAAAATCTCTTTAAAAGCTAATAAAACACGAGATGCAGATTGACTAAGCATGAGCAAAAAATGTAGGGTGTATTCCAAACTTACGTTTTGAAAATGTCGATCCATCTTTTTCTGATATATAGAATCGTCTATGATTGCAAAGTCTCACAAATTCACGTATTTCAAAATACTACTGAACAAGGAAAACCACATCCCGACGAGTAGATGCCAGGTAATATCACGATATCGAATATATGGTTATTTTACTATTACATAACTTTACTCGGTGATGAGTGAATTTTCACCCTGGGATAAAAAAATATGCCGAAGGCGCAGCGTGAAATTCATAAAAGATCCAAAAAAAGAACTCCTGTCAAAGGCTTTCCAATGGATTTTAAAACGCAGATTCCCGTAATCTCTTTTCTCTTTTGTTTTCATTATAAGGGACTACGTAACGAAGACCATGTGAAGATATAAATCTTAAAAAGCAAGACAATAAATGAACACAGGCATCAAATAAACTCATAGATTTTTAAATTTACCTTACGCTTACGTACTTACTCGTATTACAATTCATAAGAAAAACTATATGATCTTCTATTTAAATATATATTAAATGGATGATATAAAAATAAAATTAATATAAGAAAGTATAAAATAAAATATAATTTTATAATTTTTTGAACGAGTGCTTCGAATTTTATACATAGTACATTATTTGACAATATAATTTAAATCTAATTAAATTGTAAATGATATGTGTTTGATTTATAAAATATGTTCGTTTAAATTAAATAAAATCTGAACTACACTATTCCCTTTAAAATGAAATCCTTTTGAGTTGGCATGTTAAATACCTTTTATACATAGGGATTACGTATGTATAATTTACTACACAAACAAACATGTGGGTATGTGCGAATATCTATAATTGTTATTTTTTTCTATACAATTCGTGACATATTTAATACCATATTACTACATTCTAAAACTAACTGCGTAATAAATATTTGCAATATATAAGATTCTAATACCTTATGCTATAATTATACATTTTATGATGTCTTTTCTTTTTTTGAATTAAATGAAAAAATAGTTATCTAATTACATTTCATTTAAGAACATATGTTATAATAACTTCAAATCAAGCAAAATAATTTTAGAAGGTCTATAAATAAACTATCTATAATTTATCTATAAATAAATAAAAATTTAAATAGAAAGTATTTATGAGTTGAAGACGGATGTTTATTTTCCTAAGAATTACTTTTCATTTGCAATAAAATCTATTTCATTGTTATTTAGTTAAATAACTACAATATATATATATATATATATATATATATATATTAATGCTGTACATTTTTTTGAATTATTAAACTGTAATATAAAATATGACATTTATTTATAATATAATTAAACATGAAAAAGTTGTATAATGAAAACTTCTTAACCCTAATAAAATGAAAGATAACATTCTTTTGAAACCATATTAATGAATTAACTTCCAATATTATTTCTGTAAGTAAAAATACATCGATATACTTCGATAGAAACTATTAAAAAAAGTGTACCAAACTCAAATTGTATTATTATATTTTAATTCATTATAAACATTTTTTATAATTACAGTTAAAATTCTAAATTAAATTTAAATCTTATTCAATAAGTTTATTCTTTTATAAAATTGAAAAATATTGTTTTATAACATGTTCAACGATTTAATAAGTCAGGTAAATCATTAACAAAAAAATTTTCTTTCGAAGTAAATATTTATATGCATATCTATATACTAAAACTTATCAATATAGAAAAATTGGTTTATTAAGTTTAAACAAATTTGTAATAATGAATAGTATATGTCACATATTCGTAATAGATTGATGTTTGAAAAATAATGCACAAATAACATAGAGTTAGTGCTTCAAAAAATATTTGATCATCTTTAAATTTGTATAGAATCAAAGATAGTGGTTATACACCAAACGCTTTAATATTCACGTTAGATGTATATATTATATTAAAAATGTAATAAACAAATTCTAGTGTATTATGAACATTTTGTATGTTCTTTAAATTGAAAAATATTTATTTCAAATATAATCTAATATAACATTTATTTGAAAAGAAGGAAACATAAATTTCATCGTAAAAGAATCTTGAATTTATATTTGTATACTAATTTAAGCTAGTTTTTTTTTACTAAAATTTGCGTTAGCTTATCTATATCGTTTCACATCAATTCACGAGGCTCAAAAATTCAGTAAGTCTCGAAACTAATTATAAGTTAGATCAACATAATCTGATAGTTATAAATTTAGGATTTATATCTTTAGATATAAAGCAGAATTTTACATTTATATAAATATAAATTCAAAGTATAAATATGAATTCAAAAATATTTGTCACTTTAAATTCTCTGCTTAAGAACAGCACTAAGTAAAATTGTATGTTATCCTAATCTTCTTATTCTGGTTTAAAATAAAAAAAAAGAAGTTAAAAATTCAAATTTTTATCTACAATAATAAAAAAAATAATTATAAAATGATATTACAGATAATATAAAAAAATTTTTTCTAAATATATATATATATTTATTGTATAAATAATAATTATCAATAGAATATCAGCTTAAATTTCTCATTCGAAATATTCTGTATGAAATATTAAGTTTATGCAGATTATATTCTCTGTCTAATCAAAGCATTATCTATTTAAAAAAATGCTTAAGTACTAAATTCAGAATACAGTCAGGCATGTGTTTATATGATTAATTTTAGGTAGTGTTCATCTTAGCGACACAAACAACTTCGTTGTGCGAATTTGTAAATTAAAACACTACATAAAGAGGCTATTATAATTATTTTGACACACATTATTACAATACCAAGAGCTAAAATTACATAACAATAAAGAAAAAACAAATTTTCTATAATGCTTTATTTAGGAAACAATTTTTAAATTTAACATTATTTTTAAACCTTGTTTAAGAACAAATCGAAATAAATTATTGTTTTATAATACGAAATTGGAATACAAGCGTCACATATACATAGCTATTTGAAAATGTTTTTATTTACAAAGAAAACTTGATAAAAAATAATAAATACGGATATAAACTTTACTTATAAAAATGTTTCAAAAATATTAATACTAATACATATTGTTTAGAAAAAGAAACATAATACAAGAAATTTTTTTTTAAATTAAGCAATTAACTTAAATTAATAAATTGAAAAAGTCTAACCTAATTAATAATGAATTTTATTATTAAAATTAAGGTAAAAATTTTTTTGTTTTAGGTCATTAACACCTATTTAAAAAAAAACAGAATTCCTTATTTACTATACAAAAACAATTTTTTTCTTTAAATGTAACAGTTATTTTTATAAAAATTCTTTTTTATAATAAAAATCTTGCATTTTTTCAAATACATTTATATATTCGATGAATTGGTTAATGATTTAAAAAAATAAATACATTTAAATTAATCAACGGAGCTGAAAATTATTCTCTAAAATAATTAAAGTTTGAATAATAGCAATCGAAAAAGAAACTATATATAAAGACTCACATACATGTATATAAGTTCTATGATTTTTATACACTAGTTTGAACATCCATTATTGATGAATTAAAACTAACTAAATTCTTATTCTATAATTATATTCTATAATTCTATATAACAAAGCTCATACTATAGCAAGACTAAAGTTTAAAATAAAGTAGGTGTTTTATCGAGTTATATCATATTACAAAATTCAATGCATCTGTTTTATTAGCTTGTGAAATATTGAAAATCGAAAAGTTATATTCAAAACAGAACGTTGACTATTAAGTAAAATACTTAATAATTAAATAATAATACGTAATATAGAAAGTATTTATCATTACTTTTTAGAAGAGAACATAGAGGAAGAGTAGAGCCAAATGTGATTTTGTAATTTGTTTTTGTTTATCGCATTTACAGCTCTTCCTTTCCGATATTTATGTGGACTATCATCGATATCGTACATCTTAACAAAACAATAACCTATCATATATTCGAGCACTTTTTTAATGCTCTTTTCTCCATCTATGTCGTATGTAGTTTAATCGATTAGCATCGCAACACGTCAATGCGCTGCAAAGAGCTACATTTTTCTTGTTTTTTGGTGTTCCTCGTTACGCTTCGAGTGAAACAAGTCTTTTTAATTGGATTATCGGAAATGCTTCTCCTTCAGGCCCAATGTAGTTCGATCGTAAGCTGAGCCATGAAACACAAAAAATAATGGAATAAAGAGCAAAGGCAAAAATAAAATTTTGTAATTATTCGACTCTTTTGAAATTCAAACTCTCTTGAAAGTCTTAAGTCTGAAGTATCGCCAAGAATTGCAATTTTTTCTATTCCAAAGACACTAAAAGGTTATAGAAAATGTATCATTTTCAACTGTACTATTTAACAAAGTAAATACAAAATTAATGGTACTAAGTAAAAATACATTCTGTAATTTAGAAAAGTTTGCGATTGGGTACCTTTCATATAGCAGTAACTTACTATTGTATAAAATTTGAAGTGACTTACCTCCTTATTTTCAATTTTTTATAAAAACATTTTAATAATTTATTTTAAAGTATGGATTACAATAATACCAAGAATTATTTTTTTTATTACCAAAATTATTTTTTGTATACATATACATTTTAATTTTGCAAAAAATAAATAAACTGTGTCATATTTTAATATTCGAATATAAAATTTATATCAATCAAATCATAATTTCTTATGAATTAATATTAAAAAAATGTAGTTTCAAAGGAATTAATCTCATTGGAAAAATAAGTGAAATATAAGCTTTCAAACAATACGTTGCACAAATTCCTTATAATTTAATTAGTACTTATAGCTGCAAATGTAATTTTCTAAGAAACTCTTTTTAATGGCTACTATAATAATCCAAAAGTAAATAAGACAAGTGTTTTGAAACATAGAAGATATAAATGGTAAACCCTGCATTCTTTTTCTAACTGTAATAAGAATGCAATTTATTTAATTTGTCACTCATGGTTTCAATGTTAAGTCATTTTTCAATTTGCAGCGGACATATAAGACTATAAAATCTATCGTACGATCAGGATAATCATAAAGGTTCTCGATCCATTCGTCCGCTACCGAAAAATTAGGCGGTGACGCCCACGCTGCAGATTATATCGAACGACGGTACGATGTCACTGTGTATGCCGAGACCTGTGCCAGGTATAACTACCACCATTCCTTCAGGGTGGCAAAATAATGCTCCTGAAGAGTGAGAAGTTGACGTCGATGCACCGGTGAGGAGATCGCCAGAGAATCGCCTGAGAATTGCATCGCCGTGGGTAAACCTCTCCGACGCACGCGTACACTTAACTTGCCATACAAATCACTACTATCTGCTAACAGTTTGGTTTGTGAATATTACATGAGCGTGATTCTATTAATAAAGCTTCACTTTGTTAGTGTTAAACAACGATCATTTATTATATCCTGCCCCGCACTCCTCACGCATCGCCAAAAAGTCAAGACTAAGTTTTAATGATTATTATTTTGTTATATTTTAAGGTCATTTTATTTATTATAACCTAAAAAGGTAATAATAAAAAAATTTGAAAAATAATCATAACTTCAAACTCTTTGAATCTTTTAATTTCAAACGATCAATAATAATAATACTACAGTAGATTTAGAAACATTTTAAATGTATTTTTTAATTATTTCCAATTTCGGTAGCTACGAATTTTTATAACTTATACCTAACTATCATCGATGTGATAATAATAACTTCCAATTATAAAAATACTTTAGTAAAACTAACAATTAATTGTTCAACATCTTATATTCATTTATTTTTGTATGAAGTTTGAATAAATATTGTAATACTTTCGAAACTATTCCAAAATATTTACTACAAATAGTTTCCATAATAGTAATAACTAGGAGCCTTGAAGAATTTATTTAAAAATATATACTAAGAAAGTATCAATTTATTTTATAAATAGCTTTAACTTAATAGTGTTTTATTTTACACGTGATTATATATGTCACTATTTGTCACATCACGAACTAATTGGAAGCATAACAAATTGATTCAGATATATAAAACTGTGGATGAAATTGAATAAAATTTCTTCAAATAAAAACATAATTTCAACTTACTGTAAATCGTTATCAGATTTACAAATCTCTCGTCGACATAAATGTATATATGTTACAGCTCGTATTCAACTGAATAAAAACACTATATTATAAGCTCTTTCCACATAAAGTTTTAATTTACTGTCATCTATTACTACATCTTTAAAGAGTATAGTTGATTACAGGTAGATACTAAATATATAAAAGATTTTAATCTTATACATAAATGCAATTATATTCATTTTATAATAAAATGAAATAGGCACATATAGATATACATGTATATTTTTAAATAAAACAATGTTAATACCTCAGCTGCAATGTATAAATATTTAGATTCTGAATCGCGCGGTTATAAAATAAATACGAGATATTATAAGTAGATAAAAAACAGAATTTTATTACGCTTATGTTTTCATATATATCCAGATAACGTGCAATAAAAATAATTTTTAATCAACTTTTTTATAATAATGATAATTAATTAGCTTAGTTATATGTACGAATACATGAGTACTATTCACAGTATTACTTTATACACAGTATAAAGTAAGTAGTTATCTATTGATTTTCCAAAGGAAGATCATCAAGAAGAGAGGCATACATCGAAAACGACAGAGAAATATAATAAAAGATTGACTACAGGTAAAAGATAGTTAATCTATTCATAAATTCATACAAGACCTAAATTTTTAATTCAAAATATTAAATTGAATATTTTTAAGTTTTCAATGACTTCTTATATATTTTTACTATTTATTACGTTTACTTAATATAGCTCATAATTAAATTAATAAAATAGGAGTACATAAAATTTAATAAATTTCATGGACTGATATTTTTCACTTCTAATTTAGCTACATTTCTATAATTGCAATCGTATGTAAAAAATTATGTGAAATCAAATGCTGTATAATATTGTATTACAAGCTTTCGGCAATTTTTAATTTGAAGGTTAGTGCGTTACAGTATTACAACATAAAAATTTGCTTGTATGAAGTCATTATACAATGTAATAATGTTTACAAATTTTACGTTTACACAAATAGTAAAAATATTTAAATGCAAGTACCCAATTTCTACTCAAAGTATGCTTCTTTTCGTCCTTATTATACCAGATTACCTCTAGTTAATCATGAATTTTGGATCAGACATAACTAGAAACGCGTTTTTAACGCAATACAATCGAATAATAATTCTCTTTATTCTAAGAAAAATCTAGTTTGACTTGAGTTAAGTAAGCGTGGCATGTGCTTTTAAACACTGACGCTCAAATAATACGAAAAAATAGGACTATCTCAATGCAATATCTTAACTAACAATACGAAGACAAATACATCGAATAAACACATTTTTATTCATGAAGTGAATTCTATGCATGTAGTAAAAACGTAAATTTAAGCACTCTCTTGAGTTTGCTTTGACACGCTTCGGCCTATTTCCGTGTAAGACAAGCTTAGTCAATATTACATAGCTTATGTAGTTGAACTAATTACAAAGTGAAATAGACATTGTAACAAAATTAAAGAAGTGTATCTAAAATATCTCTTCTTCCATTTTAAATAATATGTTAAGAATTAAAATTTTTTATTTGAAAATATAATTTTTAACATATTTGTCAGATATTATTATACAATGTACAAAACTTTTGTACAAGTTACTTAATGATGAAAAATATTTTTCAGTATTCTTAAAAGTTCATAAGGTATGATTAGACGAAACGTATGAATTTATAGAATGATCTATTTAATAAGTGAGATAAAAGGTAAAAATATTCTGAATGAACATTTTGTATACTTTCTGTTCCACTTCAATATAAAAGAAAATCAGTATTTAACTGGAAATAATGACAAACACATAGTCAGTAAGCAACGTAAGATGAATCGCAAATTTGCAACAAAGTTATACACTTGAATCAGTTATCACGTGACTTTCCATTCTTTTCCTTGTGTCGGGGGCGCACGAGAAAAGCCTCGAATTCTCGGAATCTGTAATAATGTAAAAGATGTACGCAATTTCGAAGGAGAGGAGAATTAGACGCGAGTCGAATTTTCGAATTATATGGACGGTGTTTCGAATTGCATACGAGTAGCTTCAAGATTGCAAATCATGTTTTCGCCCACAAGTAGGCCACGGTTCCTTCGAAGCACCTCTTCGCGAACATAAGGACACTAGAGTTTTACGTATCTTGCCTCAGTTTATGGCTCTTGTCAAGCCGTGTGTCATGGAAAAAAACTTAAGTACTAAATTATTCGAAGATTGATTCTCAAAGCTCATGCCCTAGACACATCTATAATTAAAAATACTACTCTATTGATTATAAGGATAAAGTAATTCAATAATGATCGTACTCCAATTCTCACTCTATGTGATTGTCAAGTTAGTTACATGCACAGCAGATATTTTCATTTCTTCCACTGTTTTCATTATGAATTATAATAACACTCATTAATTTAATAGAATCATAAGCGTTAATGGTTGTAATTAATCAGAAGATACTGTATATTCTTTTAACACTTCAAAACATTAAGCGTTGAATTATTTATTTGAAAAAATTGAAATAAATTAAATTTAATAATTAAAAACTGTATAGTTAGTACAATAAATATTGTAAAATCAGAAAGAATTTTGTTTCAGAAAGTATTGACAAGTATTATATTAGGTACTGTTGAAATCATATTTAAAACTTTTTAAATATTTGTATACATTAATATAATAGTAATTAATATATAGATTTCAAGTCGAGAAAAAATTAATAACGTGTAAAATTGAACAAAATACGTATGCACTACTATTGAAAGTAAATAAAACATTCTATTACAAGAATGAATATAATATGGCTGATTTAATAATATATCATTGTCAACTTTTTAAATAATAAAAATCCATTCAACGTGCAATTCAATATGTATAATGCAATACAACTCTATTTTACTTATATATTATTTAAATTTAAAAACTTTATCACCTGCTGCTTTCTATATATTTTTGAGTATTTATAAAATAACTTAATACTAAAATATTTAGCATTTCTACATCTCGAAATTTCGAAATATTTTTCACTAAAAGTCAAGTCTTTTGAAATATTGATTTTAATATTAATAAACATCTATTATCATTAGCACGAAAATTGTTGTTTTGTTTGTAAAAAATTAACATCTTTGTAAACAACTATTGAATAATTTTAATATTTGAAATTAATGTACGAAACTAAAACTTTTTTTGTAATATTTTATAAAATATTTAGAATATATTTATATTTGATTTAACAAATATTGTTCTTTTAATTACAATTTTTTCTAATATACTTCTTGAGATAAGTTTATAAGACTAGGTATTAGAAAAGAAAATAGAGTTTCACGGTAGTGCAAGACTACTTTCATAGCTAAGATTTACATTTTCATAGTTTTGAAATTAAGAATATATGGTGATAAAAATATTCTATTATGTTCCCTACGTACTTTTCTCAAAGGCTTTTAAATGAACAAATAACTTAACATATTCATCGAAAAATCTGTTAAGGTATTTAGTCTGCTATAATAGCAATCCATTTTTTGATATTAAATGAAAATACATATCAGTAACTCCTTATCCAAAGACTTCTTTTATCTTTACTATATTTTATCAATGATATTATCTGTACTCTCAATTATAAAGTACACACGTTCTAACTTTAGAATATGTTCCTCTCTCCATAATTATAATAAGGATCAATTTTACATTTATAGCACACTTGATGCAAAAAAAACGAAATAATATTGGTTTCGCATCAAATAATAAGTAAAAGAAAACGGATATCTTTTATAATAGCTTTGTAATCATGAGGAACTATTTTATGAAACAGTATTTCGGTGACAAAACTTCCACGCGGTTATATCGCAAAATAAATTTCCTTTATGGATTTTCTTTATTATTATTAAAGATTACTACTTATTATTTGAAAAAATAACAGTAAATTGATATCAAATTCGACTTAATATATTCGATTAAATCACATTTAATAGGGCCTTCAGACATTCAATTAAGTTTTGGAATAATCCTTCAAGCAACACTTGTATCGATTGAAATTATTTCTTTAACAATGTTGCTGTTATCTCCTAACATAAGTTTGTAACAAACAAAGATTTAGGAACCTTTTTTTAGTAATTATATATTCATGAAGAATAACTGGACGAAAGTTGATGCATTTTAACATTACACAATAATGAACTATGTTATATTGCTACAAATTTTTACCTAAATCTAAACTATATGTAGTAAATTATTCAAAATTAATTATTGTCTACCGTGAAAAGATACACCAAATACTTAATACACAAATATTTGACTATGAATATTTCGTCACAGTAAAATCTACAGGTGCTTACTTTAAAATCGTGTAATATTTCCACTTTTTAACTAAAAAGAAATATAATTTATAAAGAAATTCACAAATTTGTAACAAAATTATTTTCTTAAAAATTGGAATTTCATTATTTACAGCACTAAGTTACAAAGAACTCTAACAACCTAGATAATGGCTTTCACTTTTTCTTGAAAATTACATGAATAAATCGTATTGTTTTCGAAAATTCGTTTAGGATTTTCAATTAGGCTTCTTGCTTTCGAGCGCGAATGAGTCGCGGATGATTAAACTTTCACGCTCTACTATTGTCAAGTTAACTAGATTTTTTTAGTATATATGTAGTCCCATAATATTAATTATATTGAAAACGAGCCATCCATGAAAAGATTTTTCAGTGGGATAGATACTTACATAGTTATTTAAGTAATATCTAACTACTTAATAATCAGGCGCACTTAACCTATAATTTAACATTAGAAATTCTTATAGTTTTACAGAATACACATATGTTTTAATAATTGAAAGATAAATGCAAGCCTTTCTATTTTATTCGTTAATTTTAAAGTTAATTACTATAATATGAACAAAAAAAACATTTGACAACCTATAAATTTAGTTAGTCGTATTGCTTGAAGTTCCTAGCACCATATAGACAATATAAAATGTATAAAAAGGTTTATTCTAATCAATTAGTATGATATAAGAACATACTAATTTATGGAACTACAGGTAATAAATCAATATAATAACCGCTATCATGATCATATTAAACAAACGAAGTGAATTTTAAATTTGAAAAACGACCTTTAATCAGAATTTTATTCAATAATTTCATACTCAATACACTATATCTAAATTCATTCTGAACAGGATTCAAATATACTTAAATTCAAATTTACTTTAAATATTTAAACAATGTCGTTTCAATTAATTTGAATATATTGACTTGATACTTTTGTAAACAAACAAGACGAAGAAAGTGAAAACAGCAGATATTCAATTTATTCACAATTTAGAAATTATAATAGAATAATAGAAGAAGCATAATAAACAATATCAAAAGTAATTATTGTAAAATAATATTTTATAGGAAATGTACTAGAATTAGATATTCACAACATTCTCTATAAAAATCGATTATTGTCAACGATATTTTGTATCAACTTTATTATTCGTAATCAATTATATTACTTAGTTCTTGAGAAAGTAAATAAGTTTAGCAAATTTCAGAAAGACAAAATGTCTAATTCATGTAGTAATGTTTTCATTAAGGCATGTACATATGCTAATTTTTCATGGGTATTGTTATATATATATATATGATTGGTTAATATGTTGTCCTTTGCAGACAGAAGATTATTATTCGTTATTAACTCTAAATGTTTATTATAAATGGTGGATTATTAAACCACCATTTTAATACTGGTCAAGTTTATAGTTATAGCTATATGCTTGACTAGACTGACTACGGTGTTCGTTAATAAGATTTAAAATTTTTTTTATTAAAATCTTAAGATTTTAAGATTGTAATTTTTTAACATAAGATACTCGCAAGATGCAATTTACTAATGAAATAAACTGCATAATAAAATCTTCTCCCATCTTTATGTCAACGAAACAATTAAAAGATTCATTTTTGAAAGCTTTACAGATATTAATTTTGAACGTAACATATTTTCATTATTCAATTAGAATCCTCAGCCATTACAATTATTATTAAGGTTTGAAGACTATCCAAAATTCTTATATACCTTGATTGTAAATAAAAATTTGGTAATTAATATAAGCATCTATTTCATAATTTTCTTAAGTTCCAACGTGTGTAATATATATTTTAAAGAAAATACCTTGTTTTGTATTTATTCGTGATTAAATGTTGATTTTATTTATTTCTTATCTTATTTTTTTAGTTTTATAGAAATTTAATTAATCTCTGATGTACAAGAATATTTTATATTAATGAGAATATTTATTTAAAAGAACACTTGAATGTTAATTCTATGTAAGTTATTTACAATTAGTGTTATTTATATAATCCATCAATAGAGAATACATTTGTATATGATAAATAAATATAAATCTAATTAATCTGATAAATCTAGTAAAAAAATAAATCTGACAAGACAACATAGCTTATTGTTCAATGTTTATATATAATTTTTTTCGTTTAATTGAATTCCTTCTACTAAAAATGTAATTACACTTATTTACTTTTAATTATGATACTGGTTATTAAACAGTAAAAAAGTTATTTAAATATAGAAATTTCCATCTAAAATCAGTATAAAGATTAATGAAAATACTATTGAATTATATAAAATCAAATATCATTCAATTATTTTTAATTGGCTTTCAAGAAAAAGAATAATAAATATGTATGAAAAATTAGAGAAATTATTGTTTAATTAAAAATTAAAAAATTAAATGATTTATCATAATATGAATAGTTTACGAAAATATTATTGTACTGACTAAATAATATAAATTGAAGCACATGAACTTTTTTTATAAAAATGAATATACCACAACGTATTAGTAATATAAAACTCTTTATTTGAAAGCAATGGAAGATTTTGAATCTAAAATAAGTTTAATGTCTATTCATAATTTAACTTTAAAAATATTAAATTTGTGCCTATGAAATCATGTTTTTGAGTAACAGATCTAGATGTAGTTTGCGGGCTTTAAAAAATTCACTGAGCTGATAAGCCAATTGGTATTCATAGTCAACGTTTCGTAACGTCGAAACATAATAACGACGTCTGATAACTTGAACACGAATCACCTTCGACTACTGTACAATGAAAAATCAGTGCCAAGGGTCTACTATAATTTTACGTCTTATTCTTTTTCATTACAATTTGCGTATGCACTTTTTGTCGTAGAACTCATTACGAAATTTATGCTCATTACAAAATTAACTCTAAAAATTAATTTTCTTTTGAGCAAGAGTATGCAAATAAAATAAAAATTCATTATTCAACATTTTAAATGAGAAAGTAATATTAAAATCTCTTATAATCAATGATGTGATTGATGAAAAATTTCTCTTTGTGTCAATAATCAATTTTAATTTAATAATTTAAAAAGTTAATAATTTCATTTTTCATTTTTGAAGATCCTTCGAAATTTAAAATGTAAAAAATTATAATTTCTAATTCATTGTATAAAATATTTATTATTAATAACATACTTAGGTGTACACATAATAGATAAATATTAAAAGAAAATGATAATAAGGGATTGTAGACCTTATCAGTTACTTATAAAATGCACGTTAATGACTGTTGAAATGTATGTATATTTAAACGGGCAGAAGTACGAATAATATTTGTAAATAAAGTATCCTTATGGTTCACTCACTCATTCGATTTGAATTCTTCTCTCTATCATGTTCCAATGTTCATCGAAACCTTTTTACATTCATAGAATTTGCAATCCATAAAATAGTTAAATGCTTATTATGTTATCTAAAACTACAGTTTTTCCACGTTTCGTCTTAAATTGAAAATCAAATTGAATTGTTTTACTTTAAACCTCAGCAAACCAAATGTTTGTATTATTTGGTATCGATAATTTGATACAAAATTTAATTTATTCAGCATATTTTATGACACTAGATAGAAGATACAAAAATGCTACTTCACTACTTTTAACAAATAATACCATCCTTAGAATAAGAAAAAACTAACATAAAAATTATTCTCTTTAAAATAAAAATAATATTAACGTTTCAAAATTTTTCTTCAATTATTAAAAATGCATAAGTAATTAAAATCATAGTGTCGATAAACATCACTACCGATTTTCACTTTTTAATTTATCATCACCATGGAAGGAACTCAGAATTCTAACAGTTACACATGGAATACAAAAAAAAATATATTATTTCTGTTCTATTATATTTTACACTATCGCATGAAAATGAAAGTATACATGACTACGTTCGCGCTCGCAAATGACGCGAGAGCAAACTGAATAAGTTCGGTAACTCCAAGTAATATTAAGATTTGTATTAAGTATGGTTTGTGCGTAATCAGCAGAAAATCGAAAGGTTTCATGATTTGTCATGCTATTAAGATTTTCTGTGTAAATTTCTTTGTTTTCTCTATTGTATTGACATTAGTTGCATGTATAACTATACACGCATTCATTTATTTTAATTGGTCGTAAATCAATGTATTTTATTAATCATATAATTATAATCAATCTCATTATTGTGTGTGTGCGTACGCGCACGCTACCGTGTGTGTATATAGAGGAATATAAATATAACTATAAATATTTAACTTTAAAAGAATATTTATATTTATTTTTATACATTTTTTTTAAATTATTTGAACATTAATTAATTAAAAATTTTCAAGTCACCTAGCGTTGTATAAACCAACTTATCTGTGTATCTGTAGAGTGCATGGTAACGAAATATGAAAAACGATTTCTACTAGACCGATCGCTTATAAGTATTTTGAGGTTATATTGGATTACGTTTATAGTCGGATTGCATTTTAAAGAAGTAAATATAAATATTTTAAAGATATTATGCCTACTAAATAATATAAATTAAATACAAGAATGACCAGACACGCTAGGAATTGTACGGCTGGAGCAGTTTATACTTATCATGAGAAAAAAAAGGACGCAGCAGCTTCAGGATATGGCACAAATAGCCAGAGAGTAGGAAAAGACTCTTTGAGAGATTTTGATTGTTGTTGTTTATCTTTACAACCTTGTAGAAATCCAGTTATAACGTAAGTTTTGTTAGTGTATTCCTCATTTTATACATATATTTGTATTACATTTAGTATTTTTTAATATTTTATTTTATTATACTTAATAGAACATTTAACTATTTTAATAAAGCTATGTTCAAATAGATCTTTTAAAAATGTTGCCATTAATAATCTGCACTTTTGGATCAGATATATTAATGTAAAGAAATTATATTTTTAAAAGCAAATTTTCTAATTTATATTAAAACTGATGAAAATGAAATTATTAAATTAATGAATTAAATCTTATTTATTAATATCAATTATTAATATCTTATTAAAGGAAGGATGGTTACCTATTTGATAAGGAAGCTATACTTGAATACATTTTGACAAAAAAGAAAGAATATACAAGAAAATTAAAAGAATATGAAAAGCAGAAGAAAAAACAAGTGGAAAAATGTCAAGAACAGACTGCTAATCAAGAATTAGAAAAGTTACAAAATTTTCTAAAGGGAGAGAAAACTATTGTTTTTAAAAAAAGTAAATCTAATGATGATGAAGCTGAATCTTCAGTATCTAATATGCGTAATGGTCAAGAAAAACACCTTCCAAGCTTTTGGATACCATCAAAAACACCAGAAGCAAAAGAATTGACTTTACAGAAACCAGACAAAAATATTTACTGCCCTATTAGTGGAAATATTCTAAAATTGAAAGACCTTCTTCCGATTAAATTTACCGAAATAAAAGATCCAGATGATAAAAAATCACTGATAGTCAAACAGGCTCGATATATGTGCCCAATAACTCATGATATACTAAGTAATAGCATTCCATGTGCTGTCATCCGAACTACGTAAGTAGTAATTTCTTTAGCAATTAGTTTAAAGCTATTAAAAAAATGCAAGCAACATTTTCATAATCATACATATAAAATTATGGGTACAAATTATTTTGCCCTCAACAACTATACAAACAGTTCATATATCAGCAGACTTAAACTTAAGAAATTAACTATAATTATAAATATTTTATATTTCTCTTCATTTAATTTTTTTCGTTTTGTTTTAGAGGTGATGTAATAACTATGGAGTGTGTAGAAAAGATTATAAGAAAGGATTGGATTAATCCTTTGGATAGCACAAAACTCACAGAAAATGATATTATTCCATTACAAAGGGTAATTTTTATTACTGAAGTAATTAAATAATAACCAAATTATAAAAATTATATATTTTTAGGGTGGAACAGGTTATTCAGCAGCAAATACTGATTTACAAGGCAAACATGAAAGACCAGTCTTACAAGCATAATTTTGTTCTAAGACTATAAATATATTATAATTATACTTTAAATTTTATTATAAGTTATAATTTATATATAATAAATAATTTATATATATATTATAATAATTTATAATATAAACTAGCACTTAAATAAAAATTGAAATTCTGAAATATTTTTTTGGAATAATTGTTAGGAATAGCATATATAAATATACAATAATATCTTATATTACACACACAGTATGTATATAGAAATTCCGTACATTTTATTGTATTTTACATATTTCAGTGTTAAAATTCTAAAAGCGAATAAATATTTTAAATATTCAGAAATAAATACAAATATTTAAACTATTTAGGGTCGAGAAATTTTTTAGAAAATCCTTAAAGCTGAATATAATTAGCTTACATTTTGGTATACATTATAAAAAAAAGGTTGTTTTAATATATTCTTGAATATTTCAGACTATTTATACTGTTAAACATGAATAGTACTATAAAATATTAATAGATGTTCGTTTAATTTAATAATAATAGTAGTTCTATACAAATAGATTCAAATTATTATTTTATCAAATGCAATTAAATTCATAAAAAAGGGTGTATTTTTGTACGTCACCAAATATATATATATATATATATATATATATATATTTCCAAGGGTAAAGAATCTCGTTTTGAACTTTCGTGTACCAACAGTTTAAAATCATGTGATTCAATAGCTGCATTCATAAATAAAAGTTATCACTTGACTAGTGTACAAGGAACAATTTAAGGTTGAAGACTGAAAAAAACTCAAGAAAATATAATTTTCAAAATACATTTGTAAATTCTAAAGAAAATTTAAAGTATTAAAGATAGTAAACATATTATACAACATTACACTATATGTCTACATTTACTTATTGAATAAGAAAATTAGGAAATAAAATACATATATAATATACATAATAAAATAAAAACAAAATAAATAAATTGTATCCAGATTATACCACCTAATTTTTTTAACCACTATACAATAAAAAAGTTAAAAAAACAACAGGTAATTTAATTATTGAATTTAATAATAAATAGAAAATTGCAATAAAGAAAGGAAATTTCTAGTTACACTATTTCAAAATAATACGTGGATTTTTTCGTCATTAATGTCATCATCATACTAATCTTCTCATAATTATTTTGATTGAAAGTCAAGAATTCCATACAAAAATTCCTTGAATCTATAGCAATTTTTGGAGAGAAGTAAATCATAATTTTTCGTATTTTATTTTGTTTTTTTAATTTATTGTCACCTATTCTTCTTTTCAAAAATGAAGGAGATTTCATAATCTGATAAAAGCTTACTGTGTTACCCATTGTAACGATATCCTTTATATTTTTATTAATTATAAAAGGTGTTGAAAGAAAAGAAATTGAAAAACAAGTTTAATCTTATCGCGAAAAAATACTTTTCATCTAACATTTAAAATCTAATTGTGAAAAAAATGTTTCTCTAAAACCGTTGTTTCAGAAAATAAATTGAAGAAAGTATAGACTAAATAACATCAAGATCTTTAAATCATAAAAAAAGGTGTCACTCTTAAGTCTGCATACAAGTTGATATGTTAGATAATGGATTCTTCTAAAATATGAAGGTGTTAGTCGGTATTGAATCGTTTATATAATTTTTTATTTTTTCCGTAAAGAAAAAAATTATGTAAGAGAAAGAAACTCATGAGAAAATCGACTCAGAATTCAGGATTTAGAATTTCTGTATTTAGTATCTAAAAGGTGAAATGTTTTGTATAAAAGTATTCTATACATGAAAATCTATTTCATGTTTTAAATTGTACATACTGATGATGCTGAAATCAGCTTAACTGCGACAGAATCAGTTCATTATTTTTAAAAAATAAACTTAAGCTTTCAATATCAAATATAGAAATCATGCTCTTCATGAAGCAAAGTGTCATTTTATTTTATTATTATAACATTATTTTACTATTCACATGAATATTAGAAAAATACATGCGATTATATTTAAAATACGCAACATCTAAAACTCTGCTAGACCTTTGTCTTGCCCTAGATCGTGTTTAAGATTTAAAAGAGAAACATAAAAACGCGGCCAGACCTTTGTCTCGCTGGCAATTATGTAGGAGCAACACAAAACGCGACCAGATCTTTGTCTCGTCCGCAGTTGTGTAACAAATTAAATTAGAAACATAAAAGCGCGACAAGACCTTTGTCTCGCACGCAATTATGTTGTACTTTTTACTAAGTGAACAACTACTTAAATTAGGTTAAACCAAGAGATAGTATAGAGAAGGATTTAAAGGAGTGGGAAAAGAGAATGGTCGGGGTCAATCCCCCAAAACAGAACTACTTAATGAAAATTTAAAAGGTTTATTTTCTCACTTTTGTTACGTCCATGACGTAAATGCCCCTTTTAGGCCTATACAGTTAAGTATACTAGCTTGGGATGGGCAACGGTCCTTTTTTACCTCTGTGGTTATTTGATAATTATAATAATGGTATTAAGAATATTAAGACTACATAAAGAAAAAGTGATGTTAACACGGATACTTCATAACGCGGCGTAGATTCTCATCACGCCTGTTAGTATAATAAAAGGATTTTTGGATGCCCATATCGCGGCGTAGATTTTCATCACGCCCGTTAATATGGATGGATTTGATGGGAAACATTTCGGGATTTAAGGATCAGGAAAAAAAGGGCAGGAGGTCTAATGCCCAAAAAAAACAATACTACATATTTAAAAGAAAAATATTTATTTACTCACTTGATATAGGTCAACTGCTAGTTACAAGATTTGAAAGAAAACTCTGTTTTACATGGAGAGATGCGCCCTTTTTATACAAAATTTAAAGCACAGGCGGTATAGGCAAAGAGGGGATTTTTATCGCTTTCCCGGAAAAGTCTATATAGACTGTATACAATTTTCAATTTTATTAATTTCTTAACGTTTATATTTAATTAATTACTTAACTGCTTATAAAATTCGGTTTGTAGTCTCTTTTTTCGTAATTGTACAGTTTTAATTTATAAACTTATTAATATTTAACCTATTTTTAGTGATATTAGTTAAATTAACAATAATTCGTGATTACATTTAAATTTTCTTCGGATTTTTTAGTAATTATTATTTTTTTTATATTAAATTTTACTAATTTTTATATTAGTATTATTATTATTATTATTATTATTATTATTTCTATATTCTTTATTTGCTATTTCATTCTCTTTAGAAAACGTTATTATTTTTTTTTATAGAATTTTAATATTATAGAAAACGTTTTCTTTACTTTTCTAATATTTACTTATTTCAAATTTTATTTTTCTCGCCTTTTCTAATTTACTTCCTCTTTGGTTTATATAACAAAAATAATCAGTGAGAAATGATAATATTTAATTTAGCATTATAGTATTACTAAAATAATAAAACTATATTAATTATGTAATAAAATTAAAAATAATATATATTTGAAAAATATAATTCCCTTATTTTTGTGTAATTGTACGGTCGCAGAATGTACATGAGTGCATGTGTGGGTGCGCAGCTGTTCGCTTTGATAAAGAAAAGTATCATTGCGTATATATATGTCGGCGTTCGGCTACTTGCGAGTGCAACTACTCGGTACGCGTGTGAGTGTAGGCTTTTGGCTGGCTCCCCTAGATGCAGGCATAGTCGTAAATATGTCATGGTTATCACTCTTCGCCCTGATATTCCAGGCCTAAGTGTCGAATTTAGAATTTTTAAAATTTTCTTATTAGAGAGAAATAGAAAAAAGAAAAATATTTCTATTACGGAAAAATTAAAAAATTTCTTTCTCTTTTTTTTAGTTACAGTGAGACGATGTCGTAACACCCCATCCGTTAAACAATTACCCCATGTCAAAGAAATGATGGGTAATCGTTCCTAGGATGTTGTAGTTGTGGCAATTCGTTTGGCCTTATACTGTATCTGCCAGAACAATTCTCTTTCAGCCTTGTTTTGATAGAGTTAGGAAAGACTCTTTCTGTTTGTTATTTTCGCTAGTTATTGATGTCAATTCCTGGGGTTCCAATTCTGTTATTTGTGGTAAACCCTCTCTTGTGGCCTTTTGCTGTAGTAGGAAATGTGTTAGTGAATTCCAACCCGCTCCGATTATGTATGCGGACCATCCATATGATGGTGTAACACTAAACCATTTAATGTTATATCTATTACTCCTTTAATGATCTTTATTATAACAAACATGGCTATTAATCCTGCACTAGCAGTACCAAAGGTGAGGAATTTCTTCTAGGCTCTGGTTCAGGTAGAATCCATTATGTGATCGATCGTTTTTTCGTTGAGTAATTTTATTAAGGACCTTGCGGAGCTGTCTATCATTTGTCCATCCAATTCTCTAGCTACCTCGTTTAGTAGAGCTGCCTTTTCTATTGGGAACATGATGTGGTTCCGCAAATCGTCGAGGTCCTTTTCAGTATAGATTCCGCTTGTTGCAAGTGTTGATGTGTTTATATATGTCCAAGTAGTCTTCGTCATTGGTTTAATGGTTACCGGAGGTTTAGCATCAGTAAGCCTAGGTAATGTTTTGTACCATTCGTTATCTACCAGGTAATATGAGGGTAGCAAGTTGTTTCAATTCACCCGTGTTCCTTTTGATTTTAGTATATGTGTTTTAGGAGTTAGGAAGTATGTTTTGTTTCTTAAGGATACTTCAAGTTCAGCATAGCATTCTTGATTGTGCTGAATTTTTACTTCTACTGGTATACATTTTATGATATGTATCACTTCACCTGCAATTACGGCCATATATCCTGATCCCTTCATTAGGTTATAAGAGAACTGATCCGGAGCGTGAACAGCGATGGCCAATGAATTCCTCAAATTCTGGCGTTCGATATTACATTGTTGCATTATTACATCGCGATAAAACTTTTTTATTTGTGTTTTTACGTGTTTTTCGACATATACGAATTTGGAGTTTATGTAAGTTATTACATCGAGATCTTTGATTTTTGTAAACTTTGGTTTCCTGCGAAACTTTTCCCTTTTGTTGTTTCGAAAATTACTAACTTAGGATGTTCGGTTTTTATTGTTTTATATCCACAGATATCCTCCACGAATTTGCTGGCTAACGCAAACGTGGTATCTTTAGTTGAAAGTGAATACACCTGTTGGTTATTGTTAGATGAAGAGTCAATTATTTTTGTCATTAATCCCTCATATAAGATACTAAAATGTTTGAATTTACAATCATTGGTGGGTATGACATCCCAATAGGTATATCCTCCTTCACTATCTATACAATGTCCTTTTGACATTGCGCATACCGTTTCTGACTTCAAGTGTATCTTATTGTTTGCGTGACTTACTTTTGCCCTATGTGAAGTTGTTAATATTTCGATACTTCCCTGGGCTATTACCGATTCTCAAGAACCATAGGGGTCTAGGTATGGTGCTCCTTTACAATATCTTGTGGAATCAATCTACCGAGCAAATACCATTGATCTTACAGTGGTGCGATTTGGTAGTATACTACTTATTGCGCGGTTCCCTAGATACAATATTCCGAAATTATACAAATTTAAACAATTTTCTCCAGGAATATCAGCAATATACTTAACTTCTCCATGTTGAATTATAGAAGTGTGGGAAAACATTCCGCAGTGATATACTGATCGGTGAATTTTCACCTTACATTGTCTGACTTCAGTTTCTAAATATTCTTTAATCTGGAGGAGCTGAGCGTATTGCTGACTTACAACTGGCTGCTTTAAGTTTATGTCACATTGTTCAACATCGAGTAGACATGGTGGTTATATTTAAGGAACGTGCTTCACAATCGTAGCCTATCAAGGCAGTGGCGAGCCGAACAAACCCGAGGAAGATCACTATTTTCTCCATATTGTCTAGTCTTTAGCTGAAATCAGAAAATGAAGAATTATTCATCTTCTGATTTCTCTCCTCCTTTCTTTCTGACGGGGATAATATAAGATATTCTAAGTCTATTTGTATGCACTATTTTAGTTTTTTCATTCACTTGGATTTTTATATTGTTTGGGCTTATTACTTCTAATATTTTATGTGGACCAGTATATTGGTCTCCGAATTTTCCTGGTTTTGCCCCCTTGAACAAAAATACATAATCCTCTACCTTAAAGTTTCTTTGATTTATTTTCATATCATAATATTTTTTTACTTTATGTTTTGACTTTAACAAATTTTCATACGCTAATTTTTTTAATCCGGTTAGTCGGGTGACCAACAGTGAAACGATGTCGTAATACTTTCTTATATAGGTTAGTAAGTTAACTTCTAAGTACGTGATCTAAAGATTAACCTTTTTTATAGAGAAATTTTATACAAAATTTAAAGCACAGGCGGTATAGGCAAAAAGGAGATTTTTATGGTTTTTCACGAAAAGCCTATAGAGTCTCTATACAATTATCAATTTTATTATATAATTTGCGTTTGCATTTAATTAATTTCTTAACTGTTTATAAAATTCGATTCGCAATTTTCTATTTCGAAGTTGTACAGTTTTTGTTTTATAAATTTATTAATATTTAGCCTGTTTATAGTAATATTAGATAAATTAATAATAATTCGTGGTTACATTTAATTTTTTTTAAAGATTTTGTAGTAGCTATTCTTTAGTTCTAATGATTATCATTATTTTATATGTTAATATTCCTAATATTATTATTATTATTATTATTATTATTATTATTATTATTATTATTATTATTATTATTATTATTATTGTTATTATTATTATTATTATTTTCTTTGTTTAATATTATTAGTATTAGTTTCCTTTATTCGTATCAAAACGTAATGAATATATGTTTATTTTTTTATTATTTATTTATTTACTTAATTTTTTCTTTTTTTTCGTCTTTTTTTATGTTTCTCTCTTTTTTTATAAATTTATATAAATATAAGAAAAATAATTAGTCAAAATAATGATAATGATTGCGGCGTTTCATTCAGATATATAATATTGCTTATATTCGCATATAATAATTCAATTTTGTCTTAGTATATTAATGTTATTACTTAATATTAGATTTGTTTTATAATTACGTTTTAGTAATTTATTACATATATAGTAATATAATTACATTTTTTTCTTTTTTGATTATTTATTTTATTTTGTTTAATTAGTTATGTAATAAAACTAAAAATAATCTATAGAAAAATTATAATTTTCTTTGTTAAACGCAATTGCGCAGTTGAAGATGTAGCTTTATGTATGTTGTGTATGGGCGTGCAGCTGTTCAACTTACAAGAACGCAATTGATGATGTGTTATGTGCGTATGTGTATGTGTTAGCAATCAATCAATTGAATGCATTGATTTATGCGTATGTGTATATAGGCATCTAGCTGCTCAAAAATGCAAGCGCAGTCATAAACATGTCAGGGTTATAAGCTCTTTTTAGATGTCGCTTTTAGATCCTTCAAAATTTTCCTTATTGGAGAAAGAGAAAAAGTAGAAAAATTTTCTCTACAGAAAAAGTTTTTGCCTTTCTCTCGTATTTTTGATAGTTTCATTGAGACGGAGTCGTAACAGTATCAATAATTTATTTATGATTAATTTTCGGTCTGAAAATGTGATCAGTTTTATAATTATATATATTCTCACAGGTTACTGTACAAATGTGTTACTGAGAATTCGACTAAAGACTTAGTTAATACATAGTACTATAAAAATCCTAAATAAGTAGATAAAGTGAAATAATGCAAAGAAATTCTTATTTGCCTGACAGAGGACAAAATAAATGTTACTTGAACTGAAAGTATAATAACTATAATTGAATAAAATTTATAACTCCGAGCAAATTTAAATTTTAGAAGCTTATCAATTACGCAGAAGTAAAGATACTTGGATTATTGAAAACAATGTTTCAGGTTTCTTGGCTGCAGCAACAAAAGGAACAAATGCAACAAATCTTATAGGAATGATCTACATTATGGGTATAATCCAGAAAGTAATGAAATGGCTTGCGTAATAAAAATTCACTGTTTCTTCTATAAGCCATTGATTGAGTTTGTAGCCACTTTTAATTGTCGAAAAAGCACTTTTAGCTATGGTAAAATAAAGGTGCATAATACTCTTATTAAAGACATATAAAATCATTAGCGTTCATCCAGGAAGAAATAATCAATATGTATAAAATATTGTTTTATGATACTGAATATTATTATTATTTTAAAAATAAGATAGAAAAAATTAGCGTCGTTATATGTAATAATACATGCTGTCTTAACCAACGTAGCAAGCAATATTTTATAGTATCGGTAATGATACGAAAATAGTAGTTAAAATAATAATTCCTAGTATTATTAGTAATAGTTAGATAGTAAATTCCTAGTAATACTAATAGTAGCTAAATTTCTAGTAGTACTAATAGTTACTAAATAGTAAATTTCTAGTTGTACTGATAGTAGCTAAATAATAAATTCCTTCTCGGTGATCGTTTAAGATAAATTGATAGGACGACCGTGATGAAAAAAGAAGGTATCATGCAGGATGATTTTAATTATGAAAAACATATTAATTAATTTAAAGTAAGAATGACATCAAATTCTTGATAGGACCGCGTCTTACAAAGGTGTACATTCATATTGGTTTCGTCCTGTTGTATTCTAGAGATTATGTATTATTTCATGCATAGATATGTACAAATAGATCTATGTTTCATCCATTATTACAAGACAGCAAAAGCATTTGCATAAGGCCTTAAAAAAAAAAGGCCTTAGAATTTCTGTTTGATCCAATATTTTCATAAACGTAAAAGTAGTATTATTTACAAAGTTGAAATCCGTAAATAAAATGATCGAAATTTTATAAAATCTTTAACTAATTTAGTCAAGATCGCCACTTCCTAAAAATTAATGACCCCGCGCCAATTGCAAAAAGAAATGCCTTCCGCTGCAGCAACAACACCGCTCCAATCAACACGGTGGCATCCTAACGAGAAATTCCGGGCCTCTTTTCCTTGGTACTCGTCGCTTCGATTCATTTGTATTGGATAACTCGCCATAATGGCGTGCATCAATATATTATAGTAATTATCATTTAAATAAATACATACGTAAATGTATACATACATAAGTATAATAAAAGTAGCGAAGTAAAATTGGTCCAGTTGAAGCAGAAGGCCGATGCAGATAGAATGACTACATACATTTGTTGATATCAAATAAAATATGTTAAAATAAAATGTTGTTAAAATAAATTGGTGATAGTTAAAATAAAATAGAAGATAATAAAATAATAATAAAATAAAATATAATGAAAAGCGACAATCACCGTGACGATTTACTTTAGTTTTTTATAAGCATTTATATGGATGTAATAACAAATTATGTTATGAAATAATAATTACGTAATTATTGATTTTATCTTAGAACGCCCTATAATATACATATATATGTGATTTTACCACATTAAGTATAAAGTAATTATGATAAATGCATGTATCACAAATGCAATACCACAAATGTTTATTAAAAAATATTTACTATAGAAATTGTAGAATATTCCATTATATATAATTTTAGAATACAGAAAAATACATGTCAAAACTTTAAGAAATATAATATAATGAATGAATGCGTTAACTATTTTTGATTTTATTGGAATATTATTTAGAAATATAAAGTATAAGCGGGTATACAAATTGTAATAAATTCAGCATAAAATAATAAGATTAAGTTAAAGTAAATTTAGTACATACGCTTCTCAGAATAAAGGTCGAAAAACACAAATTTATATTTGAATAAATATAAAAGAAATATTTTAAAAGAATAAAAAAAATTATTATAAATGAATATTGTTTTCACAAAGTTCTAAGTACATACAGAGGTCAATATTGCTAGCCTATTCCATTTTTGCAAGTAAAAAATATATTATTGGAAAAATTGATCTTAGAGTTGGGATATTCAGAAAATAGAAAATACAAAAGATACAGTTTTAATATTATTTCTTTCTTTGAGTCAATGAAAGTTAATTATTGAAACATTGTATTATTCTATACAGTCTTATTAACGCCAAGAAAATCATTTTTAAATAAAAATAGTTATGAAACAAATTTTTTTATTCGTTTTTAATATCGTGACTATAAGTGTTAGAATACTACATGTACTATACAATAAGTACATATATTGTTCTAAAATTAAATAAATAAAAAAATTATAAATAAATACATGAACAGCAGCATATAGAATAAAATCACGCGTTCATTTATGCAAAACGCTTACATTGATGTAGGATATTTTAGTAGTCGAATTATACAATATATCTCGAAAGTAACAGCAGATATATTCTTATTTAGAGGATTATTAAGAATAATTTAATTTTTTGAATATTGATTTTACAAAAATCAGATTTTTAAAATATACACAATACTTAAAGTAAAAAAAAAAGAGAATGGCCATTATAGCTCTACACCAGATCGAAAAATATAGTGCTACATATCTTTTATATAGTATCATTAAACGTGAATAAAAAGTTCCGTAGAAAAATAATTCATTTTAATCATTAAACAAGACTTAATGATTAAAGTACAAAGAATCAGTTGCATAAATTTTATATAGATTTTCAAAAAAATATTAATATGATATTTTATCAACATCAACATGATATTTCATCAATATCAACATGATATAATAATAAAAATTTAACTTTAATTTTAATTTTCGCTTTTCGGCCATACTATACTAAGATCAAATAATAAGCGGAACTTCTTCCGGAAAACACCGTCGATGCAGCATCCAACACCTTCTCCGCGTCGGCTAATTCCATCAATCGGAGCTCCAGATGCTCATGATAGAAAGAATTCTGTCTTCACCATCCCAATCACCATCCCCAGAGAAGATGACGCCGCTGGCGTAGTCACAGACGCCACATCAAGAACAACGCCGCCACAAAGCTTGCTCCCATGATGATTCCCCGCATCAAGAAGGACGCCGTCACAGCCCCAATCATCACGGAGGAGGCTCCGCGGGCGTTCTGGTTAACAGCACAACATCCAGCCCGTCGTACGCCGGTCAACCGTTGTGGTGGACCAGTGGACCACCATTGTGAGGCGATGACGGAGACGAGAGTCAGGGGATCATCAACAGTAGCGAGAAGATCCAAACGAGTAGAGACGATATTGTTCACCAGTATTGGCAGGGCACGGAGCCTAGCTTACCACATGGAGGACGACGACGGCTACAACGATAGAGGATCCATCAGCAGCGGCTACACTATCAGCAGGAGTAGCAATAACAACGGCAACATAAGCTACACCATCAGCAGAAATAGCAGGATAACGGCGTCTATGATAAAGGTACGTGCTTATGAGCGAGACATGGTGAGCTAGCTTAATCGAAACAGGTTCTTGATGAAGCGTGGTGAAGGCGGAATTCCGGAGATGCAGGGGGTAACTAGCGGACGCGGTGTTAGTGGGAACTTCCGCGATGTTCGTCTTCATGGTCCGGAACCGGCCACGGATCGGTGACGGGCTCTCCGAGGATACATGGTAGGGCATGACGACCAGTGAGAGCTCTTTGCATTCGTCGACGTCGTTGTTGGTCCCGAGCAACTTGAATGATACCCAATAACCCTGTCGTGAGGGCGTAACGCGAGAGTGTACAAACGTACCAAACCCAGTGTAAAACCAACAGAGGGCGCGTACGTCTGTGACCGTCCTGGTGAAAGAACTAGTTGCGAAAAATTGGCCGCGCGCATCTAACCTTTCTTTAAGAACAATCGCAAGCGTACCGCCCAGGAAGTTCTCGCAAGCCCGAATCGTCGAGGAGGTTCAGTGGTGCTGCCGGGAAATGCATGCTGTAGGGGAACCTGGTGGCGCGATGCTTAATTTCTTCCCAGAAAATGTGCTCAGTGCCGAGAGCTGTGACAACCTGATAAACTCCTTTGAGGCAGCATGGGTTTCTCTGCCAGCTTGGGAGAAAGTAGAACTTGTCTTTTGGTCCGGATGGAATCACCTATGTGCAATTGGAAATTATTGGCCCTGGCTACCATATGCTCTAAGCACTCTTCAATACGTGCTTATGCCTAGGCGCATTACCGCAGTGCTGTGGTAACTCCAACACCGTGTTCCTATTCAGGAAAGGTGACTCGGGACTGCTGCCGAACTGGCGCCTCTTAGCAATGGGGGATACGGCAGCTCAGCTGTTCTCGGTGTTCATCGCCGGTGGCCTTACTGACGGGGCGATGTTCAATGGCCGCATGGGCCCAACCAATAAAGGGTCCTGCGATACGAAGGTGCCATAAGCACAACTTCGTCCTGCGGGAAATCCTTAGAGACGCGTAACGGAACATCCCGAAAGTAATAGTTGCGTGGCTGGATCTGGCTAATACCTTTGAGTCATTCTACCACGCCTTCATCTATAAGGTACTCCACATACACAGGGTGTCTGCCCTTATCCACGACGTCGTTGTTTTGGCTTAAAATGGCACCACATCCCGAATCATGGAGGCTGAGAAGTATACCTAAACCCATCTAAATCTTGGCGGGAGTCAGGCAGGAATGCCCACTCAACCCTATAATTCTTAACTTGACAATTAAGTCTCTCGTAAGAGCCGTTGTGGCCGAGGGTCAGAGCTATCGGTTATGAGGTGATGCGTACCATAATTTGTTCGCCTCACCAAGGTGGTCCGCTGCTTATTCTACCGCTCGGGTCAATATTCCAGGTGGTCGCCCGTTTCAGAAGTACTGTGGTGGAGTACTACGGGACGCGTCTCTTTGCCAAATGCGATCAAGGCAAGATTTTCGAGATGACATCGCAGACTAGAGGAAACATATTACCATCATCGACGTAGCTGTTCCTTTCGAGAACAGCCATATGGTATTCTACGAGACTGAAGTTAATTAAATACCACTCTCTGGCTAAGAACCTTCGAAGGAATGATTACTGCGTGGAGGTTGAGACTTTCCTCGTCGATTTCCTGGGTGGCTGAGATCCGCAAAACGACGCTGCCATGGGTCTTTTGCAGGTGAATCGTCGCTAAGCGACAATGATGCGGAGGTTCCTGGTCAGTAACAACATTAGCTGGTCCCGTAACATCTATGTGAAATACGTCCCTGGAGCACGTCAGTATTAGGCTCATGGATGTGATGGGAAGGATTAGCTTGATTAGGGTAATTATTATATAGGATGCACTGAATTTAGGCTATTGAACTTCATCAAATGGCTTAATTAATTAATTATTAAATATATATGAAAATTTATTTAACCCATCTATAAAATAATTTTCAAGAGGTATAATCATTAAACTATTTTATACAAATATTTATAAATCTGAATATTTATATATCCACGTGTTTACACACTTATATATTCATCTAACTAAATTTACAATCTAACAATATTTACAATTAATTACGCACCCTATTTACAGCACTGTCGTACCCGTTAATTAACTGTTAGTCTCTTCTGTACCAAAAGTATTTGTGATATTAATTAAGCGTTCTTTTTATTTTTTAACGACGTTATGATATATTTATTGTAAGAAACAATCATTTATATATCCATGTATTTATTAAAGTGACTATTATTCATATAATTATATTTATTTATTAATTATTTACAATTATTATACATCTCTGTGATAAAATAGAAATAGACATTTAATATATTATATTCTACATTATGATACAAAGAGACATTTGGCTGATGCCACGACTCCTAGATGAGAGTATTGCTCTTCTTTCATGTTAAAAATACTATAATTTAAATTTAACGGCCAGGTAGTCATTTTCATTTCCTATATTACCACCTAGTGGTAAAAGTGGGCCTCTAACCAAAATAAACGTCTCATATGTAGTAAGGAAGAAAACAAATATCTATTTATTGAGTAGATTTCATTATTCTCTTATGTAAGATTAAACTAAACATTTTTTCTTTCTTTCCTACTGAAAGGAAGTACATAAACGCTTTAAATTCTTTAAAGCGTTTAGAGTAAAATGTTAGTTTTATCATTTTGTATATAAAAGTATTTTATATTTAATGAAACTAGTTGTAAATGTTTTCTTATATTGATAAATAAAAAGTTGAAGTTTATAATTATAAAATGGGCTAAACTAATTTCCAATATTTTTAATGTTTTAGAATAAACCTTTACGTAAAGGTGTGAGAAAATCCCCTAAATTTCGAACTAAAAACGGAAATAAAACACGTTGTTGAAAACAAGGAACATAAACAATGTGGACGATGCCGTATTAAAAAATATGAGGGTGCGTAGAACAGAGTGAAGCTCAGCGCGGAGTGGAGCACAGTTACGTGCTTAGGCGAAATCGAGCCCCGGCTTTACCATAGCCCCCGTACCTACGAACTTGCGCTGACCTACATTATAAGGAGGAAAAGCAATTTTCCCTACTAGGCGGAAAGAGAAAAGCGAAAGAAGGAAAACCTTCAGTGGTATATAGATACAACAAGACAGCAAGCGTCGAGAGAGTTACGCGGTGCGGCATTTTACCGTAGCACCGAGTGTAACCTCTAGATATCGCTAGTGACATAATAGAGGTTTGGCCTTATAGACAAGTTTTGACTTTCCTTCGAATGCCAAGTCAGGCGATTCGCGCATCCCGAAGTTGTTAGCGGTTGACTATGTTTATGCTGATCATGATCCGAGAGTGACGCGTGTCACGTTCTCTTATCCTGGGCGGAAGTGATTGGCTACGCCATCCCGACTTGATCCAAGAGTGACGCGATTCACACATTTTTCTCCTGGGCGTAAGCGATTCCCTACATACACCCTGATACAATAATAACGCAATTCGCACTCTCTCAACTTGAGTGTCAGCAGTCCGATCATTCAAACGCGCAACAACCGTTAGAAGTCAGAGCAGTTTCAATGCATGTGCATGTGCATGCATGCATATAAATAAAATATAGAATGTGAAATTTGTACATCCGATATGCTCCAATAATTACTTTATGTATATAATTTACGCTGTTCCGTAATTAAAACTAGAAACTCAAGCAAGAATACATTATTCTTTTATGATAAATTTTATCATTTTTTCTGTCTATAGAGTCACGCAGCCTAGCCTCGAGATTCCAATAAATCAGCCATTTTTATTATTAATTAAAAATAGTCTCGATTATTTATCAACCCATCCTAAAATCATTCCCCATTTTTTCGCCTAACGAACCCTGTCCGACGAGTCGTCTATATAACGAGCACGAATAGCCGGTAAAAAGGTGCCACGGAGATCATACGCCAGGCCTCCAGTCCATAACAGCAGCAGAAAGAGGTGAAGAAAAACCACCGTATAGAGGAAAAAGGAATTATTTATATTTACTAATCGGTTAATAAAAATATGAATTATTTATGCTTATTAATAAGAATTATGGTAAGAAAATATATTTTTCAAATACAAATTGTTTATAAAATATAACAAATATATTATTTGTATTTTGAAGTAAAAAATAAAATTAAATAAAATTTCATTAAATTAAAAATAAAATGAAAAAGAATTTAATTTAATTAAAAATAAAATTAAAAAAATTTAATTTAATTAAAAATAAAATTAAAAAAAATTTAAATTAAATTAAAAATAAAATTTAAATTAAAATTTATAGGAAAAAATTTTATCAATGCTGTGTCTAATCAAACTCTTATTATTACGCACCTGTTCTTTTTGTTGTATTGTTTCATAGACTCCTTCAGATAAAAATATTATGTTTTTAATTACTTTTTAATTAGAACATATATTTTACAGGTCAACGAAATCAAGATGTTGAATTATAATCGCTATATTATATTTTAGTCATTGGTTTACAATTTTTTTTACTTTAGAGTCTTTAAAATAAAATTATTAATTTTTGTTGAAAAGTTGGTGAGATACACGAGTATTTTTCCAGATTCTCAACACATCTCGATTTTCACGGTCTACATAGTAACTGGACTAACAGATCATCTGAGAAGAGAGGGGTGGGTAGATCCAAGTCGTTGTGCATCGGCTCTACGTCTTCAATAATTTTTTTTATTCTGAAAAGTGCTGATTGTTTTGTGTAAGTTGCTTCGCAGCTATTGCTGATATTATGCTCGCTGTTCTCTCGCTTAACGATGGTGAATGTTGTTTTTCGTCCGAGATACGTTGGTGCTCTTTTTATGGTTCTGTTTGGAAGCACCACATCTTCAATCATGGCAGATAATAGTGGCGGCTTCCTGTGCTTCTTCTAGTGTGTCAATACCAGGCTTTTGTATGCGGCTGTACATATTTGCGCTTACAGGTAGGCACGATACGTGGTTTCATTTAACTTGCAAAAGGATTTTATATGCTTGACGAACGTAATAGTTATAGAAATTTCAATATTTTAATGCTAGGAAAGTGTGTAAGATACAATATGTAATGTTACACTTATATACCGTATGTTTTTCTAATATTCTAGGATCTAGCTGCTTCTTTTCTTGTTAGGAAATATTTTGGACGTCAGCAGTAGGTCGGTCAGTTTTTCGATTATTTAAGGTTATCTATTTAAAGTCTATCATATATAAAATATACTAATTATATTTTATATAAACAATAATTTAAAACCTAACTTGATTTCAAAATTAGTGATAACAATGAAAGTGAGTAATATTAATAATAGTAGGAAATAATAATTTTCATTAAGCATTAACATAGCGTTATTAACAATGTTATAGCATTAATAATAATTAATAAATTAATAATATTATATTCTTTTTAAAGAATTATCTCGTTTCGTTCATAGAAGATAATAAATTAATTACTATATTTGAATCCTTGCCTCAATCATCTTTCTTTTAAGTACTAATAGTTAGAATTGAAATAAAATGTAGTGTTTTTAATATTATATATAAAGATTAAACTCATTTTCCACAAAAAATGGTGAGAATTAAGTATTCCTCTCTGTTGCACTACCACCTGTATACCTGAAGGTTTCCTCTTATACTGTACGCCACCTAGTGTAAAAAAACTTCTGTTAGTGTTCGCAAACTTTAAACGGGGACAAGTTGATCTTACTCGAACGAAAAGAGCGTTTTCTGCCTCAGGCATGAATGACTCGTAAGGTGCTGCTACCTTTTCATGCGCGCTTGTACTCTTTCTTTTTTTTGCTTTGCAATATTTGTTATGTCTCTTCCACGGACTTTTCTGTTTCCGTTTGACGTTGATTCGCGTATGGTGGTGGTTATAGCTGGGGTACGCGTCTGTGCCGCTACTGTATAATTTCTTGGATCGTAAGCTTGTGCGCGTGTTCCTCTCGCGAGACGAACTTTGGCTGATATTTGTCATGAAAAAGAGGGTAAGTTCCCGACCTTCCACTACTATAGGCTTTCTATCAAGGCTTGCTGTACAAGGATTATAACCCTGGCATTGCTCGCACATTCGAGGATCAACCTGTTGCGCTTCATTTTATCAGCGTGAGTTATACCTTGTCCTTAATATCACTGTCGTCTTCGATCAGGTTTGCTTTTCACCCGTTTTATATGACGCAAATACGAATAAAAGAATTAACGAGTGTATGGGCGTGTTAAAAAATTCGTAAGTCAATTTAGTTTGCATTATAAGAGGCTTGCAATATTAGTATTTCACTTGTAAAGCGAACGGCTTCTTGTAGCTTAGAAAATCCCAGTTTTAATTTAACTGTAATAGTATGGGTAATAGTAATTAAGATGGGTTGTTGATTGAAATTAATTATATGTAGTTCTAATTTATTTATAAATTTTAGGAATTAGTTCTTTGAATGGCCTATTAAACATTTTACTCATTGCAAAAAAGGAAGTGATTTAATTGTAGAATATTTATTTTAGAAATTGTGAGAAATTTTACATCTTTCTTAATTCATAAGATATATCAAGAAAATAACGGAAGACTTATAATTATTATATACTTATAAAATATTTTTCATTCTTTAAGATGAAATTTTATTCTAATAACTTACATTTGATTATTAAATAATTAAGAATTATTAAATATGAAATTCTTTAATAAAAGTTTTATGGATTTATTGACTATTTTTTTATTTAACGGTATTGTATCATTGAGGATAATGTTTGATTAACATCAAGTGATAACTGTACAAAGAAAGGTCTTTCCATGTAAAATATGTAATTCAAATAACTATAATTACAAATAAAAAGTTAGTAACGTCGCAAAACTATATCTTATTATATATTAAAATATTTTATTCAATTGTAATGCACTTTCTTATCATGTTTCTGGGTATGTAACTCATTTATCTGCAACATTTATACACAAGTATATTGTAAAGATAGGAACAAATTAAATTTAACATCAGTAAATATTTACGGGATCAAAGCTGCACAGCCCACAAAATTCAGAAATTTTATTCTTAATAAATTATCCATACATTTTTATTATTTTATTTTCATGTCTAGAAAATAAAACATACGAGAGTAAAAGATCACAAAGTTATTAAGAATCCATACAACAGAAAAATCGAATAAATTATGCCAGAGAAATTGGTTTGAAAATTCGTGTCAGAATATTACAGTACCATTAGAGTTTTGTGTAAATTAATGTTTTAGATATAACCTTAAATGAAATGAAAAATCTGAAAAATTCTAATATTTTGAATTCTATTAAGTTGATTTGTTTTGTTTTAAATTTTATATAATTTTACGATGCTTTTACATTTATAAAAGATTGCAGGTGAATTGTTCCATAAACAGTACTGATTAACCTTGAACTGTGAACTTTGCAGATGTTTCTAAATACGTATTTCTCAGAGAATTAAAATTTTAATTCTTATTTCTTTCTTTTTATTAATTAAAATTCTTTCGTATCACTATTCATTTCATATTGTATTATTCAACCTTATATATAACCCATTAAAATAATATCAAAGAATCAAATTTATTAAAAATTATATTAAAGTTAAAATCAATCATAAAGTAATAATTATATTTAACTTGCTTTTAAGTATTAAATTGTCTTTGAAATGAAAATTAATCTGATAACTGTACATTTTATCACTAATTTTTTTAAAAATCCTTTTAAAATGTTAATACTTATTTGCTGACTACTTTTATATGTGCTACATACTTCAATTCTTTGCAAGATACATTTTAGAATGTATCTAGAAATTAATGCTGTACTATCATTCTTATTTTAAAATTCCTGAAAGTTACTCAAATTAAACTTTATAATATTAAAACTAAAAGTAAAAATAAACGTTCATTTGGTCAGTCAGATAAATTATTCTTTTTAAATGAATGTTAGAGTTTATTATTGAAAATCATTATTATTACAAGTTTGATTCACTTTTTAAATTTGATCTTCTAGATTACCATTTACAATTTTTAACACTAACTATAAAATATAAAACTAATTTGAATATATAAAAAATAACAATAGAAACTGCATGCATTGTAATATGTAAGAGGTAGTTAATTGTCGTTTCTCATATACTCAAAAGTCTTTTAATCACATAGTTAATTGACTCAATGCAGAGTTGAAATAAATTATAAATTATTTCAATAGTTAGAAGTTTACAAACCTACTAATTAATGTTTTATATATTAGAAAACATATGTTAATTTATATTATTTCATAATAATATATTATTTTCTTACAATCATATATATTTAGAACTTAAATATTATAAAGAATAAAAAAACTGGATTGTACAAAATACTAAATTATTTTATAAAACGATATATATGAATAATAAAGATGATAATAATAAAAATAATAGTAAATATGAGTATTTTATTTTTATTTTTTATTTTTTATAGTATATAATATAATAATTCAACACGTATAAGTTAATTTTGAAGAAAAATCATCTGTTTCTTAATTAAAACTTAAAATTGAAAATATATTGTCGATTCTTATAAATAAGTTGTTTAATAATAATTCTAAGCACATCATTTCTAAATCGAACTTCTTTATTTTACTTTCATTTTAGACGTTTCTCATTTGATTCATGTTTGCATCAATTCAATTATTACGATAACTTAACAATGAGTTTACAGCATATAATAAAATATTGTATTATCATTATGTTTTTTCAGGCACAATATTTTATAGGTAGGATTTATTATCCATTATTCTAGTTTTAATCGGTAGTATAGTTCATAATATTTTTAGTTTAGATATTACATACTGTGAGCATTTAAATTGCTTAAATAAAAAATATTGTTCTATTTAAGATACAATTAATATTGTGATTAATAATAAAAAATTAGTTGAATAATTTTCTTTCAATTACATTGCTCAAAATTTAATATAGTTATGTATTTTCTTAATAAAATAAATTTTGTTACAAGAAAATTTTAATGAATTTTATATTATACAACTTACTATATAGAATGTTTTTCAACTGGTTACGAAAGTAGCAGTAGTGCAATATTTTGAAAGAAAACATTTGAACAAACATATCCTCAATTATATTTACGTAATAAATATGTTTAAAATTTAAAGAATATATAGAAATTGTATAAATTAATTTTTTTATGGAATAGATATAAAAAAATGTAAACGAATCAGCATTTGCATTGTACTATGAAATGAAAATTATAAAAATTTCTGTATTAAAATAGTCATTATAGATTTATTTATTATGTTTACATAAAGTAATGAAAATGTTTTTTAATGTCTTGCAGTCCAAAATAATAAGTTTAAAAACATAATTGGATATAGTTATCATATAAATCTTATTTATATAGTATCTTCTACAGTAAAGTATATTACACGATAAAATCAATTAATAAATAGTATATATTTAGTCTGAATAAAAAGAATTTTAGGAATTACATTTTTACCTAATTTATGTAAAAAATTAAATACAAATCATAATAATGAACTTTAGAAAAAGGACTAAATCTTAGCTTATTATTCAATATTCAAAAAACTAAACTAGTGACTTATATTTTAGAGACAATATAAATTATATTTAAACAAATGCAATTGAATCAACTTTAATACTTTCATTTTACTTAAAATTTCTGCTGTTAATTGCAATACTGTTATATTTATAGAATAAAATATACGTAGATAAATGTTTATAATATATTCTATGGTTAACTGTTTTAAATGGCGTAAGCGTAAATATTGAAAACTACATATAACTCAGATATTCTTATTAAGTTTGTCAGTAGGAAACACGTAATTCGTTCTCAAGAAGTAAACTAAACATAAATAAAGATTACACAGATATTAACTGGTAAAATGTTGATGAAAGATAAATAAACGTAGTAAGAAAAAAAGAGGCTGAGACTTAGAAAAATGCAAGAAATATTGAAATATTTTGATAAATTATTAATGAAATTTCTATTTGATGTAATTAAAATAATACTGAACAAATATATTGAACTATATATTTTTCACCGATGATTTGATTAGTAACATAATTTTTGATAATAAATGTTTAGATGTTATATAACTTTATTATGTTAATATGTGTTATTCGCTGTTTAATACAAAATGAACAATTATTTAATAAATAATAATGATAAATAATGAAAAATATATTTCATTCAAAATTAAAACACAATAATTTAATGTTATTTTACCAATATTAATACCAGGACTGAATATCACACAAGAAAGTGTGACAACTTTTTCGTATTATATGAAGCGAAGAAATTTCTTATATAAGTTCATAAATTGAGCTAAATAATTACATCAAACTAAAAGTGTCAACAATTGGATTGTTTGAGTAACGATATTGATTTTCACATCTGCTGCATTATAACGATTGACAACATTGTTTGAGTGATTAAAACAACAGACCTATTCTCTCACAGAATTGTTTACATTGTCATAAATGCAATTGTTTATTTACTCGGTATTGTTTTACTTTAATCTATAGTATAATGATTAATACTAGGCATATTGATTCGATAAAAACAAGACAGTAGTAATAATATGAAATTATATTATTTGTAAGTTAAACAAAATTATAATACAAATATTTGACTGTGCAATACTTTGTATGGATGTTACGAAGTCTAATTATTGATGATTTTTTACCTTAAAATGAATTTTCAAGAACCTTATATTGAAGAAACATTATATATTATAACAATTTATCTATTATTAAGTGAATAATATATTAAAAATTACTTTGTATTTAATTTTTTAACTTAATAACAGTAATAAATTTAATTTTTATCATTCTAATATTTTTCTACTATAATTTTAGCACTTGTTGTTAATACTAGAAATTTTAATCCCATAGCCATAATAAATTAACAATAGTGGTTGCTGCAGTATCATTTCAGGGAATAGTAATTTAAGATCGCTAAAAACAATATATGCATCCATTCACACATCAAAGTAATTACAGTACTTACGCATTTACGCTATTACTTTTTACCATCGAATTTTTTGACTAATTTGAAGAACTTTAAATAGTAAAAAACTCCAAAAGTGAATTCCTCATAAGAGATTACATTTAATCTTATACGCATACAATCTCAATCATTATCTCAAACGCAATCTAACTTCTAACAAATCGCCAGTCCAGTCTGGAAGGAATAATAATTATTCGAGTTTCATAACATACGATGTAATGGGTTCGAGTTGTCGTCGATAATAAGATGTAGAATATTCTGACTTATATGCATACTCGGGAAAAAACTTTCGATTCTGCAACAACGACGCGCAGTTGTTAAATAGCCAATATCTGTACATTTGCACATGCGAATTAGATTATGGTAGATCGAGAGCGATACTACCATTGTGTTTTAGTCATATTTTTACTTGCAAACTTTATTTTGTTCTTTAAAAGTATCTGTGTGGACTAACGATCGAACTAATCTAGTTTGATCATACTAGGAAAATAACTAAACTTATATTTACTTGCCAAAAAAAGTCTAACAACTTCACAATTCTAAGAAAATCAAAAAGGTTATTTTATTAAAATTACTGTTGAGTTTGAGTATTTATAATGGATTTAATTGACTTGCGTTTCGTGTCTACTGTTGATTGAGAATCATTAATTTATATATAAAATACTTAATTTGATTATATTTTCTAGTCGTATGTATATTAAATTAAATAAATGAAAGAATCATTTTTACGTATAGTAAGTGAGATACTGATTCATCTCTTTGTACATTGTATCTTATAGTTTAATAAATTTATAACTTTTAAAAAGATATCAGATTACATCAGTTAAAAAGAACGATAAGAGAGCGCTTTCTTCAGAATATTTTAGTGAGTACTCAAGAATATTTTTATACATAAGGTATCAGGTTTAAAATTGAAACGTCGGTTTTTTATTAAATTAATCGAGCGTAGCTTGTTTACTTAAATAAATAATTTAAGAAATACCATAATTAATTTTTATATAGTTCTTCACAAATATACGACGGTTTTCAATAATTTAATTTTTCATTAGAATGTAAGAAAGAAGATGAATTATGTTGAATAATGTTAAGGAAATATAAAAGGAAATATAAAACTCAATTTAAATTTTAAATAGGGTTAATATAAATATTATTTTTTTGTATATCGAAGTACATGTTCAAAACCTCTTTGAGATGAAATCATAATCACACGACTGATTCTCGGGCCTTCCTGGCGTCTTTTTAGATCCTCGAAACTCGAGCATCGCTGCTCCAATTACCGCGCGGCGCTTCCTTCCACTCCGGCTCAATCCAACGCCGCGCCAATACACGGGAAAATAATTTCTCGCCATTCTACCCCAAATGACACTCAGCTACCTCAACCTGAAATGACGCCGCGCCAATCGTTGAGAGGGACGCTTCTCGCCGAAGCCACGTCGCACTAATCATTCAAGCGACGCTTCTCGCCCAAAGCACGCGGCTTCAATCACCGCGGTGGCATCCTGGCGGGAAATTCCGGGAACTTATGATGAGTCACCTTTTCCGGTCTGAATCCGCACAGCGCGGTCATTACGAATTGTGTTCATATCGGCGCGTATCACGCATAATAACACAATTGTCATGTAATATTTAAAATAATTAAAGATGATATAATCTTAAAAACACCGCCAAAGAAAATCGCTATCTGATTGAATATCAACTTAATCAGAAATTAAATTGAATATCATTAAAATCAGAGATTCTCGTTATAGATAACAACAACTGTAAACAAGTATAGCACGTATGCTTTTGAGATATGTGTATTCATATATAGTCTTTTGTAAATGAAAATGAGTTTACAAGACATTCTACAACTCCTTATAATAAAAAAAATCAGAGATTCTCATTATAGTTAATAAAAACGTTCAAATAAGTCCAATACGAATGCTTATTATATAGGTGTATTCATAATTCGAAGCATTTTATTCTTAATAATAGAGATTTTGGTTATTTTAAATGCAATCGTTAGATTGAAAAATTAGAATTACTCAATCGAGACGAAGGCAAAGTTTTATTCATATACAACGTATATGACGACTTTCACTCCGCTGCACTAATATTGAATTTCTATTACCTGATCATCTCTATTCGATGGAATTTATGGCTCGACTTTCCTCCGAGTGTGAAAAGTCTTTCATCTTTTTTGACAATGTGACGATTATTTTTGGACCCTGTAAAATATCCATCATTTTGGAAATGTTTTATCTCAAAATAGTCTACAGCTAATTTTTACATGAATCGGTTAGATTTAAAACAATTAATTTTTCTATATATCTATATAGGTTGATTTGAATATGTTGCGTAAGTATAAGCATTTAAAATTTTGTTTATAGTTTCTAAATCGAAAAATATTTCTTAGAAAATATTATACTTCATTTAGTAACTTTTTTTAACCATAAAAATATAATTTATTTAATTTATAGGAAATATATGATCTCATACTTGTTAACAGTGAAATAGCAAATGAGAAAGAAAGTAATTTAGTAAAAAAAAGAATTTATATTTTCATATATATATATTTTTTATTTGAATGATATGTATTTAATACATTTCAACATAATGATTCTAGGCTATTGAATTATGAATATTTTTTAATCATTACTGTAAAATAATTTATTGTTATTTTATTATTATTATTATTATTAATTTGGATATTTCTTCATGTTAGTGGTAGATAAAAGAAATAAATTGGTCGCGTCAGTGTATAATGGAAATTTTTGATGAATAGTATAAAATTGAAATTTATAACTTAGAACTGCAGTCGCGAACTGCATAATTCACAACAAAACTCTCCAATTGAATCAAAAAGACACGTTAATATACGCTTCGTTCGTTTTATCCTTTATCGATGCTTCTTGCACCTTGATATGCTATCATATTTCAGCTTTACAGTCCCAAGAAAAGGATAAATTCCTCTTTGAAAATCTTAATTAAGGACAATCGAAAAATTTACTGAAAGACCGCGCTAATTGTAATGCTTAAAATTATATGCAGCTGTTTACTGCAATCGAGCTCAAGTCACCGCGTCACTTTGACTTTGAAACTATTTTTGTGAAGATTTATTACACTAAAAAATGAAATTTTTTCGTTGAAAATTCAATTACAAATGAAATTTTTCAATAAATAAAAAATCGTTATAAGTAAGCAGCTTATAGATATACTTATTTATTGATTTTATACAATGAATGACAGTAGTCAATTGCAATCAGCGTCCAAGAAATGGATAAAATGTTATACCAGGAAGTTGATCGGGTCACCGGTAGTCCTCGCATACAAGAAGGACGGATCTTACCGCTTTTACATGGACTAAAGAAAGTTTAACGCCGTAACCTAGAGGGACGCTTATCCTATCTCACAGACCAATACGACCTTAGACAAGCCTTGCGGAGCGAGGTAATTGTCCACGATTGATTTGAAGAACAGTTACTGGCAGGTTCCCTTAAACGAGAGTAGTAAACCTCTCACACAATTCATGGTACCAGGAAGAGAGCTAACACAGTTTAATATGTTGCCTTTTGGACTATATTCCGCCCCGGACGTGTTTCTGGTCGACCGAATCAACAATTCCTTCAAGCATCACTTGTGTCTAGTAAAAGAAAACCTCAGACAGCTACGGAAAGTAAAGTTGCAACCCAACTGGAAAAAATACCAGTTTGGCAGAAAATAGATGACATACCTGGGTCACCAAGTCATGGAAGAAGGAATAAGTATGGGCCTAGAGAAAGGTACAGTGATCCTTGCTCTAGATTCACCGACGAACGTAAAAGAATTGCGCCGCTTCAACGGCATGCTGACGTTGTACCGTTATTTTTTACCAAACGTTACCACGATAACCGCTGCATTCAACAAACTACTGCATAAACGCACCAAGTGGCAGTGGAGTGAACAGCAGCAACAATCGTTCAACGAGCTGAAAAAAAGGCCTAAGTGAAGCTCCAGTGTTGGCATACCCGGACTTCAAAGAACCTTTAGTACTACAGACAGATACCAGCAACGAAAGCCTGGACGCAGTATTGTCGCAGATCCAAGAAGGAGCGGAAAGGATAATCGCTTATGTGAGGCACACCCTGAAAATAGCCGAGAGGAACTACCGACAAAGAACGTTTAGTAATTAAGTGGAGCATCTGGAAGATGCGTCGATACTTCGAGGGGTACCACAACACTGTCGTCACCAATCATCAGGCTTTCCTCTGGTTGGAAAAGTTTAAGAACCTGAGCAAACGTTTCGACCGTTGGGCCATTGAACTCGGCAAATAGGACTACACGGTCACTTACCGTACAAGATCCAAAAATATTCTTGCCGAAGAACTCTCTAAAGGAATTGGAGTATTTGGTAGCATTGAAATTACCTGTCTGTGGTATGCAAAGTTACACTACACCATTGAGGATGATCTCCAAGCACTCCCAGAATACAATATTGAAAACCAGAGACTCTTCCATCGAATCCTTAGTAAAGGGGGTTGCAAGAGTTGCAAAGAGGAAGTAGCGTGGAAGCTGCGTATTCCGACCGATGAAAGGATCATGGTGCTTAAGGAAAATAATGACTCTTCGATAGCTAGACAACTGGGCATTGAAAGATGATAAGTCGTTTGTCAGAGAATTACTACTGGTCCTGGATGTTAAAAAAACCAGCAGTTATGTTCGAGGATGCCAACAATGCCTGAAAGTAAAACATGACAACAGGCTCCAGATGAACAAATGATGTTCACAACAGTTAGAATACCGAGGGAGATGGTCTCCATGGATCAAGTAGGCCCCCAGCCCAGGTCTAATAATCAAAACGTTAAGTTACTTGTAATTCAAGACCGGTTCACTAAATAGATAGAGTATGAAAGCTCAACGAAAGGTTACCGGTTAGAACATAAACACAAAATTCAAAGAACTTATTGTTCTTCGTCATGGCTGCCCTGATACTTTAATCACAGACAACATCCGACAGTTTGTAAGCCACGAATTTGAAAAATTCCTTGAAAAGTCAGGAATATCTCACCGGATGACTTCCCCGTACACAATACACTGTAATCCCGTGAAAAGAACAAATCGAGTAATTAAAAGCATGATCATCCAATAAACTAAGAACAATCATAAAACCTGGGACAAATATCTTCCGAAGTTGACTTCTGCTATAACACCACAAATTCCGACGTCACTGGTTTCATTTCAACTTATTTTAATCACGATCGAGAATTCAAGACACGTTACATCAGCAAGCCATTACATGGATTTACCTCTACACCAGAAGTCCGTCTATCTAACCTGCAAGATACTCTGAAAGAGACCAGGAATAATCTAGCACAAAGTTTCCAAAGATAGAAAAAACATTATGACGTCTGAATTAACATTCAATGATCAAAGACGAGGTCATAATAAAAACTGATGTTCTGTCTGATAAAAGTAAGGTTGTGATCCAGAAACTAGCACCGATATTCGAAGAGTCTTATACCATACATAAAAAGATTTCCCCCGTCATTTACATTATGACACATGGAGGGGATAAAACCAAGCAAGTCTATGTGCAGGATATGAAGGCTTCCATCGATAGCTTATAACAGTAGCTGTAAGAATACTAAGGAGCTCTGTCGAGAGCTGTCGCAAAGGAAACTGGCACGAATACTGACACCGACCCTGGACATACGGTGACACACACCAATAACAACACTGACCGCTAAGAATCAACAAAACTGACGCAATTTAAATCCCGAGGAAGCCACACGAAATCAAGACCATCCACTATACAACGTATCATATTTATACCAACTACAAGGATATTTCCCTGTGCAGCTGTACGATATTCAGATCTCCAGTCTACTAGACGTGGGACCAAAGTGTCCAGCATCAACAGGGAGCTGATACGAGTATACCTTCGAAGAGGAGCGGTTTGCTCATAAGGAGCAGCAACCTTCGCCTGAGATTCGCACGAGAGCGCACCCTTACGTCACAAACACTACAAATACAATTCACCGTATTTCATTGTATTCATGTTACATGAGGGAGGAGGGAGTGCGACGAAAATCCCGTTTTGCACTAAAATCAGAAAATAAAATACGTATTCACTAAGACGCGGTACGAGAACGATATGAACGACGTCATGTTAAGAAACATGAGGGCGTGCAGCACGGAAAGAGAAAGAAAAGACTGAGAGACTGGAAGCCAAGGCGGAGAGCGCAGCTATGTGCTAAGCGGAATCGAGCGACCACCTACACTGTAAGGAGGAGAAGCAATTTCCTCCGTTAGACGGCAAGAGAAAAGCGAAAGGAGGAAAACCTTCTGTAGTACATAGATAGAGAGAAAGCACGAAGATCCGTGTGAGTACGAAGCACAAGTCACGAAGAGCGAGTGAAGAGGTAATATAAGAAACATTAGCAGTTTTGCTACATACATCCTGATCCTGATCTTAACTTACCCGAGAGTAACGCTATTTGTGCTCTTTCATCCTGGACGTTAGCGGTCACAGATTCTGACCAATCTGTGAGTGACGCGATTCGTCCTTTCATCCAGGGTTTAAGCGGTATGCTACGCCAACTCTCACTGATTCGGAAGTCACAATTTGCGCTCTCTCATCCCTGGCTATACGCGTTCCTTTCGTCCAGACGTAACGTAATCGTTAAGAAACTAAGCTCTGTAAATGAATATGTGTGTGCATGCATGCCTGTAAATAAAATATAGACCGTGAATATTGTACTGACAACACAATTAATGTATATATATCTCGCAATTGCGTAATTAGAAATTAAGCTAAAATAGATTGTTCGTTATCGCTAATTATTGTAAATTTTTTTTGTAGATTATTATTTAAATTTAACGTTGTCAGTTGTCAACCCGTCCGAAAAATCACCCATTCCTCTTCCGCCCTAACGAATCTTGACCAGCGAGGTGTTCCGGCCATATAACAGACAGCGAGGATAAGAAAGTTTCGCAGAGGTCATGTACCAGGCATCCAGCACTCAACAACAGAATCTAAATGAGGCGAATAGAAACCACCACGATAATAACACATAAACCATCACATAATAATAAAAAGTTGTGGAATATCTTGACAACACATTGTTATTAACAATAAACTGATTTATTATTCAGTATACGTACACGTATGGAATCATTTAAATAATATTTTAACTTTGATGAGAAATGCATTTTTTCTTGAAAATTTGTTCTTTTGTTGATTATTATTCAGTCCGATAATTCATCAATAAAAAGTTGTAGAATCCTTGTAGAATCAATGAAGAGCATGATTTGCTCTTAGGATTCCACATTTTATTGCGTCTCTTATATAAAAATTTATATGAGAGACGCAAATGCTATAAGGAAAATAAGTAATTACAATTTTATATCATAAAATTATATTTTTTATTTTAAAAGAACGTATTTATTAACTGTTTTCAAATCTGTAGTTATGTGAAGTCACTGAATTCGCATTCAGCTTGAAAAATATATATGTGTTTAAACGAACGATAGAAAATACAAGTCCTTGCAGGTTGACATATTTATATGATTGTGTTAAAGTAACAAGCACATCTAAAGTTTTAATATAAATAAGTAACAGATTTATTTCTTAGCTAATAATTTCTTCTTAATTAATTTCACTTATCAAAATAACAAAATTATTTAACTCGTGACTTTACTATGATATTTTCAATTTAAGTTGAGCTTAAGTTTTAAAAAAAGTTTTGTTAAATTGAACTGTACATCAGAGAATTTTGTACTGTAGAGCAAATAAATGTTATTAAAATTGTTAATAACAAATTTTCTTTTAGCGATATATTGTTTTCAAATGTAATATGTATAATCATATTAAATAATAAATCTTTTGACTATGAAATATTCATTAGTTCATTTATTTATTCATTAATGAAATAAAACTTTTTCTAGCTCTTACGTAATTAAATTGAATGGCTGCTACCGCCATTTAAAATGTGTATCACTGCTATATTATGCTGCTTGTTTTAAGAAGGTATTCATTTAACACATGACTATAATAGCAGACGCTTAAAAAATACAGGTAGGAAAATAGAAAAATTATAATCAGAATAAGTAGAATTGTCATAGTAACGCTATAATCATGTGTAAAAATCAGAAAGTTAATTTTGAAATAGGATCTTGATGCTTCAGTTAATAATTTTAAGAACAATTACTTATAAAAAAAGCATTTTTATTCACGAAGTAAAATAGCAATTATTATTATAAATGCATTGTAATTTAATTTTTGAAGGAACTAAATTCTCTTAATATAATCAAACATAAGAAATATTAGATTATATCTAAATGTATAATTACAAATAAGTCAATTAGAATTGAAGTTACTAGGAAAAATTATTAAATCATTAGACTATTCGTATAATGTCAATATTCCAGTATTACAATAATTCTTAATATTTACTTTTTTTATACATACATATTTACAATACTACTTTAGAGAAAATAATACCGTGAGATATTCTACTTCATATAATAATAAAGATTGCAAAATAATAATTGATTCTTTATTATGGAAAAGTGATATCAGGTACACATCATTCACAAAACAACCTGAATACGAAGAAGTTCAAGAAAAAAGTAAATATCTCAAAAGTCCTCTTATATCTTTACAGTTTAACAAGTTATATCTTTACAGTTTAACAAGTTATATCTTTACAGTTTAACAAGTTATATCTTTACAGTTTAACAAGTTATATCTTTACAGTTTAACAAGTTATATCTTTACAGTTTAACAAGTTATATCTTTACAGTTTAACAAGTTATATCTTTACAGTTTAACAAGTTATATCTTTACAGTTTAACAAGTTATATCTTTACATTTTAGAATTATACTTGTTTATTTCTATTGTAAAGAAGCATTTCTTATTTAAATAATTAGCGTTACTTCTACTTTACGATTCGTACACCTATGGATTGCATAATTACAACGTGTGTGAATCATTGCGAAGAACAATATATATTACTATGCTTTGAAATTATAAATACTTTTTCTTTTTTTCACTCTTATTCAATCTTCCTTATTCAGTCTTTATAAATAGTATTTATTCAACTTACTGTGTTAATAGGTCACTTGTTTTTGGTTATCCTATTTTCTGTTACATAAGTATTTCTTAATTATTATTTTTTTAATTTATCAATTATTCAAAAATACATAGATTTACATAGCCATTGTAAATAGATAAAATAAAAACATTATTTTATCGTTATACTTACTGTTTAATATTTATAATTTATTGAAAATATTCTAGATTAATTTTTGTTTAATTTTATATTAATTAATTTTTAAGTTATAAAATTAAATGCAGTGAATTATTTTAAAAATATTAACTGATATTGAAAAATTGATATTGAATATAAGACTTCATTTAAAATTAAAAATTTTTTAAATGTAAACAATAAATAATAAAAAACCGATTGTTGATTGAAATTATTTATGACATTTATATTTTATGAATTGATTTTTTCATATAATTTAGGTTAAGAATGTTTCATCAGTCAAATTTTGATTTAGTTAGAAATAGTTATGATGTGTAATAATACAGTAAAAATTTTAATTCGATAATTGCTATAATTTATAAAGTTTTTTTATTGTTAAAATATAAATGATATTAAATAGTCTTTTTTATATGTAACAAAATAATATTCTTGACTGAAAGGTATAAATTTTAAATCATAATTTTCATAGGAAAGTACTCTTTCAATATATAAATAGCTAAAAAAGGTTTATTAATTTTAAGAATATACACATATTCATAGGTGCAAAAATAGATAAAAAAGTATAACAAGGGTATACGTATATACGCTTTTTTTGAATATTTCTGAATAATTAAGAATTATTATTTGAATTATCAGTTACAATTAAGTATTATTATTTGAATTATGAATAATAATTATGAATAATTATGTTATAATTAAAAGTGACAAATTGAAAAACTACTCTTCCTGAAACTGTTCCGAACGTGGTTTGATTTAATACTTGTTCCCGTACGCGATTCTTAGCGAGTCATAGAGAATATGGGTTCGGGACAAAGACTATACCATAATTAAATACAACTGCGTTTATTCTCTCAGTAAGCGATTGAAATGAAGATATCCCTCTTGACTGCATCCTACGGAGTCACGAGCATGGGAGAGCCCCAATCATCTGTACTATGCTCTACTTCTACGCTTCTTATCTAGTCTCCCGATTATGCGTTCCGCGAAGAGTATTGCGAGACGTCTCGCCATCGTGTGTGATAATCCAGATTTATTAGTAATTTAGTTAAAATCTTATAATAATAAAATTACTTAGTTATGAGCTTTCATTTTTACATATTTTGTCAACCTTTACATGGTACTTACGTTCGTGATCTACAACCATATATTTATGAATTTGATACTTATTGATAAACAGTCTAACATTTATTTCAAATATTTATTATAGAATTTTCTTTATATTTAAATATTGTGTCAAAATATTTTGAAATTATAGTTAATAAATCTCGTTATTTTATACTTTTTATACTGAAATTAAAAAAATTTTTTTCTTTAATAGTCTTATGTAATAGTTATTTAAAGAATTAAACATTTACATCAAATTTTTATTATCAATTTGCGGAAATTAGTAATTCTTTAATATTTCTTTTAAAAACTTATTACGATTTAAATATAGATATTTAAATATAGATTATTAAAACTAGATGCTTTCGAAAAGTTATACTAAAAACATAATTAATTTATAAAACATATTTATACCTCCACTAACTTTCAGCAAAAAATTAGTATTTGAAATTCATTCTTTTTTAAAGTTATTAAATTAAAATGAGTTTTAAGTTCGCAAAGTATTGTAATGGAAAAGGAATATTTTTAAAATCGAACAATCTCTTTAAAAAAATACCAAAAACTGTTAATTATAACACGAAATAATAAAATAATGAATTTACCCAAAATTTCACCCTTATTAATGGTTAAAATATTCTAGAATTCGTAAAAGGGTAAATATTAATGTTACATAAAATATTTTTAATAAAAGTAGTTGAATTTATTAAAAGGTATTCAGAGAAAAATTTTCGTAAAAATATCATCTCGGAGTTTTGATTTTAGTGTATTTTTATTCTATGGATATGCATCCTTATGCATATACCCAAATGCCGGCGCGTACAATATTTAATAAAAGAATTTACAGAAACATAGCAAAAATTTTCTATTCTTTTTCCAGATTCTGGTGTTTCATTATATACTACAAGTACATACAAAGTTTCATTTAGAAAATCAACACGGAACTTGAACTGTAATGCATTTAATTGCATTTGTATTCTTATACATGTGTGAATTTGATAAAGAATATACATGTCTTTATTTGTTAATAACAATTATCTCATAAATATTGCACTAAATATGTTTTCACATTTTGGTGTCTCACAACAAATTCAAAATGCACAGAAAATTTCACTTTGAAAATAAACACACATGCAAAGTTTCATTCATATATATAATTAGCACATGAAACTTGCAAAAAAATTAATCTAATATATGAACATTATTTTTATATTTATAAGTTATTAGATAAGGTAATTATGATATAAAAATATATAAGGTTAAATAGATATTAAAATAAATAACAACAATCATTTTTTTATTTATGCTTGTTAAGCAATAATTATATAATATAGCGATATTTTCTTTTTTTTTATATGCTAAAAGTAATATATAATCAATCCTTGCCTCTACACCAGTCAAACAACTATTACCTGGACATGAAAAAATTATTGAACTTACTACAAAACAGTTACAATCAGTTTATCTAAACAAATAACTGTATACAATATCTTAAATACACTAATAAAACCTTACTATTACTTATCATTAATAGTTCGTAAGGAAGTTCACGATAACAAGGGGAAACATGAATTATAATAATTCCTAACAATTGAATGTTTTTTATTATTACTAATTTTAGGTTAAATATTCATTCATCTTAATTTTTTAAATTTTTTATCGGATTTTTTTTAATTGATATGAGTTAGAAAAATAAGATTACACCTTATGTAGATAATTAAACATTCATTATATGTATATTATTAGCAAGTATTTAATTTAATAAGTTTTCGATTTAGAACAAAATTCTAACTATTCTATATAGCTGCTTAAGTCAAATACAGGAATAAATTATTTTAATTAATAAATTATTAATATACATTGAATATATTCAATATATATTATGTTCTGATATTATTTTTGTACTTTTTGCGCAGTATTTGCTGATGAGGTGAAATAATTAATATCTTATTTTTATTATATGAGTTTTTTCTTTAATAGAAAAAAAAATGAAAATATTATATCAAAATAAATAATTACAAATGCAAATACAAACAAAGTAAAATGTTAAAATAATTTTATAATCAACATAATTATTAAGTTTTTAACATTACCATTTACTATTTAGATTACTAATACAATAAGTGATATATGTTATTTTACTTTGAAACTTATGTATACATGAAAAATCGGTATATTTCATTTATTATCTATTTAAGAATTAAGAATATGCATATTGTTAAGAATCAAATATATATTGAAAATTTACAACAATTTATTATGAGAACGAATTTTTAGAAAAACCTTTTTATAAAATTAAAATTAGGCGTATAAATAAACTTAATACCTTAGTTATTTTTGATGTTTGTCATAAATAAATACTTTCTTGCATAAATTTTATAACGTTAATTTTCACGTGGATCTTTGACATTTAGATCTTATATATAGATTTTTATATTAGTTATTCAATATTATCAGCATTATCTGAAATTCTTTATAATGAGGTTCTAGTTAAAAGAAAATGATTGAATAATCGGCATATATAATTTAATGATAATAGATTATAGAAATTAGATACCGAATACAAAGAACTCATAATATATTCAAATAAATAGTATCATTTAATATTGCGTACTATCTAAATTTTTTTTACAATGTAATCGATATATTAATAGAACTTTTACAGCCTTATTTTTCTTGGTGTATTAAAATTGTATCACTGATTTAGTAAATTTGATTTATTTTTATATGAAATTCAATTAATAAATATCATTCTTTTCTTCGTGCAGATTTAATCCTTTCCTTATATTAATTAAAAAATAAAGTAAATATAAAATTATTTTTAATGTACGATTTTTATTCTGATTTCCAGTTCTTTAATGTTTTACAATAAATGCCTGCACGTAAGTAGATTTAGTTCATACTAAAGTTATCAGATTAACTGAATAAAAAAAATAATTTTTTTTGTAACGTTACATATTCATGTATGTATGAATAAAAAGGCATAAAAATGAATGAATCTCATATACATTTATACAGTGTTGTTGATTAAAATTCAGTATTATTAAGATACAATTCTGTATCGCTGTAACGTTATATCTCAATTAAAAAAAAACTTTGCATGACTTTATATCAATTACAAATATGTTTGGACGTATAAAGTTTTAATATAACATTATTTTAATGTATCCAGCAATTAAAAATAAATATAATTAAATGAATGTATTTCGCATTAAATCAAATCTTTTCGCATTTTCTTATGGTTTAATATATTATTCAAGATTAACTAGAAATATTAAATAATTTTAACGAATTTAATGAAAACATTTGTAGCAAAATGTCGAAACTATAGTTTTTAAATTTATTATTACGATATATCTAAAATGAATCGCTGAATTTTATTAAAATTAGCATAATTTAATAAAAGCATGATATTCACTTAAAAATTAAAGTTCAAACATAAAAATTCGAAGTGTTAGTTGTTTATGACTTTACATTTACTTTACAAAAAATAATACCAATAGTTTGACTCAAATCGAAAAACTATATGAATTTTAATTTTCTAAAGAAATATTTATTTATTTTAGTTAAAATTCTACTTTTATCAATCAAATCAGATACTTATTAAAATATAGATTGAATTAATTTTGAAAGTTAGTTTTATTAAAATTTTTTTAAAACCTTTCTATAGATTAACTATAAACTCTAATACAATTCTAATTTTTAGAAAAGAACGTATTTTTGTACCTGTGATCATGTCGTAATGTAAATTTAATAGTGAATTGAGTAAATTCCATAGTTTTCATTGTGAATTGGATGCGCGATAGTGTGTGGATCTCTTGGTGGTTACGGGACAATTAAGGTCTTTAGGTGTACCTTCCACATTTGCACGAGTTTTCTTTGAAATTTACGAAAAAACTAGATGATATCCCTATTCCCTAAAATGGGCTAATATATTAAAACTTTGATATATATACTAGTATTATAATAATCATATAATTAAACAAATTAATTTGGACTGTTGACTTTATTCCTTCTTTCACTAGAGAAAGAGGTTTTTATACTCCAGAATAAAATCTTTATTTATATTTATTTATATTGAATGTAGTTTCTTGACTTAATTACATAATCCTCATTAATATTTATAATTCCTAATATATATTGATAATTAGTTTTATATAATTAAAATATTTGCAAAAGTACGAAACGTAAATTAAGAAATACGGTATTAAATACGTCGAACTTTATGTTTATACTAAATGTGTTTAAATATATAAAATTATGTATCTGTTAGTTTCATCTAGAATTGTAAATAAAGCTGTAAATATAAGCATATGAATATTGTTTAAACTTGGACCAATTATTTTGCAACCTTTTTCTTACGTAATGATTGCATTCGTATACAAGAGATCAAATTTCAGATAAGTTTTCTTTTAAAACCTAAATTATAAAAAATTTCTTATAAAAATTTCTTACTTTTAAAAACTAGGATGTCATTACTTATATTTATTAGAGAAAAATAAATTCTAATTTTCAAATATTTATGATAAATATACATATTATGTGAGTCAACTATCGATAAATGAAGTTTGTTAAATTTTTAACAAATTTTCTTAGAAATATTTTGAACATGCATACTACAGCATCCACAAAATTATATAAGCCATACGTTATGAGAATTGATTTTCGAGAATATTTCAAATCCATGTGGTTTTACAATATGTGCTGATGTGCACAAGATCTTGAGGTAAAAGCTGACAAGAGCATAAGACGAAATAGACAGCGTTTTCAGCTTTATATGCACGTGTAAATACCTAGGTAAATAAGTCTGTATCTCTCCCTCTTTTTGGTTGAACAGAGTCAATTACGTAAAGTTTGGAAGGTCCAAATATTATGATGCTTTGTCAGGATTCTTTTCCATGTTTGCATGCGCCAACCACTTCCAAAGTTTTATACGAATGAATAAGTAAATTATAATTTCATATGTTTTTTGAATGATTTTTTTATTAACTTTTTAACACTCTATTTAATGTAAACAATTTAATTTAGTGACCAGCTTTTGTTGAATATTGTTTATAAACAAATGTAGGTTATATGAAAAAATAATTATGTTGATGTATATGTTATCATATTTTATTAATTTCCAAACTATAGATGAGTTATTGTTCTAAAAAGTAATACTTTTATAAAAATATTACCTCTGGATATTAATAAATAATTTTTTTAATATTAATATCATAATTTTTTATTTGCGATTTGAAAGGCGTTTCTAATTTTCTATTTATACGAATATTAATTAAATTATCATAAGTTATGAGTCATGTTTAGTGCGCCTTATTATTTTTTAATATTATTAAGAGTACTTGCTTACTGTTTCAATTTAATGCTACAATATTCTATGAAATCTTAGTTAAACTTAGATAGAAAGTCATAATTATTGTTTATGCTCAACAAATTTCATAAAATTAGTCAATTTAGATAAGATAAGAATCATTTTATTTTTATTTAAAAAACGATTTTATTCAATTGTGTTAAATGTTAATCAATACTTAATCTCGTATAATCGCTAAAATAACATTATGTGATTAATCAAAGAATGTTTTGTGTTTGTAAGAATGTATACGTATTGTAAATCAAAATTATGAAAAGCACTAATTAAATTACGTCATACAATATTGTCAGAATAATATTGTAAAACAAGATTGCCTGGTCAATAGTCGCCGTCTTTATCCAAGGAATGGTGAAAAGAACAACTAGCGAATCGTTTTTCAATAACAGGATCCTACTCATTTTTCAACTTAATCAAGTACAGATAAAAACATAAAGATGTAGAATATTCGTTGATCTTAGCTCTTTCTATTATAGAGTAATTGTTTCCTAATTCCAAATTTCTTCAATGTAAAGTAAGTTAAATGTCAAAGAAGAGAAATCGATCTTCTTTATTATTATTACTATAATAAACGAAGTACATAGAGATATTCTATATAAAAACAAAATTAAGCAGTTCAAATGCAATCTTTTATTTTGCTTACAATTGTACAATTATTGGTGTCTCTATTTGAAAACAATAAAAAATTAAAAGAGAAAAATTAAAGAGAACTTATAAATTTTATAAGTTGATATTATAAATACAAAAGATTATCAAAATAAGAATACAAGTCATATTTATTATGCATTAAATATATCATTAAAGAAGATCTCGTCAATCTAAGCTAATATTTACAAGATATTATTCTTACAACATTATTGAGTAAGTAGATATTATTCTTTCTCAGAGGTGAATTATTATTACTTTTAATGCTCATTTATTATGCTTATATAAAACAGTAATTCTAAAAACATCAATACAAACAATATAATAATTTTAAACACTAACGCAGTAAATTATAAAGTTTAGATTATTTCAATAATTTTAATTATATGAACTCTTTTGTTTAACGAAAAGTAAATTTTTTACTAAAATAATATTTCTTCGTTTCATATAAAGTATTCATGATTTATAATAACAAACTAATACGAGATTTCGGAAATGAAATATCATTTAACAATCATTACAATAAGCTTTATACATAATATACAAAAAATATAAAACATCCTTCAGCATGTATTACTAGCTATTTTTCAAAGCATTTACAATCAAAAGTAATAAAATACAACTTTTTATCAGTCAATAAACAAATTTAATTTCAAAATATTTTTTAAACAACTACATTACAAGAAAAAAATTAAAATCTCAAAACATTATTCATAAATTTCAAATAAATATTTGTATTTGAAGGATACTAAGTAATAAAAATTCAGAATTGATTCTGAAGAAATTTTTGGCATTAATATTAAGCCTTATTTCTTAATGATATTTTTATTTCTAACATGAATTTTTAATAAAATAATATTATGTTTTCTAATGATTTTATTTCAGTTAATATTATCCTCATAATTTAACAAAAAATTCATCAATTCAAAAAAATACTTCACTTTTAAAATTTATGACTTAAAAATAGGGTAACTAAATTCTATTAATTAATTTAGATTAATTCACAAATTAAATTAGTTTTTTTGATAAATCTGATTTGAAATCTTATATTAAATGTACTATGACTCGCATCTATTAAAAACAATTAGTTTTGCAACATTGTGCTCTTTCCTCCTTGAGCATTTCTATTCTTTTATAAAAGCGCGACTAATTTATCTAAAAATTTGCCTTTTTTATTCAATAACCAAGTAGAGCATTAGATCACTCATAAACATTTTTATACAGAAAGTTATTTTCAAAATTACAATAAATATACTTTTTAAAGTTTGTAAAAATTACAATTTTGAACTCACGGCTTTTTTAATACTTCAACTTATATAAGGTATATAAGAGAACTTGAGAATTGAAAATTAATTTCTTATATTTTCGTAAATAAAACTCTGCCTAATTATAATTCTATTGAAAGTTTATATTGAAGTTTTCAAGATTGTACAGTAAAAATGTGATACGTGAATATTAAAATGCGTTCAGAATATTCTTATTATTTTCATTAGCTAGCTAAATTTTAAACGTAAGCTCAGGCGATCTTGAATATATTTGAAAATATGTACAATATGTGTCATTAGGTTTGTGAAGCTTCATCGTATTTTTAATTATTCACGTTTTCGTTTTTGTTTAACTTAATATAATCGTACACACACAAACGTGCGCATGAGCGCGTACTACTTTTGGAATGTTTTAATGTATATGATGCCAATAAATTATTTTTTAATTGAGTTTCAAAAAGAATTTACTCTCTCAATTTATTATCTCAGTAACTACAAATCCCTCATACAACATTATTTATGACGTACTTTAAATATAATATTATGTTTCGAAATAATAATTTTAATTATCATATATAATTCATATTATATAAATTGAAACATATATACAAAACTCGCTTACTTACATCTTTTATTATACACTGAAAATTTTAATTACGAAATTAAACTTTACTATTATTATAACTAAATAGTATAACTAAATTATACTATTAAAATGAAATTTATGTACTATTTAAAATCTATCATTACTTACATACTTATTCTATGTACTGAACAATTTTTACAAATCTAAAGAAAATTAATTTGTATTATTTTAGGTTTGCAGCAATCTTTTCAAAGAATTTATGTTAGACTATAAAAAAAACATTATTATTTAATTTATTTTATATTACTAAAACTAATTTAAGTCTGATGTGTTAAAAAATTTCAAAATGAGTGCAATTTTTGTAAAAATTATTAAGTAGCAATCAGAATTTACATTCAATTATAATTTGGTACTTTGAACAGTATTTTGTAAAATTTTTTAAAAATGAGTAATATTTAAATACTATAAAGTAACACTATTTAAATAAAAAATGAACTTTTTATCACAATTGTCAGTGTGATATCATAATAGCATTTAATTTTAAATCAATAATTATCGTAGAAAAATATAAACCATAATATGATATTATAAACAAAGAACAATAGAAACTAATATTCTGATTAAAATATATTAAATTATATTTTCTGTAAATTTTTCAATCAATAATTACTTTTAAATAGAATAAACAAGTGTAAGTTTGATATTGATTTTAAAAAAGTACACGATAATAAAATTTTTTTATTACTGATAATTTAAATAGCCAAAATTCTATTACTGACAATATAAGTTTAAAAATCTATAATTCGCTTTAGATATTTCTCACAATATTAATTCTGTACTAAGATAACTACCACAATTTCTTACACATTTTTCGTACACCAAAATCTCTAAATATATACATTACATAATTTTTTGCGGAATAAATTGATCGATATATTTATTATTCAAAATTGAATCAAAATTAAATTATTATTCAAAATTAAATCAAATTAAATTATTATTCAAAATTAAATCAAAATTAAATTATTATTCAAAATTAAATCAAAATTAAATTATTATTCAAAATTAAATCAAAATTAAATTATTATTCAAAATTAAATCAAAATTAAATTATTATTCAAAATTAAATCAAAATTAAATTATTATTCAAAATTAAATCAAAATTAAATTATTATTCAAAATTAAATCAAAATTAAATTATTATTCAAAATTAAATCAAAATTAAATTATTATTCAAAATTAAATCAAAATTAAATTATTATTCAAAATTAAATCAAAATTAAATTATTATTCAAAATTAAATCAAAATTAAATTATTATTCAAAATTAAATCTTGAGATATAATAAATATAAAGCACCCTTTATTTGGTTAACCAACCATTTCTATTCAGACTTTATCATTAATATGCTGTAACGAAGCTTTGGAATTCACTCATATTTATGACACAATACGCATTGTTAGGGCGTAACGAAAACGTAAAAATAAAATTTTTTTATTAATACTGATATAAGAACAAATTAGAAAAGAGAAAGGAAAACTGAAGAAAAGAATAGGCGAAAATTCGTCATTCTGCTTATTTAGATCAATTGTTTACTAAGATGAGTCATCTTGTTTTGACGGTCTCTTATTTAACTCTCATTTAAAAATTTTTCTCTCTTTCTCTTTCTCTCTCTTCCTTATTCACCTTTATTCTTTGAAAATAAATATAAAACATACATTAATAAATATATATGTATATATGAATATACAAATTCCCTAAATAATTATGAATCTTGTTTTAGATAATAAAACACAAATTAGTTATACAATGCTACGTAAAATAATACTAAATAACTAAATAGAAAGGTTAATCGAATTATAAAATTTACTATTCAATTCAACATTGTTTATTAACAAAATTATTCATTAATAGTATACAAGTATAAATCAAATGTAAACGATAAACAAAAAGTATGAAACTTTTCAATATAACAACAATTATATAAAAACACTAGCATTTTTAATGAATACATATACTCAAATTGTAACTGCACCTCATATAACATATGCAGCAAAATAATTATAATTACGTTGTAATTAGTGACACAAATGAGTACTTACATAAATTTATACAAATACATACAATATATAAATAACTATATACATTAACGATATGATTTACATACATTAATATTATACAAAACGCATCTGAAATTAAATTAAACCAAATCAACAAACTTCAACACCTTGTAAAACTAACCTCAAAGAAAAAACTATGTACTTCATACAAAATATAAAACTGTTATAATTTATTGCTAAAACTTAATTTAACAACAAAGAATTATTGTAAACATCTCTTGTAATACTAATAGTATATTGTATATTTGATCATGAATAATAACCTGATTAAGGAAAATATTATTTACATATTCTTAAATAATAAATAGTCTCACATTGTATTTTGTAATCTTAACAATTATATAAAAACAAATTGAAATTCAGTATTTAATTAGAATTATCATAAGTACTAAACAAACAAAATCATTTTATGAGAAATGTAATCACTGCATTGTAAACAACACACATAAAATCACTCAATGAAATGGAAGAATCGGAATAGATTGAAAATAACAACGAAAGAGGCATTTAAGAAGGCAAATTTTCCATTTTTGAGAAGAAGGGAGATAAAGTTAAGGGAGCTGAATAGTCAAACTGTGTAATTAGTCAAAAGTTAAGAGAGTTGAACAGTCAAACAGTTAAGCTGTCAAAAAGAAATTGGTCATACAGTAAAAAGGTTTAAGACTCAAACAGTAAAAGTAGTAAAAGAATCGAACAATCAAAAAGTTAGAGTCAAATAGTAAAATAAATAAAACATACAGTAAGGGCAATAACTAAAGTAAAGATAATAACTAATAAAACCAGTAACTAAGAGTAGCCAAATTCTACCCATTGAAAACTAAAATTTGCACTCTACGAAATTAACTTGCAATTTACGCAACATTCAACCAACTTCAAGAGAACAGTGCAGTGATTTAACACTCAAAATCTTGATCGTGTAATAAATTGAAAGTAAACAAATAAATTATTTATTATTAAATTATTATATATTTTTTAAATTATTTTTCTTTTTTATATTAAATTTATCTTATTAATATTTTCCAACAAGTAATTATTCAATTATATTATTATATTAAATTTATACATATTATATTATTTTATTTTATCTTGAATAATAATATAAGCTAAATGGGACACTCGATCCCAATCGAATGTAAATCATTTTAATTAACCCATTGCTTTTCAGACGAATAAATAAATAAATAAATAAGTAAATAAATACTTCAAACAAATAAATAAATGAATATATATTCTTATACATAGAATAAAAAGAAATAGGAACAATAATAGTAGAAAAACAGCAATTATTTAGTTTATTACTCTTCAAAAGCATCAGTCTTCATACCCATGCTATTGGGATTGCGTTCGTAGACATAAAATAAATACGAAAATATAAATAAAATTATAAGACGTAACAGCATATACATAACATGATATGTATAACATATTGATGAGAAATTAAATTGAGAGAGATAGTCACGTGTTACGTCAGTTACAAGACCACGATTCGTCAACCACAGGCTTGATAATGCTTACATAATCGATGATCCCAATTATTATGTATACCTATAGGTGTACAAGTATCAGTTATAATAAAGTTACGTAATCCAATATTTCAGTTTTTCTTTTTTACTCGCAAGCTCGTAAGCCTCAGCGAAAAGAGTCGAATATCTGCCAATAATATATATCTGTGTTGACTTTTGTTGTTGAAAAAAATAGAGTAATCATCTTATAAGTATGCATAATTTGAAAATCTTAAATACAAGGAAGTTTAAGGAACTTTTGTATTCATGAATAAGTGCTTTACTTATTAGACAAGAGGAACTTCATTGTAGTTAATTTTTTATTAATGTATAATATTTTTCTTATGTATAATTAAAAATAACAAATTCTTTTTATGATAATGACTTATATTACGGCACCTTTTATTACTTTATATATTAATTAATATAAATAGAAAAATAAGACCCTTAAAAATATAAGTCATTGTATCTTTTCAACATATAAATATTTTAATTATTCCTTAAAACGTCAAAAGACAATTTAATATCATTAAAAAATATTCTTGTAAGAGGAAATTATACAAATTTTTATAAGAGGAATATTGAGAGTGCTTCGAATAGAATATATAAAAAATCATGGATTTCAATTTACTAATCAAAACGAGAAAAGTTGAACTCTGTTTCATAATTAATGTATTATTATTATTTCATAAATTGCTCGTTGAATTGTGAAAAAGAAAAGGAAAAGAAAAATATTACATTCGTGCAAGAAATATCCCGTCCTTTACCAATTAACTGAGAATAATGCACGATTGGAAAATCAGATTGTATTCGTCGTACCAGTGAAATGCAGGAATATAAAATAAATATTTGCTTTATTTCCTTGAGCAATTACTAAAAGATACTTTTAGAAGCTTTTCAACTTAAAAAAACTCATAATTTATAATATTCCTAAAAAAATAAAATATTAATTTAAAAAATCTAATCAAATGCAGCTTGTAATTTAAAATAAAAATAATGACCATATAACTAATTATTATTCTAAAGCAAGGATCTGAATTCAATTACGTTTCTACACGTAATATAGATCACAAACCTAATAGAATAGGCATTATTTTGACTTCGTTGTTTAATTTCATTAAAATAAATTTTAATTTCACGTTGTCAAAATCCAGCATATTATCAAAAATCGTACACCCTGCACATTCGATTTAAAGTGAATTTAACATTTTCTTCCGTTTTTCTCAGCACGTGGTGTGTGATCAGATGTATATGTGAGACTGTTCAGAAGTCAAAATTAGAAAGTGGGTGCTGACTTAGCAAGACGAACAAATGAAAATATTGTGCACGTACAAGATATATAACCGCATTTTTCTTTTTAAAATTGCAATGATTGTATTTATTTACCTTCGTTGAAGCCTAAAGTTTTCCATTGTTTCAGATAACAGAGGAAGAGGAAGATAAGCTGATCAATGAAGTATAGACGCCGAAATCCTGATGTAGATTTAAAGGTACGTGGGTTTCATTAGTACAGAAGTTTACGATTTTTCTTTGCACTACTTTTACCTTCTATGTATTAATCATTACATCATATATTACATAAAGAAATTAGATATACTCTTTTAATTATTTTATAAAATATACCACCTATTCAAGCCATAAATAAGAAGTTCTTTCGTGGGAGCGAGAAATTAGAATTACAGGAAATTTTAATTTGAAGATTTTTAATTTTTGAAATATAAAGAATTTAAAATATGTTTTAATGTAATAATTCTTTGGAAGTTATTTTTTATTATATATTTAAAATTATTTGCAAAATTAGGGTAACTTTCAGATGTACCTATAATTGTTTATGTTTTTTTATGAAAATTACTTTATACATTATAATTGAGAGCAATGCAATTATCAGAATGGATGTGATTATTATTATTTTTTTCACTGAATATCATGTATATTATTGTTTTAATTTTTATGAATAAATAATACGTAATACAAGATATTGCATCTCTTTTTCATTAAAATATTTCATTAAATAATTAGTATTCGAAGTATATGTGTAAAGTATAGAAATTTAATATAAGTGTAATAATTATAAATTTGTATATGTTCTATATATGATTTTTCAGATCTCCTTATTTTTACATTATATTTTCAATTGTAAGTAGTTCTCTGAAATATTTTTCTTTCACTGTATAAGTTTAATTTTGTTAAAAGGTGCTAAATCTCGACTTCTTATAGATAATTCAATAATTTTTAGGAAGTAAATAATTTTATTAATAAAATAACCAAAAGATTTCACAAAAAGATACTTATTGCTCACTCAAATTAGACAGAATTTTATGTTTTCATGTTTCATAAACTTAAATAAATATTAATATAATAAGATGTATATTTAAAAATCTAATTTCTATAAAGATTTATCTTGACAGTCCAATGTGATGTTTTTCTAATGATATTTTTACATGCAAACTAAATACAGTCCACTTTCACAAAAGTGTATTTATTTTATCAAATCTACTATAAAAATGTTCATGTTTAAGTTATTTCCTTTATTGGTTTTAAAATTCTCACTTTTTTTAGACTCATTGGTTTTAGGTATCGTTTAATTATTTCCTTATCCTCGTTTCAGAGCTTTCAGAATTTAATTAATATTTTTTCTAATACTTTATGCTTTTACTATATTTATATAATACTTATTAATAAGTTATGCTATTGTTTCGTTTATTTTATCATTAATAATTTAAATGTGATTAAATTTATAAAAATTATGAAATTAAATTGTATTATACTTTCACAATATCCTTAAAATTTGTCTAAACTCTAATTCTCAATGTTTTCTTAATTTTATTTACTTCTAACTATAATTTACAAGGTTAGCGAGAATTGCAAATATTTTTTTAAGAATAAGGAACTTAACTTTTGAAATATATTTGATTTGAATTGCGTACATCGAGAGTTTTCAATGTATCCCACTTGTTCTTTCAATTTTTCTGTAATTTCTTAATAATTTATTCATTTATTAATAGTTACAGGTTGCAAGTCATACAAGAAGTATCAGATTTCGTAAGGATTGATAAAAACATAAGAAAAATATGTCGAATTTAAAGACGGTGAGCTAAGAGGAAATTATTGTACCGCAAGATAATAATATAGAATATAGGATTAACGGCGATTTCAAGTATAAAAGATTTAGATTTTAAACAGCATGTACGCGTCTTCTTGAATTTAAGATTATCGTATTATGTGAAAATTGTTCCTCTTAGTTTATTCTCTTGTGTGATTTTATGGTTCACATGGACAAAAACAGTTATGTATTTTTTTAAAGACACGTCTTTACTTAATTGCTTTTCTGTAAATGTTAATACTTTTACTTATAATTTTTACTAAGTATAATCATATTATAATAGAATAAAATAAGAATCATAATGGAAGCGAATATGATAAGTTGCTTCGATAAAAAATTCCAAACAACTGCTTTTTACTTTTTAAACTGACCACAACCCTTTAAACTAGTAAATAAAGAATAACTTTTAATTTATCTGGACAATCCTAAAAATATATGTGTTATGTACTTCAGAGTAAAATACCTCCTAACTTTGTCATTGGCACATGGCTAGCGCAAGATTGTGCGTTTATAGAGTAGCTACCTAGACACATGCTGTAATTGGACTCTTAGCGTAAGAAAATATTCATTTACCGTACACTTGGAAAAATGACCCTTTTGTCTTAATCGGATTTCCCTTCAAAGTGAATTTTGTTGTTACGAAAAGAATGTAACTTCGTATATAAACATAAGAACGTAAGAATTTACATAGTTTAACTTAACAGCTATATATTTATTCTTATAATTGTATTTGCAAGTTTACTATTATAATTTATAATTATAGTTATTATTATTATATTATTATTATAGTTTACTATTATAATTACCTTTATAATTTCATTTGCGGAAATTTGTAATTTCAAAGATACATTTTGATAATTTACATATAGTAAGCGTTTTTTGAAAAAAATTATTATTTTATTTCTATTTCTAGGATTTTCTGTACAAAATAGTATATAAAGAAATTTTTAGAAAATGAATCCATTTAGTGATGATAGCAGATAAAAATTAAATATTTTCCTGATAATCTATTATTTTAAATAAAGAATTTACCAATTCTTTATTTTCAAGAAATTAAATAAAAAGTAAGAAGGCGCCATATCAAATAACTTAGAATCACCATTATTTTAGTACTTTGCTTAATTTATGTTTATTTTCTGGAGAATAAGTAATACAGCAGTTTTTAGAAATAATATTCATGAGAAAATTATCTCATGAAATCTAAATTTTATATTTTATTTTACAAGATGAAATTATAATTTTTTTACATTATACTTTATAAATTTTCACTAAACACTTTGAAGAAATCTATTAAATATTTTATAGATGTTTTTTAATTTCTATCCAAAAAATTACCACATCAATTGATAATACTAATTTAATGAATATTTCTATTATTGTATTGTTGAAAATAATTTCACTACAGTAGATTAAATGTTGCGCAAATGTTACGATATTTCGAAATGTGATTTTAGAATTCGAAAATGATGAAATAATAAAACAGAGTATATGTTTAAATGCATAATAATAAATCGTATTACTAATATTCTATCAAAGTATGAACAGAAAAATACGATGTGTTGATTGTATAAAACACGTTTTGTTATGATATTTTAATACATTGAAGTAATGTTATCATATAAAAATTGAAGTTTCATCAAGTTTTTTAAGTTTTATTTAAATATATGTGGAGTGGTCATTTAATAGAAATAGTTTTCAAAATATGATTATACTTTAACCAAAATATTTTTATTTAATTATAATACAAGATACTTTCGCATATTCATAAATATTTCTATGCTATAAAAAGCATTTAAAACATTTTATATCATGTTGTTATTATTTATATCAATTTTGTTTAGCAATTTTCATATATAATAAAACGATAACTAAATGACCGTCGTCGAACTGCGTAATATATTTTGAGTCTGCAAGTAATAAAACTACAGCTGAAATACTCAAAATCAAATCTGCATTTTTTATGTATTTTTTCATTTTAGTACATTTTATAGAATAATTTCACAAAAAATAATTTTTAAAAGACTTTTAGAATTATTGTATGATTTTGTATGACACTATAAAAATATATTTTTAAATTGTAAAAATTAATAGTATAATAATTAATTATTTTATATCAATGTTAATTAAGGTACTTAACGTTAATCAGTATTCATATAAGGAGAATTTTCTACTAAAAACCTTGTCGAATAACTATAGTATTGACCAGAAAGACTTATGATATCATTTTTCCAATCAATCGAAGGTCTGAATGACCTACGCTCGATATGAACCAAAGAAATAATCAGGATTATCACCTTTCCCTCTAACAATAGACGTAACGCGAGAAGCTCGGACATAAATGAGAAAATCGAATAAAATGAATCTTTTAATGTTTAATATTTTTATTATATTCAATTACATAATTTTTTATAATTTTATAAAACTACGATTGAATTTATGTAATCACAAGAATCACATAAATAATTTTCACATAAAAATTTAAGTTTCCTTAAAAAAATAGATGTGAATCTCAATAATTCTATTTTAAACCAAAAGAATAGACATTACAATACGATAAAGATTAAATATTAATTTCGCGTATTTAATTGTTTATGAAACTAACATATCACTTTCAATTCAACATACGATACACAATAATTCCTGAGAGTTTACTAATAATTTTTTCGTTTCTTTTGTAATAGGAACATGGTGAAGTCGGAAGCTGGAACCTTGTAAAATAGAAGAACTAATAAAACAAAGGCAACATGTATCTTACACTTATTGTCACATGGGCTCAATGATGTAAACCAGTTTCCTGAAAAACAATCCATGATCGGTGCTTCCCAATAATTACTCTAATTAACGATTCAAAAAGAGAGGTAGCGAGATGCGTATGCACAATCACTTCAAAGGCAAATCTACCAAAGCCATTTGTGGGGTGAGGGCTGCAATGCATCGTCGATAATTAACAGAATCAGGGGAAACAGCAAAATGCTTGCAATAAGCCTAACTTAACAATCACCAAGATTATCGTTCGATGACGAATGTGAACATACTCGTGTCATTTCGAACTAACATACATCGTCTATAGGTGAAAGGTCACATTCAAGGTAATTTATAAGTCTAAAGAAAACCGGCTATAGCTCTCAGATTATTTTAATTTTAGCTGAAAATTTTGAATATTTTTGCTTAAATCGCGCATAATTTTACCTAAGCCGTAATTACACATTCCTAATTATTTTTACACATTGCATGGGTTACTTCAAACAAATTTTTTTATAGTCGTTAGAAAATAATTTCATTTTAATTTTAGGCATGTACATGGAATAAAACAGGGTTACATAAAACAATTATTTAATTATAATAAATTACAAGATTTACATTTAACATTCTAAGAATTTTTTTTAATTTAATATTATAATGTAGTCTTTAACAATTTCTAATTGCTATATAGTAATAAATGGTATTCTTATTTTAAATACTTAAAAGTTCATAATATCGTTGGAAATCGTAATTTATGAAAATACTTTATAAAAAAATATTGTCTTGTCCCTGATTATTGTAACAAAATAAAAAACATTACTTTGAAATTTGTTGCATATTAATTGGCTCTCATCGATAATTTAGCAAAAATAAATAATAACTTATAAATTAAGAATTTACGAAAAATTTATAATGTTAAGAATTTTTACAGATTATAATCCTATTTTAATTTTCTAATTTTTGTATTAAAATCAATAAAATAATCAGTAAAATACCAAACATTGTTTAGATTACTTGAAATTTATATTTATTTATCTAAAACTAAAGCTACTATTGGCTGAGTAATATTACAGAATAAATTTTATAAAAAATCTATTTAACATAATTAGTTTCAAAACTTTATACAAAGTTGTTATGTTAAAAAGTTATATGTTGAATTATTTTCTAAATATTAAATTTGTTACTTTATTTTGCAGTATATAATTGTACAATACTTTTTTAACATAATGAATCATTACTTATAAAAAACGTACATTTATTAGAAACTAGAAGAAATTATCATAATATAGAATAAAAACGGCTAGAGTTTAATTAGAACTAAGATGAATTACTCACTCATACTTCATAAAACGACAATGATTAGTTCTTAGTATACGAAGTAAACAATATCAATGCAGAGCATTTTATGTATTCAGCTGATCAGGCGTATACAAATATAAAAATATATTAGCTTTTCGCGATGTATAATCGCGATGTATAAAAAAAGACCTGCACGTTGTCTCTAAATACATCCGGCTTTTACAGATAAAACTAAATATGAAGCTTATCTTTGTTTTTTGCAGTGCTATCATAGTTATATAGACAGGAAAAGAAAATAATATTATTTGTCAGATTAAATTAAATTATGTTAGGTTTTGCCTTAGAAATAATGTACTAATAAGTATTATAAGAGAAAATTTACAATAATAAATATAAGTATCTCTTAAAATTTACATTGTTAAAGTACACATACAAAAATTCATTTTTACATTTGCTATTGTTTGTTAAATTTTAGATAATGTTTTCTACCTTTATTGTTTATAAAGTAATTAAATTTACACTTTTTATATGTACAAAATTTTATCATCTTGTACAGCTTTGAGTGTCCGGTTTAATAAGAAAATGATCAAAAATTAAATAATTAAGAAATATTTTTTACTGGAGAATCCATAACTAATGTTATATATATAAAATATAGATATTAAGAAAATTTTAATTTGTTTTCTTTACGTTGAAGTGTATATTAATATTTGTATTAACTATTAACTTTTAATTTATGTTAACCTTAACTCTTATTGCAAAATTTATAAAAAATTTCACAGAGAATAATAAAAGTATGAATTCTAATTTCTTTAAATATTAAACAAGTAGATTACATTTATAATGAAAACATTAATATTAAGAAACAAGTACGATGTGTCTTGATTCTGACGCACTCTAATCATTTGTAAGAAGAAGTAATATGATTCAAATCGGGAATATTATCTAAAATGAACTGCGTACATGCATTTTTCGAAGTATAGGGTTCAAAGAAAGAGAAAATAAAAGATAATAGTATCACTTTTTACAACAAAAACTTTATTTTTTCTAGATTTTATTTTTTATAAATTTATAAACAGTTACTTAAAAAATGTATTATTTGTGAAATCTTATAAGGTTTCTTTTATAACTTATATAATTTTATCTATCTTCTGAGAAAAAAATCTAATTTAAATATTCATTTAATTAATATAATATCAGAATGTAAAGTTTCTTTAATAAAAATCCTAAACTATTTTAAAAATTAAAATTAAATTAAAATGTTAAAAATGATAGTGCAACAATATAATTTGAAAGTTTAAAGCCAGAAAAAGAAATATATGGATGATATAAAAAAAATCGAAAACCACTATTTTAAAGTTGTAGTAATTATGTTATTAGTTTTATTTTTTATGTAATAAATAGAACTCTTTTAGTGTAATTATAAAGTTATAATAATGACTATAAATATTTTGTCGGAGTTATTTTTCTTACTTACATAAAATAATAATATTCATACTCGTAAGAGAAATTATTTTGTACAAGTATATTACAAAGATGACATTTTTTATTTTCATAGGTTATTAGATATAAAAATAAATACTTATACAATACAGATCGTGCTTTTATATATTATTAATATAAAATTTACATGTCAATCATAATTTTTCTTCGCAAGTTTTTAAATATAATAATGTATTAATATAATAATATATTAATAATGCAATTATTAATATATTAATATAATGGATAGAAAAAACAGGAATATATGTAAACGGTGCTATCAAATTAGCTAAAAAACTTTTCTTTAACAAATATATAGGGAATATGTAGGGAAAAATATATAAGCGAAGGAAAAATATTCCATGTATGTACAAAGAGGACAATCAGCTTTTAATTCTATATACACAGAAAAAACTTTTTTCATATCATGTTACTAATATGTATTATACGCTATTGAAAACTCTTCAAATCATCTAAAGCAAATAGTGCTACTCAATCGTAATATTTCATACAACTGTTAAGGTTAACGTTCTCAAACATTTTAAAATTATTTTCAATTATTTTGTATTGACTATATATACAATTATATGTGAGATAGTAAAGAAATTAAATATTATAATTAACCCGTACGCAAACTATCAATATAATTATAAAAGCTTATTCGAATTCCAATTTATTTATTTGAATTTTAATATTTCTTCCTACTATTTGAAATAGCTCACTTCATGGAAAATAAAGTAAATAATTATATATGTAATAGTTCACTTGTCACGTACTAGTTAAATTCAGCCTTAAGATTTTATATACTATCTGCACTTAATTAAATTAATTAATATTGTTGAGGAACAAGTTTTTGGTAAAAACGAAAAATAGTATTGGTAGTTAAATACATTGAGTTGATTACTAATTGATACTGAAGTAAGAATATATTTATAAATTTTTATTAGTTCATGAATATTAGACAGGGTAAAAAAGAAGATGATTTCTTCGTTAATGTTGATTTTAGCATAAAAATTTAAGAAAAATATTTCCATTGACCCTAATATTATAATAAAATATAATATTCATAAAGTTATGAACAATCAAAAAGTTAATAAAATTAATAAAATTTTGTTTTAATAGTAATCAACCTAAATAATGTCATTTAAATATAAAAATCAAATAAATAAAAATATAAGGCCTTTATTAAAACATCATGGTTTAAAAAATTGAAATATTGACCATTTACAAAATTAGAATAAAATTATTTTGATTCTCATTTAAATTTTATAATATAACGTTAGTAAGTTGAGTGTATGATCGAAGTTATATATAAACTAAAATAGAAAGATAATATTGAATTGAACACATAAACAATTCTTTTTGAATTTATAACTTTCTATTTAAGTCATATAAAAAAATAATTTTTTTTGTCAAAGCTTTAATATTAAATAGCATTGTTTTAAGAAAGAGTTGATATGAATAAATTGCAATATAATTAAAGAAATTAAAACAAATAATAAATTTGAATTGTAAATTAGCAAGAATCATTGTGTATGGCATTATGTATACAAGTATAGCTTATATTATAAAAATATTCTTTGAAACTATTCATTGGTATATCATTTATAAAATGTATTTAAATGGCTATGTTTCGATAATTATGTATACTTTTTGTAGAATAACAATTATGAAAGCTTTTTAACCTTTTTAATATTTTTTAAATGAAAATTTTATACTTATTCTTTTATGAATAAATATTAAGTTTGATTAATATCATCGTAAGCATGTAACAAAGATCTTTTTTTTTACAAAAATTCTGAGCTTCTTTAATAATTCATAATTAAATCTTAAATACATAAAATCTTTTAGAACCTATGAAATTAGAAAAATAAATTTACTCAGTTTGTATGTCTATTTTCTAAATTTATTAATATGAAGCAGTAATAATTTGATTCGGTTTCAGAAGTATTTGTATTAAACTTATTAATTTATTAATATCAGAATTAACATATTATAAGGTAGTATTTTTAATAATAAGTGGATAATAAGATTAAAAACTGCATTTATCTTAAATATTCTTTCTTAATACTTTTGTAAGTCCGAGAATCGAACACCAGTCTTTTCAATCATCGAATTTCATCAAAATTATATTATTCAGCTTTGAATTTCATAGTCAAGACAGTTGCGTGACAAACGCCTGGCTTCTTGCGCTTGCGTCTACCACAAACAGAGAGAAAGCTATTTCATCCCCACCAGTTAGAAAGGGGTGGGATGAGCACAGGAACGGTCCATCTGCGTCTGTAGGGTTGTCTGCCCTCTTCCTCTTTTTGAAGCATCAACTCCTGTTGCAACGGAGGATAACGTGCGCCCCGTTCAAGTCGCTCCCACCTGCGCCTAAAAAGAGAAAGAGAGAAGGAGTTGCGGTACGCAACCACGTGGGCTTCCCGCGTTTTTTGGTTGCACGACTATTTTCACTGGCTCTAGTCGCTATCGAGACACGCAGGGAATCAGGTATAGCGCACTATGTCGTGAATTCGCGTCCGAAGTACTGATCCTTCCTTTGCATTCCCGTTCCGAAGCTTTTTTCGCAATTGAAATTTCGTTCGGTCATCGTTACTTACATAATAATTCTACCCATTGTGCTTTCTTCTTTTTATGTGTAAAATGCCTTGTGTTAACTCCCAATTGTGTGCTTAGCTTACATTGCTTTCAAAGCTGCCTACAGAAAGTGAAATAGATACCCAAAAATGCGTGCGGGTAGCTTTTGAGACATTTATTTTATGAAATTTATATTTAAGTTCTACAGTATTTTATTTATTTTGAATTGTTTTGAAAGTCTTGCGTTTGAGTACAGAATCCTGTAAGTTATATTAGTACTATTCGAATGAAAATATAGAAGCAAAATGAAGTAACTTATTAAATTAAATAGACGGTAAATACAACCTGTAATAAAGTTAAATTATAATTAATATTAGATACACTATTTCATATTAACATAAACAAAAAACTTTTTGATCGCTATCTTGATAATATAATTTGTTTTTCGAACATATGTACAATGTGTGATAATTGTCACGATTTTGATTCATAGATTTATTTATTAATTCTACAAAGAATGAACGCATTTTTATATTCTTGACAATTATAAACTGATGAAAATGAATTTTCTATACCGATTTTTAAAAAAACATAATATGTAAAACATTTTTTAAAAGAATTTTGAAAAAATTATTTATTACGTATGCATAGTTTTTAATGAGATACGTTGTATAATCATTAATAAGAAAAAATACAACACAAATTACTCTTTAAAATTATGAAGTTATTTATTAATTTTCTCGCGAGAAAATGCTTTTATGATGTAAATACCCGATTCAGTTTAGCTATGCGCAATAATAAATCTTATAACTTATCAGTGATCCAATAATTTGACCCTAAAATCAAAATTTTGATCTGAAACTAAAACTCTGCTACCAACTTTGCAAATTTCGAACTTTATAGGATTTTTATTAAACTTTATAACTACATACTTTTAGAAAACTTAAATGCTTAAGTAGAAAGTCTATTTTACTATCGATAATGTACACTATATTTTCATTAGAATTTTAATTTGAATATTAAATCCTTGTAAATTATCTATTTATGGATTTTATTCTTTATTCATGATTCGAATCCGTAAAAGCAAAGTGATAGCCGACTAATTCGAATGAAGAAGGTAAAGTAGAATTTGTAGGGCAACATTGTCAATGCCATCCAATTATATTTGTGCACCAATTCATAATTGTGTCAAAAAAAAGCATAGGGCACTTGTCTCGAGTCGTGCGAAGCGCGATTTCAAAAAATCGAGCGAGTGATAGAAGTACAGAATTGAACTCACGGAAGCAGCTTGCACAAAATCTGTGATCCGTAAAAGCTATTTAACTGTAAGCAACTTCCAACGGCGTATACCGGGCTCCATCAAAGAAAGGAGGCATCCTGAACGGTTGAGAAGGAAGACGAAGAAGGCAGAAGACCTTCAGAGACTCTTGAAGATGCCGCCATATCCGTTGCTTCCTGGATGTACAGGCTCTTCGGTTAGACCCAAAGACACAAGCTTCAATACGTAAACGATTTAATTCATTATTTCAGTCACGGTTATCTTACTTTAACTGTTTTAATGAAAACGTCCTTTCTGGATGAATTTTCTCCCCTAAGAAAAATAACTAACGCTAATTAAAAGCCCATGATTAAAATAAATTCACAAGGAAGTTTTTTTTCTTTTAAGCTTATTTTATTGATATCTTTTAAGTTCTTTTTATAGTTTCTGAGTAGTGTATGATAAAATGGACAAATTCTATAAATAATTCTTAGCGAGAAATGAGGAAAAATATTAATACTGAGCAATATACCACTTTTAAAAAATCATCTATTAAATACTTAATTTATTCTTGTAAAATATCAGAAATACACTAGAACTTTAGTTGGAATTCTAAAAGTTTAGATTTTTTATTATTCGTTTAAAATTCAAACAATTCTCTTAATTTTTATCCATAATTTGGACAAAAAATTATTGTATTATATTCATGTATGGTTTTTATCTTGTAAATTTGAAATGAGAGCGTAATGTACTGAAACTAAATTTTGAATAGTATGAATAACAAAATATGAAATAAAACTCTCATTATATTATTTTTTTAAATATTTACATAAAATTTTATAATAATGAATTACACCTTTTCATAATAAGAATTCAATTTTTTTAAAAAAGATGTTATATTAATTTTTTTCTCTTTCAACGACTTTTATTTGAAATGTTTTAAATTGAATGGCTTCGGGTCTAAATTTTATACATAAACGTATGAAGTGAATATCTTTAACAAATAAAACGAATCTGAGTTAATAAAACACCAACCGAGAGATATTCTTCTAATTAAATTTGATTATTCCAAACTTTTAACAAAGCTAAATTATTTAGAATTTTAATACAAATATCAACTTTCAGCTTTTCTTTATGTACTAGTACAAAGTAATAAATAAAGTTTTAAGTAGATTTTATGAGAAATATACATTTTAATAATTGTCTCAAATATTTTAAAATTTAAAAAGTTAGATTTTATAAAGTAACAAGTAAGTTTCGACTATTATACTTACTGCTTATCATTATAAAAAAAATTAATAATTGACTGAAATACAATTTGCTTATAATTATTGAAACATTTGCCAACCATGGGTTTAAAGCAGTTAAGTTTATATTATAGCAGTTATTATTATTATTATGATATTATTATTATTATTATTATTATATTATTATTATCATAATATTATCATATTATTATCATATATCAGTTAAGTTTATCATTCTAAATAGTTTAAAATCATATAATCATTTTATCTTAAGCTTGTTAATAATGATATCAGAAAATTCATAATACAAGAAATTTATAGTTTAATATTAATTTTAAGATTTATGTATATTATAAGAATATTTGTATATAATAACTCATATTTAATCCAACATTCACATATTAAGTGACATATATCAGTTGATTCATTTTCTTAAAGTACTTTATCTAAATCCTCAATATTTTATTAACTTATCAATAAACAACTTATTTTCGTATACAAAGCAAAGTAAAAATAATTTTCTTAATAATAATAACATTGTTGATCTATGAAATTTGTTCTTAATACATAATTTAACTGTATTTTTATAAGCTATTCTAAAAACTCTGCAAATTTTAAATGTTGCTAATTGTAAGTAAATACAAGTTTTACTATTTATAAAAATGTAATACGTTTATGATAGAAACAGATTTTTTATTATAATACCGATATGTGATTTTGTCGAAGTTATTCAAAAGATAATTTTTCTCTCAAAAATAAGGTACCTAGCTAATTGTATATAGAATAAATGATATTTATGCAAAAGCTTTACATAGTTAAAATATTGAATAGTTTATACATTATTTTCATTCTAATAAAGCATTGCACATAAAGCTGAAAAAATTAAATTTAGTATTATTACTACACAATTGTCTTATAACGTAATAAATGAAAACTAATTATTGTTACTTATTTTATTTTGTACAGTATTTTCAATATATATATATATATAGATTATTCACATATTTGTAAAAAAAAATGTTCTTGAAGAATAATTTTACCGACAAAAGCGCTGCTTTATATAAATAGTAAAAGTAGATATCATAAAATTGAAAAGATTTATATTTTTTTACGCTAATTTACCAATAAAATGGTATGCCTCGACAAATTTATGAATCAAGGTAAAATAGATTGATTTCTATAATTACCTATTTTTTAATTAATTTTAAAAGTATTTCAAATTCACCAGAGAAACTTGTCCATATTATATCATATTTAAAATATATTTATAATACACCATATACTATACCAGTTATCTTTCTTCTGACTCTCAAACTTTTTTATCGATTAATTTGAAATATAATATAAAATAATTCAATGCTAAGAAATGAACATAATTTAACGATAATCCAAGGTAGAGAATATTGTGATATAAGAAACTACGAAAGTAGTTATTAAAAAATATTCAAATTAACTTTAATCAAGAAAAATACATTAATTAATAAAAAAAAATACTGTTATAAAATCAGTTATAAAATAATCAATGATTAAAATAAGTTTATGTCAGAATGATTAAAATAATTAAAAGATTATAATTGTATAGTTTATAAAAATATTGTGATTAGTTTAAATGAGTTAAAGTATAATATATAATCTCACTTCTAACGGGCGAATTTATGTAAAAAATAAAACATCAATTAAATGATTAACAAAATTTATCTTTTATAAATAATACTTTGATTTCAAATTTATTCTAAAATTTCTTATGAAAAATATTTAGTTATTCATTTACGATATAAAATATGTACCTTTAGTTTATAACTAATTAATCTGAAAAATAAATACTTTAATATTAGTAAAAAATTTGAGTTTGAAATTGATGTTTGGATTTTTCTATTTTTGTCTTATTCTTCTTCAAAACATTTTTTAGTTTTTAAAAGAGTGTAATTCGTGTATTTCAAAACAAATCACGCGATTCTCACAATTAATTATTCACATCGGATTGATGCTCGACCAACACTTATAATCGTCTATTTATCATTTGTAAACGATCGCTAAATAACAGTGGATATTAAAACTTTAAAATAAAAATAAATAAGAAATGAGAAAAAAATTATACAATGCCCGACAGACGAGGGCGGAATTTCGCTGGGCGGGTGCAGTAGGCTCTCTGATGTATTTGTAAACGTCGCCGTCAAGATTAAATTACGTCAACCCGCAGTCGAGACAAGTGTAATCGAGGTCTACGGTGATTGCATTGAGGAAATGGTGGCTGAAGAGAGCCAGGTCCAGAGCTATAGCGATCTGCTACAGACAGGGACCCAAGAGACCCAAGAACTTATCTCCCTCGAAGAACTGGACCCGCGTCCAGGTTCGTCCTCCAGCCACTTATACCATGAGCATTATCAACATCAGCGTCACCAGCAGAACTACTACAATCTGGTGCCTATTCAAGAGTAAGCTTTTCCCCATTGTGTGTGATTTTTAATGTTTTGCTTGATGTTTCAATTATTTAGCCTGTTTTTATTGTGTCTTAATCTCTTGTCGAAAAATCGGTTAAATTTCTATATCAAAGAGTTATAGTAGGCAAATAGCATTAGAAAAAAATATTTTTTCCTCATATTTTTATAATAACTATTTGCTGCTTTTATTTAATTCCTAAAATGACATTCTTAAATATCAATCTTCTCAATAATTCTTCAATGACTGAAGAAGATTAATAAAAAATACACGTAGTTTGAAATTATCTTTATTACATATTATAAATAGCACAGAATTAATATTCATTAATATTTGAACAATTGTAATAGTTTCTTATTTCAAGAGTTATAAAAATGCATGTACTTTAACTAATAAGTATTTATTATTATAAAAGAAACATTTATCAATTTACTATTTATATAAATACTAGATACTAGATTACATACATTATACTCGATTTTTTATCAACGTTGTAATATTAACTTTTAAATAATTTACTAACTAAAAGGAAAGATTGATTTCTAAATTAGATTTCAAATTGGTACATTGAACATTTTAAAACAAGGAACATTGATTTAAATTATTATTATTATTATTAAACTATCGAATAAACGCTATTCTAAAATGTTTTGTTTTTTACTACTGCCTTGTTGTTAAATTATTGTGATAATATTTGCATTTATATTTTTCCTTTCGAAACAAAGAACTTTTATTGGTTAGCAAAACATACTGCAACATTTATAAAATAATATTTATGAATTTTATAATTGTAAAAATTGATGTAAATTTGATGTAAAAATTGAGTGTTTAATACGATATATTAAAACGATATTAGAAATTTAGTTGTTTTCATTACATATTATTTACAATAAAAAATTTTATTAACCAATTATAAGGTTCAGTAATCATATAATAGTCAAATGATTTAATTCCCTATCAATATATAAATGTTGAAAAGAACTCAAGTAAAAAGAGGTCTACATTTTTAGTAATAATTTTGACGCATGACATTCTTTTGGTTGCATTTTCGAACGGACCTCTACAAGCTTTGGTAAAGCTTACGCGTATTGTAGCATCGGCCAAATAGAATTACACTAATCGCTAAAATGTTATATCAATGACCATCAGTAGTGTATGGAAAAAAGCCATCGCGGCTTGTCGTATATACATATACCAAATAATCTCAGTTCAACGTCGATTCGTCCTTCATCGTTTTCATAGCTGTAGTTGCGCGATTTAATTCGTTCGAGTAATTAAAAGCCTGACTTTGGTATATCTGATTTTTTATACTTCCAACATAATCGCATTTCAATATGCATAAAGTAGAAAAAGGTATATGACTTATTACACCTGCATTTTTACAAGTAAAACAATATTTTATTTTTTTCTTTGAAACATGATATAAGGACTTTAATTTTACTGCTATACTTTATAAAATCAAGATTAAGAAAAATAATTTGAATTCATATTTTAAATTAAAACTTAAATAATATAAAAAAATTCAACAAGTGAAAGAAATATAAAATTGTAAAATGTTTATGACTTAATAATAAGAATTTTTTATTATTTATCTTAAAAGCAAATATTTTTTAAAAGTTTTTTAATTTTAAAGGTGTATTTCTTGTAATAAAAATTATTTTATAAAGAGTACTCATTTTCACTATTCACATAAAAGTATGCATTCAAACTTTGCCGTATATTGTAAAGTAAATGTATATGAAATAGATATATGAATACCAGATTTGTATAGAATTTTAATCGAGTGAAAATTATATAAATTTATAGTCAACATAAAAATTAAAATTTATTAATAATGACAATATGTTACTAGGTAATAGATAATAATTTTAATATTATCTAATAGATTTACGCTATGTTTTTTAAATTAATAAAATGTTGATAAAAGTGTAAATTTTCTTAAACACGTGAAACGTCTATATATTAGTTTTATAATTGTCAAAATCCATTATTTTAATTGCATTGACCTCTGCTCTATATATACTAAGATAAAATTATAGAAAAGCCTTATTATAAGTCAAAACATATAAATTAAAAGATAATATAATTAATGTCAATATGTGATAAATAAAATAAATTCTAATTTGAGAATTGATTAAATCTCAATTAAAGTTAAGTGGCTTTATTAAAGAGCTCATAAAAATTATATTATTATTAATACGATTATCTAAACTGTCTAATAGTTAAAGACTCGAAGAATTACAATTTTTACGTATTTCTTTACACTGAAAAACGATGTACAATTATAACGATTATAATTTACTTTTTACTCTCATTTATTCTCCTTTTCTCGTTCACTAGCCTCTCCCTCTCTTTCATTTTCTTTCTTATTATGCCACTCGAAAATAATATAAAGATTACCTGATATGTACTTGTGTTCGTCACTTAATATATAAACACCAGTATATAATAAATATTTGTAATTATAAAAACATATTATAAGTATACATAAATAAAATTATTAACCACAATGTTTATAATAGTTTTGAACTATTATAATTAACTATACAATTTATTATAATTACTTTATACTGTAATAAATAGCTATAATTTTAGTAGAACAAATTAATTTTGAATATACAATACTTAACATTTAAATTGATAATTTATTTAAAGTAATTATGTGCATAGCACATATTAATATGTGTGTGTGTGTGTGTGTGTGTGTGTGTGTGTGTGTGTAAACGCTTATTTCAATAGACTATAACTACATTCACATTAGAAATTGTTTTTCTTTGTTAAAAAAAGATTTACTTGTATATTTTTCTATGAGCAACATAAGTTATTAATAAAAAGTTGTAAAATCCTTATTTAACAGTTATTTTAAACAACTATTTTAAAAACCAATTTTTTTACTTTTTAAAATATTCATTTTTTGTATGAAGTTTCGAAATTGTAAACTTCTAATTTACATATAGTTTTATTTAAGAACTTCAATGACAATGTTCCTGAGCGCACTTAGCATTAAAAATATGTGAATTTTATTCGATTTTATATAAAAGAATTTATATAATTTGAAATGTTGTGGATTATTGTCACACTGTTTGTTATTATCAATAATCCATAATACATATACGTATAAGCATAATTTTTAGTTTGTTTAAAAAAATTCAACAATATTCCAGACCGTATTTAATATTGAAATTATAAACGTTTTATTGAATTCTAAAACTGTAATTGTTATAAACATTTTAGTAAACTTCATGAAAAGTCATTGAATTGTATATGATTTTGTTTAAAAATTTATAAAATATTGTCATCGATTGTTTTCTATTATGAAAATTTGTATATATATTGTACATTATATATTTTTTGAAATATGAATTTATGGCTTATATTAAATTAATAATTATAATATTGTAGATTTACTCTTATACGCATATGAATTGGTGCATTTACATGCTTATAGCACTACATTAGAAATAAAGTTGTTAAAAATAATGTTTTGGATCGATTTTTGATATGAATATTTGTTAATTTATAGTTTATTTGATGTTGAATATTAATAAAAAATAAAAGTTTATGGAATGCTAATAATTTCGGATATGTGGTTTTTTTAATTTTTCAACCCCATGTAGGAGTGGTTTTTATTGGTGGAAGAATTAATTATAATTAATTTTAATTATAATTAATTATAAATAATTAAAAATATATATATAAATAATTATAAAAATAATTTTTTAAATATAATTAATTCGTGTTATGAAATTATTAAGTATTACTAATCAATTTTATACAAAATTATTCATTTTATATAAACCACTAAAAATCAAAGTACAAGCACTTTTTGATTTAGGAATTTATGCTCGACGGTATTCTTCTTGGGTGCGCCCGAAGACATCGTGGCACCCGTTCCAAGTGCGGGCCTCATCGTCGCCAGTAAAGCACCTCCCAGTACCTCTAGTAGTACTAGCAGTAATCCCTCAGCACCCGAGCAGTTTCAGCCGCAATATGATTTGGAGACGACGACTACAATGATACCAGAGAAAACCCACAGCACCAGTAGTAAGTCTTCAAGTCATCACTACATTCACCATAAGTATCATCATCACCATCACAGTAAAAGCTCACAAAAGGGACAGACCACGGCTGGGGATCAGGGATCGGTCGATGACTCGCAACATCATGCGAAGAAAAAAAAAGTCTTTAGTCAGTAAGTATAAATACACAAGAGAATCTGATATAGATGCAAAAATGTTAGCATTTATCTTCATTCGATCTTTCATTGATCGAATGACTAAGTACAGTTGTCTGTAAAAAAGTCAAAAATATTTCATTCTTGATATAATAATATACAAATTTAATGTTGTTTTGTTAAAATAATGATTTATTCTTTGAATTCACTTTTGCTTTGGATGGATTGACTAATGACATTAATAAATATATACAAACTCTGTACTATAAATTCCATTTGTGATGAACAGTAAGAGTTTATTTATATTTTAATAATTCAATTTTTTTTTCTTGAAAAACTGATTGAAAAATAAATGTATTATCAACAAATACTGCTCATGAAAAGCAAGACTAATAATTATTTTAATTAAAACTAAATTTTCTTATACCGCTTAACTTGTAAATAAAAACAAATTATACCAACACATTTTTAATTTAATATGATTATGCGATATTTTGATTTAACAAATAATTATTACAAATATTTATATAAATTTTTTATTAAATTTCAATCTTTTATCAATAAGACTTTTTATACTATATAGTTCTACGAAAACAAATTTAATTTACTTACATATAATTTTAGAATTCTTTAATACAGTTATACGATAAATAAATTGTGATTTGAATATACAATTTGTATTGCAAAATGATTAAAAAGCAGATACGTTTAATAAATAAGCCTTTCAAAAAATTTAAAAGAATTACAGATATATTTACATTAAATAATAGATTATTATTTTATACATATACAGCTTAATATAAGTACCCAATTGTCAATGGAATGAATAGGTTATAGTTTGAAAAAATATTTAACTCAACATAATAGAAATTTACGCACATTAATGTCGTTATTTTTAACGACATTATTGAAATTTAACTAACTTTGAAATTATTGAAATTATTTTAACGACTTTTATTGAAAAGTGCATAAGTATGAATTCGATTTTAAATAAGTTATAATTTATTAAAATTTAATATAATTATAAGTTTAAGTCATGTAGATTTCCAAAATGTAGTTATGAATCGTATAGGCTACTTATATTTATGGTAAGGTTCGATGCTATTATAGATATTTAATAATAGTCTTTTTTAATTAATTTTAATTTACCATTTAATAATAGTAATTTTCTTTGTTTTAATTATTTAATTACATACAACAATGAGAAGAAATTTGTATAATGACAAAACCTTTTAGAAAGTTTTACGTTATTTTACATCGTAAGATGTTTAAACTACTTTCAAATTCATAACATTATTACTCCCTAACAAGTATCAATAAGAGTAAAAAGTTCCAGTTTCTTTTTTAAACCTATTTATTTACATGTCAGTGAAACCGCATGACATATTTGGTGAAAAGGCGTTGAAAATGACGGCGATACGGTAGAGTGTTAACTCGAGAACTTGGTTCCAATCGTCCGGAAGAATTTTACTTTTAAAGTGAAGCCTCACGACTCGTCGCTATAAACAGCTGTTTTGAATGCAAGAAGCCTTTACAAACCCTCCAAGCATTTGTCAACCCTTTGATTCACATTCAACGCAAGTTGTCCAAGTTTCAAATGGTGTGACGCAATTTGTGGGCTCGAAACATTCCTCGACTCTTTACTCGCAAAGCTCGTACAAGCATCGGGATTTTGTTAAATATCGACGCATTGATAAGTTTCATACCTGGTCGTTTCTAGTTGCAAGTAATTACAAAGACGAAATTGTAAGACAGAAGTAATAACTAAATTTTTTTCCAATGAATTAACATTTACTTATTTATTCATCATAAAGTTTTTATTACATTAATTTCTAACAAAACAATTACTAAACCAAGAATATGTAATAGTAATTAATATCATTTTTATATAAATTTTCATAACATTATTTTTGATAAAAGCAATAAAGATTTAAATTTTCATGTTATTTAATAATTATTAAAGATCCATTAAAAAAACAATATCTCCAGGAAACTATTTCAAATGAAAAAATTGTTTTGTTAACTTTTTGCTATAAAAACAATTTAATATTCTTAGATTTTATATTACGTTATATTCAATAACATTTTTGTAAAAGAAGCATTTTCTATTGTTCTTATTATTATTATTTAATCTTATTTTATTTTGTTATTAATAAAAATTTTATTAATAAAAAATTTTTGTTTATATATTACGTCAATTACCTCAATTTTCATCATGAGTGCAAAATCCATTGCATCTATTGTCTCAGAATTATTCATTTGAAAAACATAATATTTGTTTACAATATAACAATTTGTATAAATTGACCAATCATAATTTAAATGTATGTTTAATTTTCGAAAAAATGTTTATTTTAAATAAATACTTTGACCATTCTGTCTTTCCAAGAACTGTATAATACTTGAAATACAATATTTTTAATAAAAAATATGTTGTATTATAAAATCAAGAATACTAAAATTATAACATGACCATAGTCATCATCTATTTCATAGATTATTCTACGAATTTGGTATCGAGAGCTCAAACATATTAATTCCATCGCAATACACAAGATCATCATTTAAATCCTGCGAAATAATAATGTACGTAAAGAAATTTATCACGGCTCATCGAATAGGATGTTGAGACAAACTTAAAATTTCGAAAATTCGTAGAACAGATAAATCAGCATCAGCACAGTGGTTACACATGCACGCGGTTTAGATAGAAGAATGCATACGTACGCGAGCGGTTGTTATATAAAATGAGCTTTCGTTAATGGACTATCGGCGATCGAAGGCGCGCACGTAATACATGCTTTCACTTTTTGCATAATTCATAAACATCTAAAACGTAGAGATTTTACTTCTCGTTAAATTCTGAATAAAATAACGAATCAATGTATAATTTAGCGTGTATCAAATATCTTAAAAAAGTCCGTTTTGTCCTTTTCGCAGGACTTCCTGCAGATTTTCATCTCTTTTAACCTTTAACATATTGCATATCCATTACTTGTATTATTGTTACATTGATAATGATATGGAAATTGAAAACTTGTGCCCATGATTTCTTATTTACATCTATCTGACTAGCATTGACATATACATTATGTTTAGTTGAATTATTTATTTTAGTAACACATTTTATTGTAAAAAAGTATCATGGATTTTTATTTATTATACATTGATCTAGTATCAATAAAGTCTAAAATTAATGTTTATTAGATCTACTTAATACAAAAATTTTATTCTATTTGTTAATATATTTAAATTTATATTTAATGTATAATAACTACATATTTCGTAATTACAGTGAGTTTTTTTTATTAAATTTAGTAAATATGTAAGAAAAATACAATATTAGTTAATTTAGATAAATTATAAAAAAATGATACATCTAAGTTCAGACGTTGGATTTCTTTGTAAAATTTGCAAAAGATGTTTGAATAGATTCATTATAATATTTTCTTTATAAAAATTAATACGGATATTGGAATAATTGATTGGTGAAATTTTGTAACACAGTATTTTATTATATATAAATTATGTTAAAAGGAGCAAAAAGGTTATTTAATTAATTTTTTATATAATAAAATATAAAGACATAAAGAATTTTATACCTGTTTAAACACAAATTATCTCATAAACACCATTGTAATTAACTCGTATATGAAACTTGAATCAATTCAAAGACATAATTATATATTTTTTATTGATTTATAAATTAAAAATATAGTTGTTTAAAATTTCTTTTATTTCCCTAGTGAAGATAGCGAACTAATGGACGATCAAGAGGAAGATAAATCTGTACAATTGAACGATGACAGTAAAAAGTAAGTAAAAATGATGAAATTACAATGAAAATGATACTTTGAGCAGACTTGATTTCTAATAAGATAATTTCATTAAAATATTATTCAATAAATGTGATAAATAAATTTTTACCTATCAACGTTTTCTCCATTTAATAAACAAAAAATAGCTTATCCAAATCACATTTTCAAAAGGAAAGCTATATAAATAATTTTATAATGTTGAATACATGATAAGTTTCATAAAATAAAAAGTTAAATCAATAATTATACGAAATAGTCTACATAAAAAATTATTAATAAATAATAATTTAAAATGCATTAAAAACTACATTTATAATTACATTTTGAAAAATTATATATTGTTTTAAGTATTTAAAAATAAATTATTAATATTGTATCTTGAAATAAAAGTACAAATATTTGAGATTTTAAGTTCAAACTTAAATTAGTAATAATTTTTCTTTTAATTCTTTAAGGAACTGCATTAAAATTCATAGACTCTTGTCAATATTTAAATTACTACCTCTTGAGAAATTCGATAATCACGTATAAATTTATACATAAATATTCGCTGGTATTTATTACACCCATTACTAATAATATATCTCAAATGTAATTTATGCATAATAAATATTTTATTTGATATTGCTTGCTTATTACGTGTCTTAAAATCTAAAAAGATAAGCTAAAGAATGTAAGATTCTTGTCCTCTTTAAAAGACAGTGAGTAAGCCGTTGATCTTAACCTACTCTTTTCAGGATATTTTATCTTATCATATTTATGACCTATAAAAAATTACATTTTTCTATCATCTATTTTTCATTCTTAACTTAGAAATTAAAGCATATATATTTAAGGATCTATTTTAAATAGAAATATTACAGATAGAATTTGATATATCTATTTAGAATTCATGAGTGATTAATGAAATATATGTGTAACTGAATTATAAAAATCTTTTAAATGCAATCATAACTTTGACTAGAAGCAACATGATATAATAAAAAAGGAACATAAACATCAGCGATAGTTCATTGATAAATAGATGTCATCTTATTTTATATTTTAAAATTGGGTAGACCTTTTTTGTATTCTACTACTTTCTGATGATTGAAAATTTAATAAACCGAAATAAATTATTTGTTTTAGTAATAAGATAATTATAGTCTATTTTATATTAATAAGGAAAATTCTTTTTAATATTTAATTAAATTCATTAGTGAGAAGTCTTTACAACTTCGGCAGTGATACGTATCAATTCAGCATCGATTGACCATTAAGATCTTTGTTTCCTATCGACCAAAAATTATTAAACTACGTTCCATATATTTTTAATCATCGTTCTAACATCAAAAACCGTAAATAATGTATTTAAACAAATATATTATTTTATTTTATATAAATATTAAAAAATCATTTCGTTTGATTATTATATATGTATGTATGCATGTATATAAATTAAATTTCATAAAAGTAGTCCCCTTTCAATTGTTAAATAAATTATACGTAAGTTATTATTACACCACATGTTCAAGTATTAATAAATTTTATTATTCAATAAAAGCTAAGTTTCTATTACATGTGACATAACTAAAAATCTGTAGACGCTCCTTTGTATCTTAAAATTTTATTAGCATTATAAACGTAATAAATCAGAAAATTATTTATAAATTTAAAAGAATTTTTAAGCTTTTTAAAATTTATGGAGTACTTATTTATTGTTATACATTGAAGGTTACTTTAGAGAGTATTTATTATATAAATTATGATTAATATTTTATTTAATATAAATTAAATATAAACTATTTTTCAGAGTAGTCAATAAATTGTTTGTCAAAAAAAAATTGATTCTATATTATTTTCAATACAATAAATGCATTGTATGTATATAACATATAATTATAAATAAAATAATATAGTAGTCAAATGATATCTAAAATATTCTTTATTGAGTGCCTTATTTATTCCTTCTACTAAGTTTTTTCTCTGCATTTCTCTATATAATTATTCCAATTGTTCACGAAGTGAGACTACTGTATATTAAAATTATATTGCCATAAAAATATGAATAAAAACTTTGATTAAGAACTTTCTTTTGCTAAAAATCATACTTATAAATCAATTAAGTAATAAAATCCATTGTGCCTTGTGTAACAGAAACATGCTTCAGTTTCGTGTAAATTCTCGTTTAAAAAATAATTATCTTTAAATTTTGTTTTACCTAAAACTTAATATTGATGCCGAGAAGGAATAAAATATATAAGAAGTAAAAATAATATTTTAAAGAACATGAAAGTTGTAAAAAATTGTTACCATGCACGGAACTAGGAAGAATAACACTAATACGTTTTTTGGACATCTTCTGTTCACGATTAACTACAAAAACTTTTGTTTAAATCTTTCGTTTAAATCACGAGCAACCTATTCTTTTACTGGCATGCTAACAGAAGTCGTTGACTTTTTGCACAGGCAAAATCACAGCGAGATCGAAAAGCGCCGACGGGACAAAATGAATACGTATATTGCAGAGCTGTCAGCAATGGTGCCAATGTGTAATGCGATGTCTCGCAAGCTAGACAAACTTACGGTTTTAAGGATGGCGGTACAGCATCTTAAAACAATTCTTGGAGCCGTAACCTCATACACAGAGGGTCATTACAAACCTGCCTTTCTCAGTGACCAAGAACTGAAAACTCTAATTCTACAGGCAAGTGTACTACTTATGTGTTTTTAATTATAACATACACAGTGGATTAAACAATGAAATGATAAATTCTTTACATTTTGTTATGAAAATCATAGTATCATTTTATCCCTAGATTAAAAGATATTCTCATCTATTTTTTCATTTTTTAATAATATCCAGTTTATTTATATAAAGTATGAAAAGTGTGAATAATTTTTCTATTTATAAAATTTCAATGTTCAAGGAAAGCAAAATTACATTATTTATTTTAAAAAGCTGTTAATTATAAAAAAAAGGAAATTACATAATTCCATATCAATTGGTTAATCAATTCCAAAGTTTTAAAAATTATTACGAGTAAATAATGATTTAGACAACTTATATTGTAAATTAATTAAACGAATAAAAGTACATATATGTAATAATAAATTCTACATCGCTAGTAAAAAATTCTACCTTACTGATATAATGTTCAATATACAATTTTGATTTTTAATGTTTAATTTTTATAAAGTATAAATTAAATTAAGATTACTTAATTTATTTTAATTACAGTCATCCTAAATTTTTTTTAAGAAAGTATGTGAAATCTTAATGAATCTATTAATGAATGTAAAATATCAGTTTTAAAAATTTGTCTCTCAATAGCAAAATTATTTTTATTATAATATTTTATTAGATTGTGTATAAGTATAGTAAAATTGTAAAATTTAAATAAATTTAAATAAACGATTCATATAAGCTAATGAATTTCAAACAACATCAAATTCATAAAATGAACAGAGTTAGGAAATAAACAAAATATATTTATAGTAAATATCCCTATTAATTTAACAACATTTAAAAAATATTATACGTACCATTTATTATAATTAATCATCGAAAATTTAGTATTTTATAAATTTCGTTATTCAAAGGTAGATTTTGATAAATTTCAAAATTGTAAGTACTTATATATAGTACTGCTATAAACGAACGTTTCGTAATCAATCATTTCTCTTATATTGACTGGACTAGAGTTTCAAAAATTACACGAAGATCCATTTTCCGAGTCTCAAAAAATGAGAAAAAACATTACATACGCTCCCAAGATATATACGGGCTCTCTCTCTCTCTCTCATTTTCTTTATCATTCTTGCAATCACTCTTACTCACTCACTGAATTACTTACATCTAAATACGAAAACAGAAAGCTCGTCTGAGCTTATCTCGGTGCAGAGTATCATTATCGTTATATCCTTGTTCTCGCGAAAGTCGAACTGTAGCCGCAAGTAGCGAAGATTAATTTGCTGGAAATATTGTTACGCGCCTAAGTACGCCGTCTTTTTCATTGTTTTCATCCGAGAGAGAAAGAAGTGAACAAAATATTTTGTATGTGTAAGTTACCTCTTGCTCTTGCTAAACCCAGGAAAATAAAGGATTGGATTGTATTTATATCGCACCTTTTGATTGGTAGACTTATGCTATCAAATGCAAATTATGAAATGGCTTTTTTCATCAGAGCGTGAAGATATGTTAAATTAAATATTATGACTTAGATTTATGTCATTTTTTACGAGTATCCTGGATATTGAAATATTTTTATCATATTGTTTCTTTGTATGAAATATAATTATCACTAATATTTCTTGAACAGAATCAAGAAATGTGTAAGAAAATTAAAGACGTAATGTTATTATCATAAAAATATGAAAGTGATTTAATTAACGTAAAAGATGTTCAGTCAATATATAATACTCAATTCCTAGTTGTTTCATGTAATCCAATAAATTTTATATTTCAATCAAATTTTGTGATTTTAAAATATACCACAAATATAGATTTTATTAAAACTTAATTATTTTTAATAATTAAGTAATAAAATAATAATTATCAATTTTTTTCATCAAAAAAAGAGAAATATAAAAAACTATCGAAGTATATAAAATAAATACAATTTTGAATATTTTTATGTCTTATAAAATTAATCGTTTAAATATTTTATAAATAAATATGTATCTAAAGAAATCTGAAGAGTTACTCTACTCTAAAATGAAAAAATTCATATATTATTCCATAGTAAATTTATTTCATAATGATCCATATACTTTTTTTTCATGATTAATTATTATTTAGTAAAAATTAGAAATAAGGCTTTGTATTACAATTTTTCAAAATAAAATATTATAGGCTTTCAGTTTAATCATACTTATAACAAATGTTTTAAAAAGGTATAAAAAATTATTTAAAAATAATATTAGGAATGGTATTAATAGTTTACTATTTAAATGTAATTCAAAAAAAATTTGCTGATTTTCAGCTATAGTTTCTGAACAATAAAACAAATTAAATCTAATTTTTTAAATAGTGATTAAATAATAATACTTTATTCAATAGGATAAAATTCTATTAGTATACTTGAAATTCTGTTTCGATTTAGTCTAATAAAATTATTAATTTAAAATTAAAAATTTTAAGGAATTAAACTTCTACATTTAATTTCAAGTACATTAAATATAATTTTTAATAGTATAATATACAAATCTTAATGAAAATTACATTATATAATCTAATCATCTAATTAAAATTTAAATGAAATTTTTCAATTATAAATTTTGTCATAGAATAGTGAATATATATGATACATTTAAATATACTTCATATTAAATATATTATTTTATAATAATTGTTAATTAATTTCGAATACATCATTATCTTATATATTCATTTAATTTTCATCTAATTTATGTATATTTAGGCGGTATTTATATATAATAATCTATGTATACATATTCAAATAAGGCCTTAAATAATAAAAGAAGAGATAATACTATTATTTCAAAGTGAAGCTATAATAACCAAATCTACATATAAAAGTAACTTTATATTTCTAAAGTACAGTATTTTGTGTAAGAATTTTGTAATATATATAATTCTATCATCATATAATTCTGTAAAATATCATATAATTCTGTAGTCAATACATATTTATGCATATAACTTCGAAAGATTGAAGATTTTGCTACTGTGTTTGAAAGTTTTCAATTTTTATAACTGAGAAATATTATTGTAAAAATGATAGAAAAGCAAATAAAAACCTAATAGATATGTTTAATCTCTCTTTTATTTATTTAATTTTTTATATATTAATTAAAAGAATTGACACAATAATTATTTATCTTCATATTTTTCAAAATTTTATATGAACATTCATTAATGATAAAATATTGTAGTTAAGTAAAAATTTTATGAAATTTTATGAAATTTTTTTAAATTATGCATGTTATAATCAAAATGCTCATATAAATATAGTATTGGAAAAGAATTTTTAATATGAATTAATGAAAATAATTGTTGAAGTTTATTATTACTTTAATTTATTATAGAAATAATATTAATTATATATATTAATTGGAAACTGCTTTTATATGCTAATAAATTATTTACATGATATTGATATAAATGTTCAAACGAAAGTATTACTTATATTTTTATAAAAATGGAAGACTATAATAAGTAAATAATAGAATATGATACATTTGTGATAAAATGTGTAACTACATATAAAACTGTTATACTGTCGTTTCAAAACAAATTTTCCGAATGCAAGGCTACTCTAAGAATAAATTATTTCAATCTGTTACGATTACTTAACTAATTACCGGAAATTAGCACGATCTTCTTTAAACTAATAAGAAAACGGCCTTTTATAAATTGAAAAATGGAAAACCATTTTAACTTTAAAATAGTCAGAAAATTTTATTCAGATAAAATATATTATTGACATATTATAACTTTTATAGTATTATTATAACTTCAATATATTAATTTACAATTTTTAAAGAATAAAATTTTTTGTTGGTATAATCAAAAAGCTGTATTCAAGAAGCACGCTAAACAATTCTATATTCTAGATCTATATTCTAAGACTTCTTCATTTCCTATATATTTCCTATGAAAACATGTACTTAATATATATATGCGAGCATCTAATACGCATTAGTGTACATTCATGTGCAACTTATACGTACTTTCATATAAACTTTCTCTAATATTTTGCTAAAATCATTGGTTCTATTATTTATATACGACAATAAAATCTGAATTTTTACACGTGCATATATAGCCCAGATTCATTTCCACTTATTCGAGTCGTATATCATACAGTTACGTCTATTGTTACATAAAAAACAATCTAAGATTTGAAGTCTTCATTCGTTTTTCAAAGCTATGATTACGCAAAAGTGTCTGAATATAATTTAATTGTTAAATTATATCTTACGAAGTAAGATAAAGTAAGTCAATTACTCGAGGATTTTGTTAATTTATAATTAATGTTAAAATTAATTTGTAAATATAATTTTTTATTAAAAAATATATTTATTATTTGAATGCATGTATAGTATAATTCTAAAAGTTATGATATTAAGTTGTATAGATTCTTTTTATTCTTGTATAGATTCTTTTTATTCAACTCAATTTATAAATACTTGTTAGAAAGTTCGAAAAACTCTTTTGAATTTTAATAAATTGAATAATTACGAATTCATAGAATAATTATTACTCTTTATATTTCAAACCTTTTTTTAGAAACGATAATTTCTTAAATATAATTAGAATTTTTATATAACTTTATAATTTTATAACATAGATATGGATCAAGTTTTTAGTTATTTATAATATTATAGATAAATACATCAATGTCATGATTTTTGAAGTACGCAAATGTAATAACTTTCATACAATAACCAATTTTCAATTGAATTTATAGAATTTGTTGTAATTTTTTTTTCATATATGAGCTAATACAAATACACATTCTTATATTTTAATTTACATATTTTATCATTGTTCTATAGATAGACTAACGTTTGAAAAATTATTTATTTATAGTAATATTATTTTCATTAGCAAAGAATATTCATTATAAGTACTGTTTGATCTAGCAATATCAAACGTTATAGTTAATAAATGAAAAAAATGCATTTGCATTAAAATAATTATCTTTATCTTCCTTATTCTTAGTACTAATAGGTACAAGAAAATCAATAATTAATGTTTGATTTTAATTTCAATGAACTTCTCATGTGTGTGTAAAATACAAGTTTAAGATAATTTTCGTTAAAATGTGCATTATTTCAAACAATACTATCAAAATTGATTAAAGCTTATGAACATTATGTTAACAATGTTAATTGTTATAATAGTAATATTAACAACTATGGTTAAATTTTAGATAATAAAATATAATATTTTAAACATTAAAAGTTTACATTCACTGATTTTTAATGATACATAGTATAATATTATTTTCCTATATTTATATTATTGTTAATATTAATTATACAATTAGTTTTAATAAGTGAAATATAAATATAGGTGGTACAATTTAATTTATATTTTAAAATCCTTACTGATTTAAAATTGATTAAGTAAAACACATTTTTTAAATTAATAATGATTCTGATGCTTTTTCATTAGAACAATTTACAATTATAATATAGTCGATATATTAAGATTCAGGGCTTGTTAGAAAAAGTAATAAATTATTATTTTTCTTTAAATAACAGAAAACAATTTTTAAAAATGAATAAAAATATATTTCCTAAAAGTCACACATTCTTTTTACTGGTTGGCAGCATAATTCTCATAAGTCTAATGTCATTAGTCACTTCAAAATAGTAGATTGATTATGATTCTTGAAAATATCTAATCAATAAAAATGGCTGTATAAGTTAATTTGAAGGAAACATTTTTATTTACATAATAAAAATATTTTTCTCAAATGACTATATGTACAGATGAATTTAGTGCATGGAGGTATTAGAACGAGGAAGTACATTTCTCTCGTAATAATTCTATTACTTTTGTCACACTTTTTTGCTAACATTTCATTTTGCTAAGCTTCGAGCATTACAGATATTTCAAACTCAGAAAGAGCTGACAATTATGAACTTTCGACCATCTCACCTATATGGATGGTATTATGTAAGCTCTTGTTGATCAGTAGGAGGTCGCCGGTAACAATTTGTAGCTCGCGTTCACTGACCCGTGACTGACCACACCCTTATATACAGTGGGACCCTTGTTTGCGATTTGATTGGATCCTGGGATAATCCCTTCGTAGTGCTTTTTTCCTTAACTTATTCGCGAACTTGTATGATGAAAGAATGAAGTAAGACCATGTCGATTTTGTCACAGTTATGTTCGAGAAAACTTTTTCCGTTGACATCAGTAGGCTCCTTTTTATTTTTTCATTGAAACTTCTAAAGTTTTCTTTGTTTGTTCGTTTTTTATTACAGAAATCAAACGTGTTCTCTTTTTGAAATAGATTGATAGCACGATCATGTAAATGTCTTGTAAAACCAGCTTTACAATTCAAAAGATTTTCTGAACTTTCTATTCTGGGGAAGAAGTAATATTTCTATGGGCTTAACGTATAAGATTTTCAATCTTTTCTAATTCATATTCAGAGAATAATTTAAATAGTACATTCCAAAATAGTTACATCGGTGTCTTAATCTCGAAAGAGTCCTAAAAATCTGGGAACAAGTACCGATACAATAAATTAAATACTTGATCGCACTTATACATTGTACATTTAATTATCAAGTTACGAGAATTAATATAGTAAATTAAGTGTGATTGATAAAACTATCATAACTGAATATTTAGCAAATATGACAAGTTAAAATCAGATTATATAATCCTTGAGAAATCGAAATTTGAATCAAAATTAATTGCGAATATTAAGTATTCTTGGGAAATTTTTTTACAATATGAAAAATTGAGATAATTTTTTATCGAAAGTTTGAAATATAATTCATAATTATTAAAGACATTATCAGCTTCATACAAGTAAAAGTTAGAGATAGCTAAAATTTTGAGATTTTGTGATAATGTACACATTGGTGACCGCTTAAGAAAGACGCTTAACACTTACAGGAAGCAATAGCAATAGATTGCGAAAAGGAATTGCGCGGGAAAACACGTTCGCGGAGATCATATCGGTGTAACTTACCGAGTGCCGATTTCTTCGTGGCTCGTGCGCGCATGCGTCCTGATCCTGCTCGACTCGCACGCATTCTCACGGTCCCGCCTCACAGACTCCTATTTTCATTGTGCGCCACACGTATTGAACAAATCGCTCAGACGTTCACCAAACGCTTTTTCAAGGCGCTTTCGCGCCTTATGCAACTGGCCAAGTATTCGCATAATATAACGTATCGTACTGTCAGATTAATTATTGCTTGAAATATCGCCGCATTGGAATAGACTTAAGATAATAATATGGAAGTATTCACGGAGATTCGACGCTTATAATTAATTCTACGTTGCAATACGCCGCCAATTTCATTAGTTATATATAGAAATTAGTAATAGTGTAGTAGAAATTAGTGAGGTATAAACTTTTGTAAATATTAGACATTTTAAATTATCTGCGTTAGGTATGCCATCTCTTATTCTACATTTCTCAATAAAACTGTTCCAGGACATAAATTAGAATACTTCTGCTTCAATTTTTACAAAAAATGTAACTAAAGGTATTTAAGATTACGTTTTTTCTAACAAGTAAAAATAAGTTTATATAAAATTACAACTTATATGTATCATAATTTAGAAACTCTCTTTAAAACTAAGAATTGAAAATGCAATGTAAATAATTCCACTTGAACAATGATTCTGTATATAATCGTAGAGTCACGTTTTAAATTATTTCCTCCGGTCATACCACAGAATATCGCTTTTGTCGTAATTGTTTTAAATTATCTTAAACTTTTACTCTCTTATTAATCTCAACGTTGTACTAGATGCAGTAAACTTACAAATGGTAAAAAATAAAATTTACATGCGATCGTGTTGAAAATCTTAATAGCAAACAAAATCTTACAATTGAAGTCTAAAGAAACTTCTACTTTCTAACGAAATCATGCAAAATACGTCTCGATAAGGAAGGGGTTGTTGACTTTTTTTTATTCCACTTTGTCGTGAGCAGTCGTAGAAAAAATTCACGATGTGGTCATATCGTTATGAACATATGCGAGCATCAAAAGAACAATGCGCTTGCTTTAAACGTTGAATATTGCTTTATTGTTGTAGGCAGCCGAGGGTTTCGTCTTCGTTGTTGGTTGCGACCGAGGTAGGATTCTGTATGTTTCCAAATCCGTCTTGCAGTCGCTTAATTATTCTCAGGTAAGTATCTACAACGAATTTTAGTGATTATTGGACTATAATACTATAAATCGTATGGAAAATGGAAAGACTTTTGACATCAAATTTATAAGATATGAATTTCGGATGATGACAAAATGCCAATATGTCATTAGTCCTAATGAATATTCGGAATATGTAAAATTCCTGTTATTACAGTGTTTATGAAACCTTCAGTACAATTACTTTAATTCGAAACCTATGAAAAATTATATGTCAAACTTTAATTATATATTATTAATAAAAATAAATGTAAACTAAAAATAGTATTGTAATAAAATGAGAAAAAAACAGCGTGAGCTGATAATATTATTATGTTAATAATAGATATAAAAAATAATTAAACTTTATCTAAAATATCTAAGAAAATACATTTTCAAACGTAAAAACTGAAAGATATTATTTATCTAATGAAATTTCATTTTTAATGTACACTCATTCATAATAGATTAAAAATTTGTTTTAATTAGACTAAATTTAAAATAAAAAATTTGTTTCTCTTAAAGTGATTGTAAATCTAAGTTGTAAAATTTCTATAACGAAGAATAAAATTTATATGTGAGATTTTGAAAATATATAAAATTCCTTTGTACTGAGATACTCGGCATTTATTATATAGAAAAAAAGTTTAAGCAATTAATTATTTAGCAATCATTATCCTTTCTCAAGGAAATATAAGTCGATTCTCGAATCTCCGGCAATAGATTATTTCATGGCTTGAGCCGATAAGATCTCACAGCCATTAGCATTCGGCAAAGAGCTGATCGATCCGGATTTTAAGTTTACCTCGTGTACTCGCAATAATCTATGCGAATTACATAATTAAAATTCGGCCATGATTACGGGCTTTGCTGAAATCGTGGGCAATTCGCCCATAGTCTACGGAACACCAGGAAAGCGAATATAATAACGAAAAAGTAGTTCCACTTACCTTCCGCGTAACCGAATCGACGCCTCCAAGATATGCAGGTAATGACGATTAATAGTTGCATAAGCAGGCAAATATTGCAAGCGAGTCGAAAGCGCGTTGAATTATATGAAATGCGAGGAATTTAATCAGTACCATGCGGCTTGCAGTTCCTGCCCCTTTTACATTGAGCCATTGAATCCGTCTACCATGGCACGATAACACATCAAAAACTTAGATTATTTACAGGTACTCATGCTCAGGCATCCTCAAGCAATTTCAAGTTAACACTGTTTCTCCTATAATTACTCAGTAATGATTTCATGATTTTTCAAGAAACGCAAATGAAAATATTCAAATGTATTTCTATATAATATAAATGAATTTCAATTTCTTAGTTGAAAAAGAAAATGATATATTGTTTATAAAAAATATAAAATTAATTATATATTTATAAATCAATTTTAATAATATTAACTAATAAGAATTGTGTTATGTATATCGAAATTAAATTAATGATTACATTTTTTACTACGTAAAGAAGGTCAATATTAGTTACCGCAATATATTTTCAAAATAAAAATTTTTAGTATTTTTAAGACTAATTTAATAATATCTTTCTATACTGAAGTTATATAAAAAATAATTTGATTAGTGTGTACAAATAAATTGATATAAAACCATGACTCAATAAATGCATTTATTTGGTTAATAATTTGAATATAAAAAGGGCACAAGCCGCACCCACCTATATTCATACTTTCTCGTTACAATTCGCTCGTACTATCGTCTTACGATTACAAAATAAAATGCTATGCGATAAGATAACCTTGACCTCGGCCATCTTTACTGTTAGCTAGTACTGTTTTTACTCTCATTATTATTCTACACTTTTTCACTAATTATGTCCTGAGAATTTTTTTCATTGTTTAAAAATTATTCTGATAATTGAAATAATAATAGCAATATTACAATATTTAATGGATATCAAAGAAATTTATCATAGAATTACTTACTTTTTTGCTAATTCTATTTCATATATATATGTACAGTTTCACATTTTTATAGATTATAAATTATATTTTAAAGATCAATTTTATAATTTACAATTATTATTTAAAATATATCAAATTAAAAATTGAAAGACACGCCTAACAATATTTTTATTCAGAGATATTAAAAAAAATCGAATGATCCTGAATAGCTTCTTAAAAAATTTTGAGAATTTCGAAAATACATTTGATTTGTCGATAATAATAAATGCTTAATATTTAACAATATCTATTCGGTGGAATAAATTAATGTGCTTTCATTTGCTTCTTTTTCTATTTAGTTATAATGTTTTGTCATTATTTTTCATTTTAACTTTGTTGAAGATACTATTTCGTTAATAAAATAATATGCTTTTTATTTCAAATTAATGTTTTAGAGAAAAAGAGCGTCAATTTTTATCTTTCTTATCTCTTCCTGTACTGGTACTCTTTTTCTTTCGTTCTCTTTCTTTCTGTTTCGTCTATGCATTTAAACAGGGTGATTTATTGGGCCAGAGTTGGTTCGACATTGTCCATCCAAAGGACATCGCTAAAGTAAAGGAGCAGCTATCTTCATCCGATCTCAGTCCCCGCGAACGGCTTATCGATGCCAAAAGTGAGTATGAATCAAAATAAATTTCATAGACTATTAGTAAAATTGTTTAACATTACTAAAAAAACTCCTTACGTTTAGTAAATTTAATAAATAAATATGTTTTTAATAAAATAAATAAATTAAGATAACTATGTTTCTATTTAAGCTTAAACTCTTTCTACAAGCTTAAACTCTTGCATAGCTATATTTTTTGACAACAAAACACTTTTTTAATTATAATATTTTTAATGAAAAGTATAAAGAAAATCTAATACTTTAAATTCATACTATAATATATATGTGCACTTTTTCTATTTTCTCTATGCAGTATTTATGTATTCTAAACTGATATATTAATACTTACTTCAAAAATTATACTTCCATATATTCCGGAAATAAAGAACGGTGAAGAATCGTTTAAATAGTCTGAAGTTATTTTTGTCGCCCTATTAAATAGTATTTAAGATATTTTCATAAAATTAAGAATTCATTAGTTTCTATAATAATACATTAAATCCACAAAATTGACGGCTGTTAATTCTCTTCTATAAAGTTTTTTAAATTTTATAAATTTAAATATAAGTTTTATAAATTTTAGAAATTATATACATTAGCAAATAATATTTCATTAGAAAGAAAGTTGCGAAGACTTGGAAGTGTCTTATTCAACAAAAATCAAGTACAATATAAATGAAGAATGCAACAATAACATGAAATACGTCCGTCTCCGGAATCAGCATTGATTGCGAATATCCATGGCATAATTATTTCTCCTTCCTCTTTTTCTATTCAGCTTCTCTCTCTCTCTCTCATTCTTTCTCACTCTCTCTCTCTTTCCCTCTCCTTCTCGCTCTCTGTCTCTTTCTTTTTCTCGCTCACTTGTTTATTCGCCTAAGCCTGCGCAAAATTGTGTGATATGCGCGAGATTGTTATTTTACGCGACGCTTACGTAATGGGCTCTACTATACTATGAAGGAGCTACGAACTGCAGTCGAGTACATACTTTTGGAAGTCTGCATACATGTGTGCGTAAATGCATATGTACCTGCAAGAGTAAAAGAGAGAAGCAAAGAGAAACTAAATTATTTGTCACTTACTCGAACTACATCTTCGTCAGCACTAGTGTCGTCGTCGTCGTCGTCGTCATTTTTTCTCGTTGCCTTTGTGTAGTTGGTTGGTATATGATTGGCTTAATGAAAGTCACTCGAAGCAGATATATGTAGAAAAAAGATCTTGATCTGGATTTGAGCATGATCGGTGGAGCCTTGTATTTATAATTGAAAGAAAAGTACCAAGGAGAATTAAACTTGATCTTTTTTAGAAAGTTTTCATTCGTCTTTATAAAAAATTTTTATTCCTAAATTCCTACCAGAATGAATACTTGAATCGCCTTGATTTATAATTATGTTATGAATACAAAAAATTGTTGAAAGTTCATTAATCATTGATTCATATACGCTTGTAGAACTTTGCTTATAACGAACATGTAATTTTCAATAAAAATTGTTCTTCAATGTTGATTTAAACAAAAATCATTCTTCTATTAAAAATTACATTACTCAATTTTAAAATAAAAACGTTGAATATATGCAATTTACTATTTACTTACATTTTGTATAAAGATAATCTAGACAAAGTTTTGTCTAATTGCTTATTAATAACACTACTATTGGAATTTATATGATATGGAAAAATATAAAATTACTCACACAGTTTTAAGTTCAGGAACTTCATTTTTTGTTTCAACATCAAGTAATTTTAGAAATCGACTATTACATACATTCTCTAGAATTAGAAAACTTTAAATATATTTTTACTTTTTTTAAATAAAATTTGTCACTCTTTTAATTCCAAATATAAATGCATATTGTTATACTAATGACAAATCATAGAAGTTTAATTTCGCTAAAATGAAGGACATAATGTATCAAAAATGAATGAATTTTTTATTTATATATTTAAATATATGTATTACAATTATAAATTTATGTTGAAAATAGAAATTTAATAATAGTTATTTTAATTTATACTTAATTTTCTTGATTATTCTTAAACTGAAATAGTGTACAGAAAATATGAAAATTTCAAAAATTTTAATGATCGAAAGTCAATAAAAAGATTTTCTTTTATCTTTTTTATATTATACTTTTATTTACTTATTTAGATATTAATATTATGCTCAAATTATATTTTAAATTTATGTTATAAATATTATTATTGAGACAAAGTTTGTAATTTTGAAAAAAATATATATAAAAAATAATCTTTTGTGACATTCCATCAATACGAAATATGTAATTATTATAATCGACCATGATTTTAACGGAGATAACAAAAATATTATCGTTTATATAAATAAAGAATCTCCATGATAAAATGTAATTTATTATTGCAAATTTTTCGATTTGGATAAAAATAATTAGAGTAAAATCTATATTTTTAATCTATTATTTTCGCATATATATACCAATAACAATGACCAATTAATTATAGAAAATTAAATCTTTATTTTATTGTTTATATCAGATACGTGATACAAAATATTTTATTAATAATAAAAAAATGTTTTCTATAATAGGTTAAAAATTTCGTTTTAACTTAACTTGGATAACTTATTTAAAAAAAAGTCGTTTTAATAATTGAATTTCAAGTAAATTAAATTCGATAAATGAAATCTGAGAGGTCACGTTCAATATTACCAAAATATTTTATTTTTATACGTAATACTTTAATTATAAAATTATCTGTAATATAATTAAAAGAGTAAGAATTTTTAAGTCTAATAAACTGACGATTGATAAGTCTATTGATATTAAGGGGGACTTTACTTTGATCTTCCTTGACGCGCATTTTGTGCACTCACATTTGTTTTACATGAAATCGCTGCGTAATTAAATATTAAATGTTGAATATTATTGATTGATTTATTTTACCAGTAAAACCGAATAATTATCATTATATTCTTAAATTAAACGTGTCTTCAATTAAAGTTGAATCATTTTATTTTTATAATGCTTCATTTCTGTATTATGTAGTAATAGAAACATATTACTTATTTAAATAAATGATTTAATGTTTTAGTGTAATTATAATAATTTCTATAACATAAATTTCGAGAAAGATTACTTTATGAGTAATTTAGCTTTATGCGTTTTAACAATTTTGAAATTAATTTTAACTTTATGTGTTCATTTCTCAACTGGAAATGAGCCACAATTAAATATACTGTTACTTGAAGAAAAAATTTTATTTTTATAAGATCTTACGCAAAATATGAAAAAATTTATAAGAAATAAACGTGTACATTTTACAAATAATTTTTATATACTTTTTACAAAATATTTAATTTCTCTTGTATAATAATGTTATTGCAAAAATCATAAAAATGATATCATTACTTGTATAACTTGTATTACTTGTATTACAATATTTACCTAAATAAAAAAAAACTTTGAATTTTAAATTTAAATTATTATATCATACATCTATATATCATATTAGATTACTAAAATTACTATAATTAAATAAACTTTTAAATATCTTTTTAACAGTATGATATGAATATTAAATGAATATTAAATATGAAAATAATTTCCATTATTCTATTATGATAAATACCAAAAAATTCGAATCAAATTGGAGCATGATATATAAAAAGAAATTCCATAAGTAGGGAAAGAAAGAAGTGACCAATTTAAACTAAATATGATTGTTCATTTTAAAGAATTGCGAAATTTATGCTTCTTCGAGAAGTATTCATCATCATAACTTCTGTGAAATTAATTTAATTATAACTATTATTGTATTCAAAAATAGATTTTTTCAATTACTGAGTGACATTCTGTATCATATAGATTTGAATCTGTGAAAATTCACAGATTTACAATGTCTAGTATATGATACTGAAATCAGTGAAAATGTTTATATATATATATATATACACGAACTTCTAGTATTATACTAAATATTCATTGAGTCAAATACGAAGATATTATACACAACGCAAGGGAAGCTTAAGAAAATGACAAATACCATTATCATATTGTCGATTCATTATTGATTCTTTGTTTTCAATCTGTTTCACTGATGCTTTGCCGATTCGAATGACGAATGTCCATCTCATCCTTCTATCGTCGGTCAGAAAGTTTGCGTTTATCCACTAAAACTATGAAATTTTTACTGATTCAAATCTTAAGATTTACTCGATTACGTTCATGATCATGCTGTTATTTTTAACGATAAAACCAGCCATGCTCCCGGTGAAAACAGACGTTCCTCATGGCGTATCCAGGCTTTGTCCAGGTGCACGACGCTCGTTCTTCTGTAGAATGAAGCGGAAGGTTGACACGCGCTGTACTGAGTCACAGATCAAAGAAGAAGCGGATACGACGACTGGCTGTCATATACGGAAAAAGCAAAAGAATCACGGTGAGTACTTTGAATGTGTCGAAAAGGTTATTTGTAACGTTATAAATTTTTCGAATTAAAAAGACGTGCTTAAATTCATGTCGGACTTGAAAGATATCATCGGAATTCATGGAGCTATAATATTAATGAAAATATATCGTGAAAAATATCAATTAAATAGTATCCGATTCATTAAATTTAAATTATTCGTAGACTAATTGCAAATTTCATTAATTCAGAAATCTTACACGCCATTTTAAAAAAATTTGAGTATCTTATAATAATTAATGCTCGTAAAAACAGAGTTAAACAATCTAATTGACCTTAGCTATGTTAAATAAATTTACTATGATATAAAAAACTCTAATAGTACTTATTTATTTATTAATAATTTTAAACGGCAATACATTAAATTAACAACATTACAAAAGTAATTTTATTTTTGATAAAAGAATGCATTTTTCAATAAATTATCGAAATATATTCTTAAACAATATGATTAAAAGATACAGATTATTATTTATATAAAAATTATACTCATTTTCATTTTGAAATTTCAATATAAAATCCAATATTGTAGAACGCTTGATATTTATAAAACGTTCGAAGAAAAATTCTAATTTTCTTCTTATTTTCAGTATTATTATGCAACTGCAATATTAGAATCAAAATATGAAAACATTACTTTGAATTAATAAGTCAGATATAAATAAATTATTTATTTTCAAAAATTTTTAAATAATAATAATTGAATAATCATACAAAAGATCAAAATTTTATATATTTCTATATTTCATTTGTATAATACTCAGAAAAAAATAAGTTTTTTTCAATTCCGACATCGAAAATATTTTTCCATATGTCAGTTTTAACATCTTTATTTCGTAAAAAGAAAAAGAAAATAAAAATATGATTTTTAATTGCTAGATGAAAAATTACTGATTTTAACTTGTCTAAGTGAGTTTAAAGCCTAGGGTAGGTTTTGTGGATCCTGCTTGCCACGAAAAAAGAGGCACTCATTTCCTCCACAAAGCCTACAACACATGTTTCTTAAAATTTTATTTGGGATTAAAAATTGCTAAGATCAAAGTATTACAAATTTTATATAGTATTTTTCTCTGAAAATATAACTAAGCCTCTAAACTATTTCCTATTTATATCTTATATACTTTATACTTATCAGACCGTTTATCTTATGATCTAATCGATCTTATGCAAATGCGCATAAGCACACAGGTATATTAAAGTATATCGTAAGAAATAAATAAAATATGGAATTAATACTTTAAGACTATTACATAAAAGCATTAAATTTTAAATATAAATTATAATAAAAATAATTATATAGTTGTATTTAACTCTTCTAAGATTGCATAATTTTGTGAATAACATTACAAAATTTTGTCAAAATAAAAACTTCGAAAGAAATCATAAAGTATTTAATTGTTAATTCTTAATATGAATATTAATAATTTATAATTTTATAAAGAAATATAAAAATAATAATATTATTTTTAATTCTAACTTTCAAAACATACAAAAATTTCAGAAATGATAAAAGATTTTAAAAAATAATAGCCCTTAACTCTGAAGAAGCATACAATACTTTAACACACGCCATTTTAGAATCTCAGGTGGATATTTCGATTACATACAAATTAGAGACGTACCATCTGAAGAAATTGCAGCTTTAAATTGACAAGGAAAATGTGTAAGAGGGTGTATAAGGCACATTTTTAGCGAGGGTGAAAAAGATTTATTTCTTTATGACGAAGTATCTCTTTAAGATATTCAATAAGCGAGCCCAATTTCGCATTCATATAATTTCTATTGTATTATGTTATTATTCATAACCCTTAACTTTTATTACCCATCTGCAATTTTTTTCATCTGTAGAAAGAAATATCTCTTCCCGAAAAAATGTATTTTGTTTGAAATAAATGTAATAGCATCTAACGATAAAACAGGATTAGTAGTTAAAGTAATTAAATCAATTCAACTAAATCATAAAAAGATATAATCTCGACAAAGTAAATTCATTAGGATTATAAAAGAAAAGAATTATAAAAATATTATGAAAACATTCAGAAAAAAATAATGCTAGAATTATTCTATAATATCAAAATTATTCATTAACAAGCACAAATACAATTCAACATATTGGCATAACAAAAATTTTAACAGTAACTTAAAAATGATTATTAATAATAACAAAAATAATATCAATATATTTTTACGTAATTATTATTAATTTCTATATATATTAACGTTTTTTTATGGTAAAAATAACTAGACTGCCTAATATCATTTTTTGTAAACTATGAACTAGTAGAAATCCATGAAATTTGCACTCAAATACCGTTAGAAATTAATATTGATATTTTTATGATTTCTTGTAGTATCATTTATAATTTTATACATAATTTTTCAATTCAAATTAGAAAGATATTTTTATTTTTTCCGAAAATGTAAAATGACAGTCAAAAACAATGAATTAATAAGTATAAATGTACATATCTTTCAAAATAATACTCTACATTTTCAAAATAATTTGTAAAAATAAGTTGTTTAAATTTTTATTTCAAAATAATGCATTCTACGTAAAAAGAAATATTAATTATCAAATTTCTATAAACATAAAAATTCAAATGATAAACGAAATATTTAACTAACCAATATTAATGAAGTATTGAACGATGAAAAAGAAATCTATTTTCCAGTGATTTTAAAATGAATTTATCAATTATAAAAGTTCATATCGATACAGTAAAGCAGTTACATAACGAAAGAAATAATTGCATGTATATAAGCTTTCGTTATAAGAATCTTAACGGACGACAAATAATTATTAACTCTTTCACAGAAGTTGTAGTAAAGATTCTATACATTCGTACTGTCTTATTACTTTTTTATTTTCTACTTAATCACCAATAATGATATCTTAGTTAATAATATAGATTTTATCTGCTGTTAAAGATGACTCAATCACGAATTAATTTTAAAATGCATTTTGTTAATTATTATCATCAGTTATTAGGTTTAGAAAGAATGAACATGAAATTGAATGAAAATTAATTAGATTGACTAATAAAAATTTGAAATAATTAAAATATTCCTTCTCAAGAGTCTTCTAAATTTTTCATAATAGGTAGCAATGAGAAATTAGAAAGGAGGTTAAAATAATTTAAAATTAAGATACTCTTTAAATAAATGTAGCTGTAATAATTTTGTTTGAATATATGAATTTAAAAATTATTAGATTATAGCTTGTTTTTATACAATTTTTAAATAAAGTTACTTATAGTTTTAATATAAGGTTTATTTAAGAATAATGAATTTAGATTCATTCTATTTTTCTGGATAGAAGTTTTTTAAAACACATCAGATTTATAGAATGTTTACATAAATAATTAAACTACTGATATATTTTTATATCTAAAGAAATTAAGAATGCTTCTTTATTTAACTAAGCATTCATTTATGTTTGTTTCATTTAAACTAGGTTTCGAAAAAATAACTTCCAAAATTTTTAGTATGATAACTGATTACTGGTACATTTCATCTAGTTTTTTAAATTTTTTAAAAATGAAATGTGGCGTATAAATGTTTTTATTGTAATCTAGTATTTCATGATTTTAAATAATAACCTTGCCAAGGAACAATTAAGCTTTCTTATTCTGATACTTCTTATGTAGATTATCTTTTCAGTTATTAAGATATACCAGTTCTTTTAGTGCAATGTACAATAAATATTATTTTACACTTTTATATAATTTATTTAAAATAATATTTTTTTTCAGAAAGCAGACTTCTTTAAAATAAACTTTTTCTAAGTATTGTTATACCGATTGTATTATTTATCAATATTTAATATTAAATAAGATTATGTATTTAATATTTTAATAATAAAATGAATATTGTCTACATTTTAAACACTCGTATCTAGTAGTAGTATCATGATAAATTGAAGACCAGTACAAATATCTTAATATGGTATTCGATATATAAAGAAATGTAAAAACAAGAATTTTCATTATACAAAAAAGCATTATGTTTATATACTGTATATAGCTAGTATTGTATACTAATATTTATCAGTATTTCAATAATTACTTTAAATCTTTAATTTCGATATTAAAGAGGTAATTTGTGAGAAAAGTGGGAATTTCGAAAAAATTCTATCCTCCACTTTTTATTGGTATTCTTACATTTTATATTACTTTAATTATAGATAAAAAATGGTAAATTAGCTTTCAAAATAAAATATAAGTAAGCGTTAAAATTTAAATACTCTTTAGACTATATCTTGATGAAATAGCATTTGATTATTGGGAAAGCTTTCTATATTTTTATATTCTTATTCAAAAAAATATAACAAAGGATTAGAGACAGATATATATATATATATGTATGTATACTTATTACAAAATATGTATTTTATCGTTGTCAGCACCTACAGATTGGAAGTATTGCGTTATTCAGTGTACTGGTTATCTTAAGTCCTGGACCCCAGCAAAGATTGGCCTCGAGGAACAAGAAACGGAAGTCGATGGTGAGACATGTAACTTGTCTTGCCTCGTAGCCGTTGGTAGGGTGCAAGAACCTCTTATCATCTCGTCTTCAACACCCCGACGATTAAGACTTCGGAATGTCGAGTTTGTTTCACGTCACGCTATGGATGGAAAGTTTCTCTTTGTAGATCAAAGGTGTGTAACATCGCTGTCCTTACACTTTTCATTCATTTCTTTCATAAAGATTTTCCTTTTTTTTTTATTAAAAAAAATTGTACTTTCATTTAATTTTTCAAAAAGGTTAAAGATTGAGATTCTTGCGTAAATCGTAAAAATTTCGTATACTTTTAATTTATTAAATTAAACTCAATTTAATAACTTGAACTGTATATCATTTTTAACATATAAAAAAACTTATACGTATATTTTTCAACGAACAAAAATAAGTGGTACAAATTAGCAATTAAGAAGCTTGAATTTTCAATATAAAATATTTAATTCTAAGTTTCATTGAAAACGTTATATTATATGTAATTAAACAGAAAAGAAAACGGAAAGAAAAATTTTCAATTATTACAAAAACGATTATTCTTCAAATAAATTAGCAATTCAGTTTAATAAATACTATATTAGATACCATGAATTCGTAACTAGTTTGCACATTAAAGATATAAAAGTTCTTTACTCACGAGACAATAAAGCAATCTCGTACTTCATCCAGTGTTTTAAACGCAATTGATAAATTTTAGATTTTTTTAAATAATATCGAATTTATTTTAAAAATAATTTATTACAAATTGTGCTAAAGATAGAGCATCTAGTAATAATTAACAACTGATTAGTAAATTTTATTTAAATTTTATATTCTTTGTAATAATACACCGTTAGTCAATAACACTAACAGTACTATTTAATTTTGGTACAGTTAACACATAAATTTAATTATAGTTGCAGATAACTATTAATTTTTTAGATATATGTATATAATTCTATGTTTTTATTGTGCATTATATATTATCTCTGTTTCTGATTATGTAAGATGATTTTTGGTGAGGATTTGGTATGATTTGTTTTTAACATAACTGTTTATGTTAAAAACAAGAAATTTTAATAAACTAATAAATAATAAGAAAAAATTCTAATAAACTTATAAGAAAGAAAATTAATTGTATTTATATATTTCTATTTACAATTTCTATTTACATATTGTAATGTGTAATACGATTAACTAATTTTTCTAAACTTCAAAAGGTTCAATGTTATGTAAACGTACGCTATAAATTGATGTTGGTATTATCAAACATTAGAAATAACGCTAATAGAATATTTAATAACGTGTGTATTAATAATCGATATTTTCCATTTATTAAAGTTATGCATTTTATAAAAGGATTCTGTATCAGATTAGAAATTGAAATATTTATGATGAAAATATGAGAGTATATATAAATTATTGAAGATCATTTGATATTAGTAATAAAAAATCGGAATAAAATCGTTTTATATTTTATAATATTATGATTTCGACAGTCACAATATCATTGTTTTGTTTTCAAATTTATTAGAGTGACATCAGTTTTGGGATTTTTATCTCAAGAATTATTAGGAACTAGTATGTATGAATATTATCACCAGGATGATATTTCTCATCTGTCAAAAGCACATAAAGCAGTACTTCAATCATCTGAACGTATTGTGACCCAGGTATATATTTTTATTATTGTTAGTATTAGTATTTTTTTCAATCTCGTTGTTTTATATCGGATAAAGAGTTGTTCTTTGTTCTTTTTCTAATTTTCTATTGATAACAGTATATTAGACATTTTTTCTTATTTAAATTTAATTTTCTAGACATACAGGTTTCGTAGTAAAGGTTCCAGCTTCGTTAGATTGTGTTCTGAATGGAAGTCGTTTAAAAATCCATGGACTAAGGACATTGAATACCTTATCGCGAAAAATTCTGCAGTTTTGTAAGTCTTGCAATTACAAGAACCTCGATTGATCCACAATTTTTCATCAATATATTAAAAACCCTTATAACTCTTTAAAATAATTTAGTTTTGCACTTCAAAACTGTATAGTTGTCCAGAATCCCGTTGGTATTTTTATAGTAATTGTATATATTATTGTATTATATAATTAATATAGTAAATATATTAGATAAATTTATCTAATATATAATATTCATAACGAATTAATATTCATTTAATACATTTTTTTATCATATTATGAAAATTATTAATAATAAATGTATTTTTAACTATTTCAAGTTTTGACGTAAAAGAAGTCATATTAGTTAAATTGAAAAGTTTTTTATCGTGTTTCTTTTTAAATGAAACTGAAAATATAGGTTTCAATGTAAACTCCATTTTATTAAAGAAAAATTATTAAAGAAATTTATTAAAGAAAAATTAAATATTAAGCATTCTAGTTTAAAATGCATCTACATCTACAAAATTAAGTAGCATTTTAAACAAAAGGTACGAATAGGGAGAGAAAAATAAAAATTCATACTATTAAAATTATGTTCAGTTAAGCAAAAATTTCAAAATATTTAGTCTTAAAAAAATATGTATTCCTTGAATTTAAAAGTGGACAAAGTTTTCATTCAAATTCATATTTGAATTTTATTTTTCTAAAGTTCTGAGTTAAAAAATTGCCAATAAAGTTATATATATCTTTTTTCGAACTAAAATAAATATTTAGTTCTTGTTTACAAAAAGCATAAATAAAAATAACTATGTCATTTTTACTTTCCAATTTATCCTAGTTCCGACACGGTACAAGTAGAAAGCAGTGCGAATCGCTCAGAGGGAGGTAGTGTCCAAGATAATTACGACTATTTCACACAAAGTACGTAATACAGAATAATTGTGGATTTGCAACTTATCTTAATTAATATTTGGGATTAAATATATAATTGCTAAATATTTATATACGAGACTCTAGTATGTGCATTGATTTTTTTATTAATATATTTTAGTTATGAATTTAAACAATAAATTCTTTTATTTTTATATCATCAGATAATACATATCTCATTAGGTATTTAATTATTATTAATCTGTATTGTACTAGTTTTATTATGAATTAAATACAAAGTTAATTTCGATTTTTTACGAAAGATTAACATTCTACATATTGAATATTATAGTTTTATTTATACAATCATTATCTTTATAAATCATTACTGTCTATTTTGAACTCCTTTTTAAAAATTTTTGTATTATTTACATTATTCATTTTATCAACTTATTTTGTAAGTTAATGTTTTCTTTTTGATTTTAATAATAAGGAATTTATACAAGACTGCACTTTTTTTCGAAAAAAACGATTACTTTATATGAAATCACGTCCATAGGTAGATTTATGTACGTCTCTAGCAAAAACGTATAATTTGTTATATCAGATTCTTATACAAGATTTGTAAATAGAAATATTACTCACGTTCTTGAAATATGTGCTTCATTATAATTTACCATTTTATAATAAGAATCACAGAAAAACAGGAAATATTAAAATTTTTCATTGACATTAAATGTTAATTACATAAAATTGGTAAATTTTTTATTTAGTTACTGATTTAATTATATAAATATGATTATATTTCTTTCTTTATATAAATTAAAGTTAATTGCATACATTTCAAGTATGGATAACTTAATAAAAAATAAAACCTTCAAATATAATACTGTTTAAATGTTTTTATTTAATATATCATCATTTCAAACATCATATTGTATCAGAATAAGTTTTATTATTCTTGAATTAATTTTTACTTACACTCAACTTTATTGTTTTCCGTAAATATTTGAGCGACGGAATTAATATTCGTAAATCCTTGATTCAATTTTTTTGTTCTATATGAAAAAGATATAATAAGATATGAAAAAAGATATAATTTTTATAGATTCCTACTTTTGACAAAGAATAATAACATTTTTAGTTTTATTTTATCACATAAGTTGATTTAACATCATTTACCTTCGAAATAATAAACAGAATTCTACTTAAACATATTCGAAAGTAAAAAACTAAAATAAAACAAATTTATTAAGCATCTCTTATATTTACAGGAAATGGGGAACTGGAAAGGTTAATATCAAGTCATGTTGAGGTAAGCAAGATTGGACGTCAAATAGCCGAAGAGGTTTTAGATTTTCAAAGACGCAGTGATCAAGATTCTTCATCGGGCAATAGTCCGATGTCTGCATCAGAACCTGCTTTACTAAATGTTGAGGTAAATATGAAATTATTTAAAATAATCTCTCTCGTTAAAATAAAAATAAGTATATTTTATATCGAACATTACTTTCATTGATCTTAGCCAATTATTATGTTTATTTCAAATATTTACTGTCAATATTCAAAGACTTATTATTTAAAATATTGAAATATGTAAATAATAAGCTGAAATCTAACAACGTGATATAACAGGTAGTTACATTAACATTTAATACTTAAAATTAATACTTGGTAATAACTAATTATAAAAATAAATAATTAATAAGAAAACTTTATTAAATAAATTCATATATAGTTTCATTTAAACTTCTCTTTAATTTTAAAAAGTTTTTAAGATAATTACTAAAAAACTTAGAATATTAAAATGAATAATTATATAATTAACCACAGAAATTGTTTATTATACATAAATTCGTAAAAAATTAGTCTTTGATTAATTTTTCAATGTTTTATTTCTAAGTCTCAGATAACAACAACTGCTTCTCCGGAACAGATCTCAGAAGTTCATCAGACGATAGGTAGTGACAAAAATAGCAATAATCTCGCAATTATTTATAATCATTTAAGCAGCAACGTGCAATTAAACACCATTGCTAATGATCAAGGTATGTTAAGCAGCAATTATTATTTTCGTACTGGCTTTTAAAAGTTAGTCTTACTTTTACATTAAAATAATATCCTAATATATATACTTAAGAATATATAGAATCAAGTCATTGTAATTTAATTAATTAATAAGATCTCTCCTATAAAATTAATAAAATTTAATAAATTACTAAATACTTTATATATATACATATATATTTTACATATATATATATATATAGACATATACATTTTTGTCACACCAATAATATTACATTTAAACACATATTTTTTAATTGTGGATAATACATATTTATTTATACAATTTTACAATAAATATTCAATGAATACTTAGGTATACTATTCAAATAAGTAAATAAATGTAACTATACTTCTGTTAAGATAACTTGTTAAATCTTATCTTAGAGACAGCTTACAATTCATCAACTACAAGATACATAATAAGATATCAAACGTAACTCGTGATTGGTCGAACAATCGAACAAATTTATCTATTAATAAATACAATAAAAAATTATTATAAATATATTTTTACGTCATTAACTATAAAAATTAAACACAGTTATAAGAGTTCCAGTATTTTACATACAATAAATATTATAAATATTTCTATTTCCTACGGTAAAAACTTTTCTTTGTTAATTTACGATATTAATCTTTAAAATGAAATTTCGTATACTGATGAATTTAGTTACTGACATAAGTATTTGTATATATTTTTTTAATTTTTGCTATTTATTGATAAATAAATTGAAAATAGTAATTTCTTATGAGTTACATCAAATTTCCTAATTAAAGACTATATTTACGATAATACCGCAAAAAAACGCTTTTTTAATATTTCTAAATATTTAAACACATAAGAAGAATAAATACTATTTTAATTTGTTAAAAATTTTCGAATTTTTATTTTAGGAGATAAATGTTAAATACATAATATATTAATTACATTAATATTAAAAATATGAAATACGTATATATAGTTCTGCATCTCCACTCCTGCGATTCCTCAAAATAGTATAGAACGATGTTCACAACAGCTGTATAGTCATTAGTTTATTTAAATAAATTTAAATGATTACAATCTTAAGCTGCAAAAATCTGACTGGACTTTTAGATACGGACATAACTTTGTTTTTTTTTGTTGTATCCTGTTGGTGTATTTGTTGGTCCTCGAATGTGTCAGTGAGGAGTTCAAGCTAATTTCAGAGTTAAGAATTTGTAAATAGTAGAATAATATTTCTTTATTTGCTAATGGATTTCAATATAGTAAGATTCAAATTCATCATCTTGGTAAATTGCTTTCAAAGATCCGACGATTTTGTTCCAGCCGAGATCATGGATGGTTGTAGTTTCCTACAAGCAAGTATACATAACCGTCTCACGACATAAACCTTTCTAATCATTTTGACACATTTAAAGAGATCCTAGTTCTACCCTTGCGTGAATATATCTCACTTATGTATGGTATTAACTCAACATTTTTCTTCTAACTCGTTCCAATCACAGTTAATTTTCTTGTAAATGGCCACCAATTCATGTAAATGGTCTAGAGTACTTTTTCCTCTTTAAAAGATATATCTGTTAGAGAATTAAGATATATCAGTTACATAGCACTTCATTGTAAAGGTACATCGTATTTAAACTGAAGTTCTTTAAGAACTGTCATGTGGTTATTGTAGTTGAGATAGAATGGACGTAAAATTTACATCGTCTATTCTTCCCAAGTCCTCCTCCGACATCGACAATAATAATCCTCACTTTTCAAAACCTCTTCGAAAATTTTGCTTACTATGTCATCTTTCTTTTCCTGTTCACATTCCTTCTTTCCTTATGCTAATTGAGGAGTTACAGACAATAAATGAATTAGGCCTGTTTTGGAAATAGCATCTATTTACTTATTAAACTACTTTTAGTTGTAGTTGTAGCTGATGTTGTACTCAGAATCTACGTAGAAATTAAGTTGTGTGTGAATGAGAAATGACGTTCATGACGTTCATGTTCCATGCAAAAAATGATTTTAAACATCAAATGTCTCGACTAACAAGATTTCCTACGCCCATATTCACATACGACATCCTGAGTGGTGGCAACATTCGCTTATACATAACACTAAAAACAATATCAAGCGCTCTCTAAATTCTTGATACGTAACGTTTAAGGCATTAAAAACTATCATTTGTTACAGAAGAAAATATATATATAGTTGATGAATTTATTACAAAAAACTACTTACTTAAAAAAATAAACATTGTAAGATCCTCTTTTGAAATATTAACAAAGGTTCATTTTTACAGGACCATCAAGTGAGGAGGACATGATGGAAATGATCGGAGGTACAACGATTAGCAAGTCACCTAACCAGGTGCCAACTGACGGTAATGATGAAGCTGCCATGTCTGTGATAATGAGTCTGTTGGAGGCCGATGCTGGACTCGGTGGACCCGTCGATTTTTCTGGGCTACCCTGGCCCTTGCCTTAGTCCCATTTTCCTATTTCCGTTTCCTCGCATCGATGGCACGGATTTATGCGTAATTTTAACTTTTTGGCTTCAGTAATTTATTTTTTACATTTCATTGATTTCCCTTACGACCAAATGCTATGGGGCACACGAAATAGTATAGCCTAGTATTCAAGTATTCATAAACATAGCTTCTAATCCGTGTATTTAGAATATTATATTATTTATATTATAATAACATTATAATACGGTTATTTTAATATTATATAATATAATATTAATATTAGTATTATATAATTAATATAATGTGTAAACAATCATAAAAACTGTACTTTGTGATTTTTCTATACAGTTCACAAGCATAGTTTCTTTTAAGAAAGAGCGTTTCAAATATTTGGTATAATTTAAATTCATATACACTATGAACCTGTATGGTTCATTTAATAAGTGATCTCTATAAAACTGCATAATAAATTAATTTAATAACATTATTTAAACAATATAAATTAGATTATTTTTAACCTTTCTCTAATTAATATAATATTCTTCAAATATCTTTTCCTCCTTTTTCCTATTATATCAAAATTACAATATTAATTATGCCAGATTTGTATGAAATGTGAAAAATTTGAAATTCTATTTAAATTATTTTTTATTTCGTCAATGTTAAACTTAATATTTTATATAGTATATTTAATCTAAGATTATATTAAATTTTTTTAATAAAGGTTGAAATTTTCTTCTACAAAATTGCGATTTTATTCAATAAAAGTGGTTATATAGCAGATAAAGCACACAAAATAGAATCAAATTGAGGGTAGTATTTCAAAACAAATAACAATTAAATTAATAATACAAGAGGAAATATTAAAAACGAACTTTCGTTTGATTTATTTTTTCTGAAATTAAATGTTTTATATACTTTTCTTCAAAACAATGTACTTCTAAAAATCAAAAGTTACTAATTTCAAGTATATCATAATTTTTAATTAAAAACAAGTTTTACTTTTATATCGACTGATTTTATTAAATATTGAATAGATTAGACTAACTTATACCAATAATCAAACTGCTGACGTATCTTATCGTTGGTAAATGATGATTGCATCTCATTGATTTTATATTGGTGTATTACTCTAATATTACTGAATGCAGCATATACTGATAGATTTGCAAAAATGTTTGAGTCACTAATAATTACAATCTCTAACATATTAAAACAGTCATTCTTTTACCATTTTAAAGTATTTTATTATTAATTTCCCTCCAATATCAATTAAATGAAACCTTCTAATCGATTTCTGATATTTACAAGATTATTTTGCATAGTTTCCTCTATTTTAAAACTATGTAATTTCTAATTTACAGATTAAATAACTAAATTTTTACACAACTCCGTACTCTTTCCACACCCTGCTGAATGAACATTGATTATTTTAAAGTAGATCATTTTAAATCATTATCACTAAATTTAATTACTAAATCATTCTTAATATAATTATTATTAGGAAGAAATTTAAAAATTTTAAATACTCTTCAATTGAAAATACCTCATGTAACATATATATCAATCAAATTCAATTTGTCATACAAATTAAAAACACAAAGTCACTTCCGATTTCAAATCTATTTTGTGAAAATATAATAAATTCATTATCGTGCTACACTAAGATATTTTTCATAAATGATATGGTGCTGTTTTATAAAATAAAATAAACTTTTTAGTTTTTCAGTTCTTATATAATTCTTTCTTCACAGTAAAAGCATTTTCCAAATATATTAGTAAAGACTTTATAGCACTGATTTTATAATTAAAGAAACATTGTGTTAATATGTGAAGAAATATTTCACATGAACATATTTCTAAATTCTACAAAAATATGCGAAACATTAAATTAATATTATTTTATATAATTTAAATTAAAATATTAAAATTAAAAAATTTAAATTCTTTAATTATATAAGTAGGTTTTTACTATTACAATAAAACTCAATTTACAAAATCAGTATACAATCTTAAACTGATAATTTATAATTACGGCATTTGAGAAATTTTGAAAATTTTCATATATTAGAATTTATACAACTAATTTTTATATAGTTATAGTTATAGTTATTTTATACTTATATATATTATAAATATAATATATTTATAATATATTATTTTTATAACATTATAGAATTATAATGTTTATAATTAAAATGTTTTCTAAGTTTTGATTTATCATACATAGAATTAAATTCTTTTGTTAAAAAAAAATGCTTAATTTATTCATAATAATAATTATATAATATATTATAATAAAAAATTATAATATATACAACAACAAGTGAAAAGTAATAATTTCGATTTTTCAGAATTTAAAACTTTTACATTTGAACACAATTTTGTAAACTTTCAAATCAAAAACGAAATAATGCTAAAATCTACAAATACTATCCATAAGAAATACTTGTGAATGGTGTACTTTTAAATAAGTAAACTTACTTATTAATTATGGTCGATGCTTTTAAAAATAATTTTCTTTTGAAATTGTTGTAAAAATTTCTATAATTATTTTATATTGTTTTAAGTAAGAAAAACTTACTCCGATCACTTTTAATTACTTGTATATCAAATAATCTGCTTTTGAATGCATACTTGATTTTTTATATCTAACATTGATCAATCAAATTGGCAATGATATATTCCACTTCAAGTTGTTATTTCATAAACTTTAATGTATGTTTTCTAGATTAATTATAACTTACGTAATAATAAAAAAATTTAATTTGATTGTAAATATTAATGTTTTCAAATTGAAAAAGTGCTTTTTTAAAAAATTTATTCGAAAATAAAAGGAAAAATTATTTTACTATTTTTACACCTTCAGCATTTCGTTGATAGTCTAGTACACAACTGTATAAACTTATAGATTGTATTTCATAATGTTCTGGAGTTATCCAAGTCACGTAAAATCTAAGATATATGTAATAGTTTATATAGAGAATAAAACAATTTAATAAATAAATAATATCTGGTACAGTATACGCGATATATATTTAATTGTGAGGAATATTGTATAAATTATGGCATTTAAAAAGATTTTTAAATATAACTTATTGTTTCAATGTAAAAAGTTCAATGTAATATTTATAATATATATAAATGCAAAAACTGAATGTACGTAATTAAATTATAAGAATAAACATGAATACAAAATGAAGATATTTTCTGATGGAAGAGATACAATACAATATTCTTTTTTTCTTTTAATTTTATGAAAAATTTTAACGAGAATGAAATGGTCTTTCCCCGATTCTTATCTTTTTATTTTTTTTTATTTTATGTCTATCGTAAACTTATTTTCTAAGAAGAGACGTGCTGTGTTTGCAGAACTAAACTCTTGCTGTGAACAACACGGATTACACCGGGATTTGTAATAAAATGGGTCGGTTTTTAAAAATAAGCAAAGAAAGGTTATTATTGTTAAATCAAGTATATATTCTGAAAGTTTAATCCTTATTTTTACACGATAATATAAGTAAATTTGAATCTAACCACTGAAAGACATTAAAATAAGTAAAAGCTAGAAAAAGAATGAACTTTAATTGTCAATCTACGAATTACACAAAGAGTATTCGAATTTGCAGTATAATATACACGTGATTATCTCTTAGCGGAGTACCCAATGGTGGTGGTGATTTTCGGAAGAAAAACAGGATATGATACGCCAAACAGTCATATTGAGGAAAAAACCCGGTGTGTTAAGCAAGGTCATAAAGGGGACATAAGCAAATCTTTCCAACCAATTCAACTTGTCTGATACATCAAGAAGAAATACCATCTTTTTCTGTGCGTAAAGCCTTTTTCTTGTCCTACGCTGGGTTCCCACTCCTTGTGCTGGGGCAGCAAGGAAGGTGATGCGCGGGTTCCAGGTGCGCATGAAGCATGAGAGAGTGGAGAGGGTAACGCGTCGTGGTAACTGACGTGATTGCCCGCCTCTGCTACTGTACATATTAAGTACTTACCGTTCTGCATAGTCGCCCATATACACATAAACTTACACGCGCGCACGCTCATTTAATGTTTCTAATTTTTTTTTATAATCCTTTTCTTTAGCGACAGATATCTCCCTTACAAAGTTAAAAATGAAAACTATGATTAATTAAAATAGATTAAGCATTTCCTTAAGAACAATTGTATTAGACAAAATTACGTTTTTATATAAATATATACTCTTAGATAATTAATATGTATTTATTACGTTACTTATTTGTAATAAATATTGTTTATTACATGTAAAATATTACATTATTCGTATCATATTATAGTATGTAAGTATATGCTTTTACTGACAAAATTACATAAAAGAAACATAATTTAAATTACACTATTCTGTGTTAAACTTGTTTTTTTAATTAAAGTAATTTAATATACGTAATTATAAGAAACCCATTCAAAATGATCAATTTAACATAAACGAATTATTATGGTTTATAAATAAATGTATTTAAGTATTTGAAACATTCATAGATACAGATATTCAAGATATTGTTTTTTTTTATATACGTACATGTAAAATTTACTTTTTATGTATGTTAGAATACACACATCTATCTATGTTAGTGTAATTACAGATTTAAAAATTATCAGTTCATTACGTTAATAAAATATACAAGATGTCTTAAGCCTTTAAATAAAGTAACTTAAAATTTTTACATGGATGAAAGTAGAGAAACGGGCGCTTGCAATAAATAACTAGATCTTTCCACTTATTCTGTTTATTCAAAGAAAAATGATCTCTTGTGTGTTTATTAGTAACATAAGAAAAATTAAGTTCCTCGTCAACTATTTCAAATGCTATATAACAAATCGTAAATAAATAGTATAAAACAAGTGGTAAATTTTACAATATTGTTTTTATATTAATGAATACTTAAGCACAAATGTGTATATTTAATAATTAAAAAATTTTAATTAATATCTTTATAGTTAAATAATAAAATATATATTTGAATTGAACCAAAGACGTAAATAAAACTTTTAATGTTGCTAAAAGATATCCAAAGATTCAAATTATGAAATGTGAACTATGATGTTTTCGTGCATTTACCTGCTTCTCAATTAACAGAAACTATCTATTTTTCTTTTAGGTATAAATTATATATTTTAAACTTTTATAAAAAACAACAATTATGTGTTAAATTTATCATATTAGAGGTTCCATACAGAAATAATATTACACAATCATAAAATTCATATAATAAAAATATATTTATATTAAAACCTTTCTTTATGTAGGTTACAAATTAATTTAAAATTGTTCTTATATTAATTATCTATAATAGTATATAAACAGTATATCTATTAAAAAAACTTAAAATATTAAACAAAATAAACCATCCGTTGACAATTTTAATTTAACCTCTATGTACATAAAAATTTTTTTCAAATAGAAAACTTGTTTCTTTTATATTGAAAAATAAAATAAAACATTTTTACTATTTAAGACTTTTTTAATTATATTTTAACTTTTTAACTACTTTCATTATCTTCTTCCTTTTTAACCTTTTTAATGTAATCTAAATTGTTTTGAAATAAATTTTGAAACGATCTATTCTTTTTCACATTATCGTCACTTTTTTATGATCATGAATTAAATTAAAATCTACATCATTCTTAATTGCGCCAATTTTTATTCAGTCTTTCTTTTCAATTTCTTCTAATTTCTTCAGTACTAAATTAGTGTTTTTGTCTGATTTTTTACGTTTTTTCTTTACAAATTCTGGTACTTATTTATTTTCTAATTCATTATTATTATAATCAAAGGATCGGCATGTTTAACCTCTTATACTTCGTTTTATAACATATTTTTATTTTCGTTTTCTGGTTCTGTTTTAATTTTGACAAATAGTGGATCAAATTCTAGTTCTGATTCAGGTAATTTGTGTTTCTTTTTATGCTTCTTTTGTTTAAGATCTTTATATTCTAAGCCATTATCTGAAATATTATTTTTTATAGAATGAATTAAAGGTTTTATGGTAGATTTATACTTTCTTTCATCTTCTGTATCCATAAATATATCATCATTTATTATTAAATCTTTTTGCTTTTCCAATTTTTTCTTTGATACTTCGTATCCTTCATTATTAGACTGATGTAATTCTATGACAACTGACAAATTCTTAATTAAAGACTTTTTATGTTTATTTTCATCTTCAGTGTCGTAATTTACATCACCACCTACGCATTTCTTTTTTCGTTTTTTTGAAGGAATTTTAAATAATTTTGTTTTTGATTCATCATTTCCTGATATTAATTTTGCTTGTAATGTATATTTTTCATTATCTTTATTATTTACGTTATTATTTTTAATAGAACTTCTTTTTCGTTTTTTCGATTGAGATTTTAATATTTCTGACTCTGATTTTATTTGAATTTCATCATCTAATGTCAAATTTTGTGTGTAACTTTTACTAATGTTTGATTTATACTGCTTTTCATCTTTTGTATAATTGTATTCAAGTTTGTTTTTCCATTTTTCGGATTTTTTAAATAAAAATTCATTCTTTTTTTCATCTGTAACTCTGTTGTCAAATGATTGATTTGTTGAGTTTATTATTAGCGATTTCTGATTTTGTTCATCTTCTGTGCAATTAGCTTTATTATTATTAGATACTTTTTTGTATTTTTTTACTCGACTATTAGGGACTTCTTTTTCTGCATCACTGATATTATAAGGAAATATATCTTGTGCCAACTTTTTAATTAAAAATTTTTGTTTCTTTTCATCTTCTTCATTATTAAATGAATTGTTATTTTCAACACTCTTTTTTTGTTTCTTTGATACATGTTTCGATACTTCTAAATTAGAATCATGTAAGTCATGAAAAATCAGATTTTGCTTTATTTTAACATTTAGTTTTTCATCATTTTGATCTATTGATTCTGAAATGAACTTACACGAGGCATTTAGTTTTTTATCATTTTCATCTATTGATTCTGAAACAGACCTACACGAAGATTTCCTTTTTCTTTTCTTTTGTGAACTTGTGATTGTCTCTTGTATATCAAATTTCTTTTTTAACTTTTTAATAGATTTTTTCTCAGATTCACTTTCTTGATTCACTTCAACATCAGAATCACTATTAAAAACAATTCGCTTGTTTTGTATTTTTGATATATTTTTATTATCTATGTCTTTGCCTGCAGTATTCCATCTTGTGATTTTATAAAATTCAGACTCATAAGTAGCTGCAATTTGTTGATTGAAGAGACGACAACCATTTAAATATTCTCTGAAAATTAAGTATAATAATTAAAATGATAAGCTAAAAATTTTATTTTATTTCAAATGGGTGGTACTTACTCTTCATATATTAAGCCACGAATATATGGAAGTCTTGCTTTATAATCTATCTCATCAGGTGTGAATTTTACTTCCTGGCCAAGTTTTATTTTATAGCCAAGCCAATCTTCCTGATTCTCAGTATCATCAGGTTTAGGAACAGATATATTAAAAGCCTTATGAACTAAAATACCTATATGATTTGTACCTTTTTTATTTACAAAACCTAAAATTAGAAAATAAATTTAATAGACTAAATTAAATAGCTTATATAGACGAATATTAATATTATTATTTAAAATTGAAAAATACTTTACATGTTCAATAAAATTAAAATAAAATGTAAGAAAATAAAGAAAAATAAATAGTCCCTGTACTAGTATATAATATTCTCTTAGATATTTATTTTATAAATAATATTACAAACCTTTTAAACTTCGACCTATTTCTGGTCTAAAAATATAAAAATCTGCTTCTATATCTATATGTATGAAACATGTATCATATAATATATCTCCTAATGGAGACAAAATTTTTGGGTTTCTGTAAGCTATTAATAAACCATTTAATCTGGAAGTAAAAATTTATAAAAATTTTATATTTTATAATAAAATACAATATTTTCAGATATAATATATAGATATAACCTACAAATAAACTAGTTGTTTTATATTTTAAAGTATTTTAAAATATATTAAAATATTTAAAAATTAATTTGTCTTACTCTGAATCGTAAGAATTGAGGTTTGCGTTAAGAATTTCCCGAAGAGCTTCGTTTAAATTTATTAAGTGAAATGGATGTAATCCTAAATGCTTTCGAATTCGCTCTAAATATACACACGAATCTTCATCTTCAAGTAAACCTGTCAGTTCTAAGTTAGTCCATTGAATACCAGTTGTTTTAAATCCCATCGCAATTTTGATAAATATAAAAAACACTTTTTCTCGATGATGAATAACAACACCAAGATTATGCCAAATCGCATCCTACAAATTACACGTGACACTCATTCTGCTTATGATGCACATGACATACGATCAGAAATTCGAAATTCATTGATTTTCATGAAAATTGTAATTATGAATTTATTTTATGAATTGAAATTATCTTAAATAAATTTCATCTCTTTGTGCAATATATCTACATTTTTATAAGATAATTATTCTGTGCCAATCTGTTTAATATACGAAAAGTAAACAATGGGTTATTATAAAAGGTAGGCGTTAAATAAACGGGAATACATTCTAGGAAAATTTAAAATGATTCGCTTTTCATATATTTTAAAATATAGATATGAATTCATGGTTATCAATATCTATTTCCTATTTAATAAATTTATCAATAAATATGAATTATGTATAAAATTTATAGATTTAAAATTTATGCTTGGATACCTTTCGAGTAAAATTTTTTAGTAGTCAAAACCATAGGTCTCATATAATATCATACAGAGATTCTATGAACTAAACGAGGGAAAGTCATTTATTTGTTATATTTTTTATAAATAATAGAAATATATTGCACTTTCAATACGCTATTGAGTCAAAGTGTTAGCTTGATCGTACAATACTTTATAAACTAGTAAAAAAGATATATTTTATTTGTATAATAGAATATATAGTTTTTCATTCTTTTAAAATGAACATTTAGACCTGACCTTTAGCAGCTTCATAAAATTGCGCTCATTTCACGTTCTGTGTTCCGCTATCCAATCTTGATTTTGTGGACATGTGTAGTTCCAAAATTCTAATTTATCTTTATATAAATTACAATTGATAAAATTTGTTTACAAACCAACCATCATAATGTGTTCTATCACGAACTGTAATAAAAATTTCAAAGTTTTTATATTTAAACATCAGCCAATAGATCATCAATATTCAATATTAAATATATATACTCATATACACACACCTAGAGAGAGAGAGAGAGAGACGCATCTCCAATTGCATCCTCCAAAATTATCTTTTTTTTAAACTATATCTTTTCCAGATTTCGAAAAAAAATATCCTTATTTCATAGTGTCTATAAAAAACGATATGTATAAAAACATTAATGATATTATTAAAATTTTTATTTTTAAAGAATGTAGAATTAAATTACAGATTTTGTTTCAACACAATATTTATTATAAAAACATTAAACCCAGTTTTATTAAAATTGGATATGGGCATGCATAAATAGCTTGGGGGTTAAACAAATGTAAGATTAATCACGAGAGTAATAATAAATGTAGATATTGTTTTGCTACATTTATCAAAAAAACATTTTTTGCAATTGTGCCCTCGTTTTTCCATGAAACCGATTATAAATACATCGATCTCATATGTAGAAAAGTTTATATCTCATGAGCAATCATTATTTTATGTCTATTCTTGTTTTTAATATTGCATTCTAAAACATTTTTTATTGTACCAGTGCGGAAACTTGGAATGACAAAAAGTGATTTAAAATTATAGTAAATTATAGTGGTAACATAAGATATACGTGAATGAAGCTAGAAGTGGCAATAAATAGCAGATTTATATAAAAAAAAATAGAATAATAAAGGAAGCTGCGTAATACATAAAAAGGAACATGAAAAAACATGAAAAAATATTACACAGATTTCTTAAAATACCCTAACAATTGTTGAATTATTACTTTAAATTAAAAATTAGGTATTTAGTTAGAAATTTTTTAAAACATGCAGATTGTTTGTTATACAGAAAAGCGTATATCGCGAAAAATAGTGAATATATTTAGCAAATATTTATATCGAGAAAAAGCCTATTATCTCTTTATATTTTTACGATATCATGTCAGTTTATTTTTTTAATCCCTTGGATATACCATGTGCAATCGGATTTTTACGATATATATGTATGTACACGTTAGACTAAATTATTTTTTTCTTATAGATAAAATAAATATAATAAAAAAATGTTTATTTTTATTAAAATAAATTAGAGTGTGTAAATTAGCATTAGCTTAATTATCCAGAGTAAAAGTAATCAATTAAAAATTAAACTTTTAATGATATAATCAAATAGTAAAATAATAATATCACATTGTGTAGTTGTTTGTTTGAATTGAATCAAATTTTAAGTATTTTTTTAATTTCCATATAATTTATATTTTGTTCATGCATTGTAGAAGGTTAAATAATATTCAGTTTTTATTAAATAGAGTAATTGTGAGCTCAGTAATCGTGAATTATATTATTTCTAATCAATTCATATTTACTTAAATTTATCATTTATTAAAGAATATCTTCTGTAACTTCTTTGGTATCTTACACTCATTGATTTACTAATTTCCAGTGCACAGTATTTAATTAAAAACTAATGTTACACATGTAATTTTATAGAATATTGTAAATAAAAAAATACTAATTTATTATAAAAAAGTATGCTGCTTTATGTTTTGAATTATAGATAAAATTTTATGAGGATATTTAAAAATAATAACAGTATTAAACTATATACCTGCTCTTGATCAATGGTTAGAACTAAAATAATTTTCTGTCGGTAGTAAATTTGTTGATCATCAAACTGCAGCAACAAAATTGAAAGAAATTAGTAGATAATTTTAAGTGAAGTTAGAATTTTCTAGAATTTCGAAGTTAGAATTTTTAAGTTAGAAAGAATGAAGACATTTTTAAAATTAACTTAAGGCAATGTAGTGGCAATTTATCCTATTAATATCCACTAGTGATATAAATTTCAACTATGAATCATAAAATGTAACTTTTATTACAAACTATTATTCCATTTGGTATTTTATCTATGGAAATTTTGTTGGAAGTTTATAATTTTATCTTACATCATTTTTATACATCTCGGTGTTTAAATTAGATATAAATCTATTGTTAAAAGAAGCATTTTTGTTATTGTAAGTGTTGCAAAAAGGAATATTATTAAAAAAAAGAGTTTATCAATCGATTTTGATGTTAGATATTATGTTTTTGTGAATCCTAGCAATTTATAAATTTCAATGTTTTTTTGTATTAATTTATTATTCATTTTAGTGGATTACTTATAATTATATTATAATCCATCGTAGAATTATGAAGTAATTGTTTTTGTATAATGTAAGAATTTTTAGCCATTTTTATAATTTGTATATGCTTCAATAAAATTTTTTTATTTTATGCTTTACAAGAAGCTCTACAAAATATTTTGTTTTTTACAATTTTTGAAATTTAATTCTCATTCGAAATATTGACATTTTTTTTAAATTTCCCATCAGTTTGGTTCTGCGGTAAACGTAAAAGAATTTCAAGATTTAATAAAGTATATAATCTGGCTGTTTCATTTTTATTAATTTTACGTGTATTTCCTTAATTGATATTAATGTTATTTAAGAGCTAAAAATGAATTGTGTTATATATTGTTCATTATTGAATAAATAGAACGCGACAAGAAAAAAGTGTGCTGGGCAATTATAATAGAATTATTAAAAATTTTTGTTTTTTTCAGTTTTTTAAGTATCTATATTTAAATAATTGTAAAGCTATATTATCTATTTTATTTCTATTTGAAATAACGTTTTCGAATACATTTTTAATCATAAAATATTGTTGATTTTTTGGGATAGATACAATTGTAGTTAGATGGTAGTTGAAAACTGTATCTTTGTCCTTTCAGACTATTATATCAACTTCTTAATATTCTTTGACACAGAGATTTGTTATTAATGGTCTGTTTCGTTTCAGCTTGGTAGTTCTTATAGATAAATCGCGGTTTATTCAATAAAGCTTACAAACATAGCTTCTTAATTAGAGTTTTCTCTTTTCATTATTTTTCAAAATTCTTCTTTTTTATTTGATAAACAAGCTAAAATGACGCACGAGGTTAAAGTCAATAAGGCACAACTTGAGAAAATATAGTTCATATGTCATATTTTGTCAAAACTTCGTTGTAATTTGTAAAAAATGTGTCAGAAATTTTTAAAATCGCATCTTTTAAATTTTATTTTCAACAAAAATCGTAGTTACATTTATATAAATTTTATAATTTATTATAATTTTTACAAATTTTATTAAATAATTTTAAATTAAATGGATGTGGCATTTTCTGATGTGAAATATCACATCCACTTTTACTGCATTATAGCCTTCATTATTTCTTTTTACTTTTCTTCTTACAAAATTTTTATAACTTTAGTTTTTTGACAGAACTATCAGTGATTTATTGTGCTATTTATCTCTATAATGATGCATATTCCTGCCTTTAGTTACACATGACTATTTCTTAGTAAATTTATCTAAACTACATGTATTCTACTTAATAGGTTTACCATGAATTACACCACGTATATTAACAATGAGCATGACAATAAATTTATAACAGAAATTCTCATCTACTTTATTATTCTCAGCTACTTTGCTATTTATAATAAAAATAAACAAAATAATTTTGTAGTATTATAAACTTACCACATATTTATAAATATACAAATACATATAGTTCTTGTTTAAGTATTTGTTTTTTAAATATTTAGAATATAATCAATAAAAATTTTATAAAAAACACTAATGTGAATATTTACTTTTCCAGAATGAAATTTGTTATTTAACTTTAGACAAATTCCAATATTAACAGCTAAAATAATGTAACCATAAAACAATGGACCACCGCTATCACTCTTAAATATAATATTATGAAGATAATATATGAAAAATGTAAAAAATGTAGTTTTGCATTTTTAAGTTTTGAATTTAGGCACAAGATATAAATAAGTTCAACTGAATAACTGCTTATTCAAAATTCTATTAAGGTTTAATACTGTTATTTTATACAAGAATCTTCATTAACTACCATGTTATTATATTAAAAAATAAAAAAAATTAAGATGTAAGTACTTACGAAATCTAGAAGTGTATTTGGTTCTGCAATAGTACAAAGTCAATTTTCAACCAGATAAATCAGTTCTCCCTGAATCATTAGTTCATTATTTGGAATAGTTGAAACAATTGCTGGAATAATACTTTGGATGTTTCATTCAATAACTAAAAGTTTATTCGGTGCTTAACTCAATATATTTTAAAATATTATAAAATATAAATGAAGAAAGAGATTACAAGTAAAAGAAATTATATATCTATATTTGACTATCGTTTAAGAATATTACCTTTATTATAGCAATATCATTTCCCATGTATTCAATAGTTTGATTAATTTGTTCAGCCCATTAATTATATGATAGCCACCATAATGGCACATTTATTTTGCCACGCCTTAAATTAATTGTTCCAACGATCACTACAATACGTATATCACTATGACATTCAGTAAAACAATGTTGAGCTGTTAATACACTAAGTAAAATAAGTGTTCCAGTGCATGTAATAATTTCATCCTTATGAAGTTCACTCTTTATTTGCTTAATACCTACAACGGAAGAAACTTCATTTTCTTTTGCTTCTCTCATATTGTAACCAATTATTGCTTTCATATGTAGAAAATTACATTGATTATATAAGAGACATAAATATCATTAGTATTTGGTAATAACTTATTTAATTTTTATTTTATAAAACTAAAACAAATTTACATTACTTACAAAATATTATAGTTTGAACAAATATGAAGACGGTTTTAAGGTACATGTTTAAAATAACTGAATAGCAATCATTGCTTGTACTAATTTAAATTAATCATTTACAAAGTAAGTACAGATATGAAATAGTTTTCAGAAAAAATAGACTGATAAGAACGAAGAAATAAAAGAATAAACATTTAAAGAAAAAATTGCCATTAAATTATATTCATTAATTATGTTATATTTAGATTTAATGGGTATTTTAGTGATATTATAATTTTTTATATTATAATTGAATTTAATTAGCAAAACTTTAAATAATTGTAATAAATTGTAAAAAAATAGTATATTACTAATCACTATATATATACTCACATACATGAAAAATATATAATACATAAAATTATGTATTACTTTCAAATTTATCAAGATTTAATATTCATATATAATAATATATTAATATTTCTTAATAATTTTTTAAACATTTAGTAAGTATTCGGATTTATGAACATAACATTCACTTTTTATAATAACTTGAAAGTTAGGCAGATTTTTATTACCTATTAAATAGTGTAATTTTAATTTTATTATTTTTAATACTAAGAATGTTATGTTGATTTTAAACGCAGCCAAATGGAAAATTTTTCTTTGAATCCCCGAATACATCATTCATATAATAAATTTGGTTTAAAAATTTTTTTTAATCGATATAATATTTTTGCTGTTTTTATAAATATATTAATTTGTTTTTAATACAATAAGAAATTTATTACTGTAGTATGCTACCTCTCATCAGATTTTTCAACGAAAAATCGTAGTTTATATATTTTACCTTAACTCACTTTAACGTGAAAACGTAATATCCAATAATCATTTGCATTTACATACTGATAACCTATGCATGTAGGCAATTTGATGATAAAAGTTGATACACTTTGCCCAACTCTCTCTCTCTCTCTCTCTCTCTCTCTCTCTCTCTCTATTACACATATGTATTTTTCAGCTTTAAGCCAATATATAACGATTATCTTACCCATATATAAATACTTTCATAAAATCGCGTATTTAAAACTAATAGAACATGACTATTCTTCCTCCTGTAACTCTCCAGTCGCCGCGTATACAACGGTCGAGAGCATTTATGGCTGTGCACGTGACGCGTCTTCGTTGCTTGTCTCTTGCTCGCATCTTTACCTTATTATCATGCCTAGGGGGGTTTATTTTACATTACAATGTTTATATTTAATTAATTCTAGTTCAAATATTTCGTCATTTAGAAGCTTTACAAATATATGTTTATTTATATGACGAATATAAACGAAATTTGAATCATTAGAAAATTGAAATATAATATTGAGATGTCAACAATAAAAAAGAATTAATGCTATTAGCACAAATTATACCGTACGTTAGTAATTATGTTTGTTCTTTTCAAGTTTCATATAATCTAAATAACTTCTAAAAAAGATTAAGTTCCAGTTTCGTGTGATTTCTATCTTTTATTTAATTGTATTGGAGATCTCATTTGTAAGCATCTCAAATCTACTTCCTAATATATAATTCGAGTATATAATTCATGCTGATTTTAGTTATTACGAAAATTTTATTTTCGTAATATAACTAATTAGTGATTATTGTTACATACAGATTAAGATATTTGCAATATATAGTCAATTTTATAATTTTCTAAGATTCATTTATATTAAAACATCAAAGCTGTAACTCTTTTTCGAGTTAACTCATTTATTGTGTTATCAATTGAAAACTGTTAAATGGTAAGTACCAATTTTCTTTTTAACATTCAAAATAGGTTATAAGATTATAGTCTGAAGCCTTTCTTTACGACACTCTTTTCTCATAAAGTCTTTTGCAGGTATAAAAAATCACTTATTGTACTAGATCCGTAATCCTAAACTAAGGTTTCGGTGAAGCTATATGATGATAATATCGTTGTAGATAGATATAGTATAGTGCCGTCTATGGCCTATATGTATTGTATTATTCTCAACGATATCTTTGAATAAAAATAATTTTCATGATGATAGTAAAATTTACATTGCAATTATCTATTTCTAGAAATTCTTTATTTGCCAACTAGAGATCCATTTACACGAATCCTTAATTTATTCAAAGTATATGTATTACTGTAAAATTTTCCATATATCTTTTAAAAAGTAGCATTTCTTTACAGAAACTAATCTCATATTATTATGAAACCAAATGGTACTTCAGAGCATGTATTTTTATTAGTATAGTCGGAACTATCGGATACTTAAGAGTTAACACCTTAACAAAAGAGTTTTATTTTAAATTAATTTTTCTATAGGTACTGTCTATACTTTCTTAACAATCAAATGATAGATTGCATTTATAAAAATTTTATATTATATATTGCATTTTTCGTATATTAATTTATCACATATATGGAACAAAATGTATTCAGCGATGAATCTTGATATTACCAATTTCTAATTTTCATTAGATATAAAAATATAATACTTTGTCAGAACCACGGCTTTCTTTGTATTTATGTAGTTAGTTAAAATAATTTTTTACGGATTGTTAAAGCAAAGGTATTATAGCATAGGTTAAAGCAAAGTAATTTATAATTCTATACTTTCACAAATATAGAAGTATTGTGGAATCATTTTTATTAATACACTGTTGAAAAATAAAATATGCAATTGAAAAATAAAAATATATTTATGAATTTATTCATAAAGGAAAGGGGTTACTATATTTGTAATAATATGAATGCATATATTTATATAATATTTCAATATATTATTACATTATTAAACTATCATATTAAATAACTGTATGATTAATGAAAAGTTCTTTATTCAATGATATATAATAATTTTTTATTATATTTCCTACGATTTTTATATTAATGCAGCATTAATAAAATCTCTATAGGATGCAATACTACTATGGACGTTAGCTTTTCTAGGATGAAACTGGTTGTTCAAATTTGGATAATTTCCAATATTAACACCTACAAGTACATTGTTATAGAAAAGTGGACCACCGCTATCACCCTTAAAATATAACAAGATTTGAAAATATTTATTGCAGTATGAAAAGAAAAATAACAAACACTTTTACTTAAGAATATTAACTAGAGTTATTGTATAATTCATAAAAATTTTATAATTAAAATATCATAATTATAAAATATCAATAAATTATAAAATATCAATAAATTATAAAATATCAATAAATTATAAAATATCAATAAATTATAAAATATCAATAAATTATAAAAATTATATAATCAATAAATTATAAAATATCAATAAATTATAAAAATTATATAATCAATAAATTATAAAACTTTCTTGTATTTAATGTATATAAAATGTATTAAAACGAAATAAAAGAAAATTGTTAATATACCTTTTTTTGATATGCCATTTTATGACTAAAAAAACTAAATACTATGTTAAGGCATGATTAAGAAATTGGTTCTAGAAATTGTTTCAATTTAATAAAAAATGACCAAACATATATTATATAATGTAATATCCTAAACTAAGCTATCGAAATTAATATTCGAATTGTTTTCCTAAAATATAAAAAATGGTATAAAAATGAATACTTACATCATCTGTTAGTGAATATGGTGTTTTTATTGTACAAAGCATTGATTCAGGGATACTAACTCTTTTTTTTTCTAGCTGAAGTGCTAAATACATGCACTGCCCAAGAGATATTATTTTGATATTAACGGTTTGCAAAATCAATGAAAAATTGCCAATATTTGTCAAACCCCATCCAGCTATCACTACAGTCTTTCCATACAAATATTCATTTGGTATTGAAGAAATCATTGCTGGAGTGATTACACGATTACGGATAGATACTTTCTTGAATAGCTAAAAAAATATTTCTAAATCTTTGAATAGTACTTTTTATGATATAAAAGTTAAAACTTAATTTTTCAAGAAAAAAATATTCTAATATTCTTTTAAATAGAAATTTACTTTAATTACAGCAATATCATTGATTGTGTAGCGAATAATTATATTATGACTAGTAGCCCAATTTGCATATGTTAACTACCACAAAGGATGGAAATTTTTACCCTCTAATAAATTAACTGAACCTGCAACTACTAGAAAATGCGCGGATTGTATTTCATTCGCACAGTGTTCTGCTGTTGCAATATGGAAGTACGTAATAAGTGTTCCGCTACACCAAATATTTTGTTGTAGTTCAGAAGATCCATTGTCTTTTATAAGACAAACGACAGATGAAAATTCTTCATTTCTAGCTTGAGTAATATCTGCACCAATCAATGCTTCTACGTACCGGAAAGTATATATATAACCTATAGGATAAAGTCCTCTTTAATAAGATAATAAAATCATTACTATAAAACTATTAAGTTTTATTCTATTAAAAATTTAAAATATAATTTATTATTTACCAAATACTACAGACTGAATAACAAGCAAGATGGTTTTACTCTGCATGATTGAACAAAATATAAAATTATGTAAAATGAATAAATAAACTGTATTAGCTAATACATATCTGAATATATTCATTTAATAGTTATAAATATATTTGTGTATATGTATATAAGTGAAAGTAAAAACTGTTTCTTACGTAACATATAATAAAGAAGTGATAAAAAAATGATTAAATTATTATTGCAGGTATAGATAATTTTCAAAACTAATAAATACATTTATGTTTCTTTAACATAAATATACGAGTAAAATATTTATTCAAATTCACATTTGATTTTAATTGCAAACATTAGAAGTTAACTAGTATTAAAATAATTCAATTTATATTTTTTTCAAATCATCGATAAACAATAAACCCGTCAAAAAACCTTAGTTTAAAATATTTTTTCAATTTGTTAAGTAAACGCACGAATATTATAAATAGTATATAATTATATATAATTATAATATTCTGAACGGTATTTTTTTCGGAGTATATAATTACATATTACGCGAAAAATTCCGTATATTATATTCTTATTATTATATGTATTAGACCTACTTTCGTATTATTTATATACTTTAATATAGTTTTATAAATAATTCGTAACGTTATCGCATATTTACGAATCATCATTTTTTCATAGCATATCTTCAGTAAAGTGAATCTGCGATCTTTAGATAGGTTGTAACGACTATGTTTATGTGTTACGGTTTTCTTCCTGTGATGTACTAATGTTCTCTTTCTTCGCGGAGTTCTTTATTTTTGATCACCTCCTTTGAGAAGCTGATGTTGTTGGCTTGAGGCCTGATGGATGACCGTGGCGCCTCGTTACCATTAAAGCCATAACAACTCGTCGAAGAAGGTTCGTTGGGCGGAGAGGAGGGAGTGATTTTAGATTGGATTGACAAAATAAATGAAACTATAAGTAATTAATAAAGAACTCGTTTATTTGCCTCTCGGGCTCGACTACATGACGCTACAAAAAGAGAAATAAACCGAAATTAACACAAATTTAGATAACTCTAACTTAAATCATTAGCTTAAACCTATTTACAGACGATATTAACATATATCAATTTCATACAAAAAATACTTGGAATGTGTCCGATGTACAAGCTCGCGTCCGACTACCCTATACAATATTTTACATATATGCACGCATGCATGCACCTGTACATGACTTACAGAGAACCGCACTGTTCCTTCACAGTTTTTAAACGTTCGTGCAAATTGCATTATCCAGAGTATGCCAAGGGATCCTCTCCCAGGTCAGGATGGACGTAGCAAACCGCTGACGTCCCAGGATGAGAGTACGCGAATCGCGTTGTTTCCAGATCAGGATGAACGAAGCGAACCGCTGGCGTCCCAAGTATGGAATGCGCAAATCGCTTCACTCAGCATTTAATGATAAGCCAAAGGCTGCCACTATGGGGCTGGAATGTCTATAATTTTGCTGGCGATACACAAAGAGTCCTCCGGTGCGACGGTAGAACGCTGCCTTCCGAACTCCTGATACTGGCGTCCTCGATCTATCTGTATACTACGAAAGGCTTTCCTTTTTTCGCTTTTTCTATCATCGCTTAGTGGAGGAAAACATTTCTCCTCCTTACAAGCGTAAGCCAACGCAAGTTTGTGGGCAATCGGCGGTGGTAAAAGCGAGCGCTCTGAGCTGCGTCGTAATTTTTCAAATTTAGCGCGAAAGGGATTTTTGTCGCAAGATTCTTGTGTCGTATTCATTATATGCAGCTTATAAAGACTATTCGTGATTATAATGAATTTATATAAACTTTTTTAAAAATTTATTAAAATTATTTTATTGTAAATTTATTTAAATTATTTTATTATAAATTTATTTAAATTATTTTATTATAAATTTATTTAAAATATTTTATTATAAATTTTTTAAATTATTTTATTATAAATTTTATTATAAATTTATTATAATTATTAATTATTATACTAACATATATTTACTTGAAATATTCATAAATTACTAGGAATCATAAATATAGTAGATATAAATATGATCTTAAATTCCATAACAATAATTTCAGATTTTAATTAAATTTACCTTTAATACAAATTATTTTTATACCAAATATAGTATTCTATACATCTTTTTAATTTGTCAGGATTTTTTTATAGAATAGTTAAAATAGGAACGAATTTATTTCTCAACTGCAATTGATTTAACTTTTGTATAACCCTACGAAATTTAAGAATTTAGATCTCACGCGCACCGGTCATATAAAATTAGGCTTACGTTATACAAAAAAATCTACGGCCATATATCTGCTTATTGGATAGATTATTGAATGCATTTTCTTAAGCGCTATCTATAGGTAACACGGTGAATTACAGTAACCAAAAAATCTAAGTTAACACACACTGCTTTATTTGATTTTTTATTAATAGAAATATAATTCCTAATAAAATTGAACTAAATAAAATTTAAATATAATTCTTAATAAAAAGGGGAAAAATGAATAAATGAAAGGTCATAAATATCTCAACTCTTATTATAAAGCGACTAAGCTTGATAGGGAAATGAGTCAGAATATTCTCTAGAGGAATAATTTGTGTCTTCACAATTCAACACGTCTATAACTCTAATATAAATATCCGTTTTTTCGTTATTTTTTTCGTTAAACCGGTATGTTTCAATTTTCTTTTATACACAATTAACGTAATTTCTATTACAAATTTTGTAGTTACTTCAATAATAATGAGTAAACGTTTTTTAATGTTTATATTTCAAAACAATAATAGTTTTTGAGATAATTCTTAAATAATTCTTAAATAATTAAATAAATGAATATAAATATTTAATAAACTATATTATACAAAAATTCTCAAAATTCTATAGAAATTTCAAATAATTTTTAAATTTTTTAATCAATGACGTTTCAACAAAACATAATATAATACACGTGGAAGACACAATGTCATCCAGATCAAAATTCACATGAATTATCATTCTAATATTTACTAAAATTTAAGTCCTTCAATCCAGAATGTGCATCTATATTTATTATTCACACGTGTAATTGACTTAACCAGAGATAATCCATAACAATCGAAGAGTTTATGACGGAGGAATCTGTCGCTAGTATAATAGTGCAGTGAAAGGCAACACAATTAGCATGTAGGTGTGAAAGTATGTGTGGAAAAGGTCAACGGGATATATGCAAAGCATGTAAGTAGTAGTTTGTAAGGACTCGCGGTGATGGGCCAGCTCATCGAGCCGCCGTGGCGCGCTACCTCATCACCGCCTCTTTTGAGACATGCGCGCTTCTAACCCGCGCATCCCCCTCCTTGGCGCCCTGGCCCAAAGAGAAGAGCCCTGTGAAAGTGAAAGAAAAGGGCCCACACGCAGCAAGAGAGGGTCATTCTTCTCGAACTTCCAACCGAGTCCGACTGCTTGGAAAACTCGTTCTCTGCCTCCCCAGTAACGCTGCTTGGCGTATCGAGTCCGCTCCACCTGGGTGTCGTTGCTTAATGCACCGGGTTCCGCCCTTGGTAACACTGCTTTATGTACCAAGTCCACTCTCTAAATTACGAAAAACCCACCGCCGTCACTGCGAGCCCCGCGATAAAAATGTATGTCTTCACAATGTAAATCGCGAAGTAGTTAGTAGGATCGCCGATCAATAATAAGGAAACTGTACTGATTTTAAAATAGATTAAGAATTTTAAATAACATAAAAAATAGTGAGTTCATTTATTTAAATACCAAGAAGAAACTCACAAAAGAACCCCGGTCCGGTTCGAGCTATCTGTAGTAAGGGTTTACTATGTTAGCAATAAAGTAAGATTAAACATCAATAATACGAAGAAAAACGGAGTAAAACCATCACAAGTAGTTTAATAAATGCTTAAAAGGAGGCAGGAATTTGTAATTATTTTACTTAAATATTTAGACTTATAAGATCTGGTATTTCGACATAGATCCTAGTTTTGAAAATACCGATTAATTTAAGTAGATATGTGAAATTAAAAACGTAATATTATTACTGTTCATTTTAAATATTTAATGGCCTTAGAAAATGAAAAAAAAATTAATTAATTTTGTATTTATTCATTGAAAAGTTACATAAAATAATAATTACCAAACTAGAAATAAAATAAATACATAAAATGAATACATAAGAAATACTGATAAATGTATATTTTTTCTTCATTATTTTCTCTTAATATTTAATTATATATAAATCTAATGAAGATAGTAACTTATCCAATGTACAATTCATAATTTATACTCTTATTTTGTATTATACATATTCAACGTATAAATAATTAATGATATATAATTTTTTTTAACACCATTAATATTCTTAACGGTTCTTTATATTTACTTTAATTAACTATTAGTTTAAGAAGTACGATCTGTCTAGAATAAGAAAATACTAAATTAATATCTGCTTCTTTAGCAAACATTTTTTTTATTGTTTTTTATTTCTTATCGACATTAATTCTTAATACCTTTAATAATAAAATAAGAACCGTCGTGAAACATAAAATCGAAAGCATGAATTTAGACTTAAGAATGTACCGTTTGTAATCGTATTCAGATTTTCACTTTAAGCCACAAGTTGGTGTTATATTCACTGCAAAAAATTTTGTGAATGATCACTATGTATATTTTTCATTTCACCTTTACAAGGTCAGAAATTAAAGCATTTTTTGTTTACCAAATAGCGCACTTCTTTTCTGGATTCATTCTTGAGCCTAGCGGACATTGGAAGTCCTGAGAAAACTCGGGCATATTAGATAAAGGTCCAACTACGCGAAATTCGCCAGGACTATGTTCGTCTGTGAGTATTTCCAGTTTAAGCATCTCAGGTCTTTGTTTTGTACACCAAACGTTAGCTGCACTTATCCAAAACATCTGCTGAGGAGTGTAGTCAAGTCCAGGTAATTGAGGCTCAATTCCGTTCTGTTGCACCCACTCATTGTAGGCAAAGTAAGCCTCCTTGATACCGCCATTATCTGCGATGTTCTCTCCTTGTGTATTTACACCATTCAGCTGTAATGCAGAATTTAAGAAGCAAAATTAACATAAATTCACTATTAGAAAATAGTTAGCATTCTAAAATATTCTCAGTTTTTTAAGCAAAAGTTATTTTCTCGATGTGAAGTGATTTGTATTATGATTGTTTGAGAGCATGATTTTTTAATATTATTAAATATTTCATTTTGGGCAACAATATTTTCAAAACTTTCACTTGCTTAAGGTAATATTTAAAGAAATAAATAATTGCAAATGAAGTATTATGTGGCTACATAAAATTTTTCTGTTATAAATTCATATAAAGAATTATAAATAATTATTATAAATACTAAAACATAATTGCATAATAGTTTTGTATAAAGTTACTAATTCTCTGCAATATAATAATGTATTATAACAAATTTCAAATACATATATAAATAATAATTTTAAAATTTTTGTGAAACGGAATCATTAATTATTAAAAAAAAATTTTTATTTATTTTTATTGTCACTGACAATGTGTTTTAAATTATTCCAGAAATGATGATTATACTTTTCAGACCAAATGAATTTATTCTTTATAAATATTCATCATAATTATATATATTTACTAATATATGGTTGTTACGATAGGTCGGATATTCAAGGTTGAAATTGCACATCTCTGTAATCGTTATTTAGTATAATCATAGAAATCTATTTTTTTTCTTATTAAGTGAACCAAAATTTTGTTTTTCTTAATTATATAAGTTTCTGATTAATTTAAAGTAAAGAAATTTTTAACAATTTTTACGTATTTAGTTATAATCAATTACTTCTATTTTTTAATGAAATGCAGAAACACATGGAATTTAAATTAAAGACAATTTCAATTAATACAAAATATTATATATTAGCTACAATAAAGAATGAAAATTGAGTATTAAAAAAATATTAATTGTAAATTTTTTATTTTAGTAATGTAAAAACTATGTGTTTTTATATTTTTATTAATTTATTAATTATTTATGAATTATGAATTTCAGAATTAGTTATCTTATTCTATTAATAGTGGGTTTGAAAATATTTGCTATTATAATTTATAGAGTTTAATTGAATATATTCCATTTCAAAAATACGTCAGATGATAGAAATAAAATTATATTTTTAGAATAAAGCATTGATTTCATTTCATTTTATATAAGCTTTGATTAAAATGTTCATTATTATTTATTATCATTATTTAGCTCTATTTAAAACTATGCTTACAATAAGAGAATATGTATGAAGGTAAAATGCCATCAAAATTTGAATATCAACATAATGTAGAAATTCTTATAAAAATTAAAAAGAAAGAAAACTTGCAAGCCAGTGAAATAAAATATATAACAATATATAGAGAAGAAACAAATCTTATAAATTTAATTTATCAAAATACTATGATCGAAAAGTGATTCACAGGTAGTTAAATACAAACAAAATAATATTGATAAATGTACTAAAATTAATATTTTAACTATAAGATAAAATTGTCGACAAAGCAAGAATAGAAAATTAATATTAAACTAAATTAAAGAATATATTTGATCGTAATAAATTCACTCACATTCAATCCAACTTCTATATCCGTATAATTTCCGTATTGATATATAATACATTGCGCTTTTTGCAGGAACTTTTGCCTTGTTTCCTCTTGCCACCACTCGACAAGATTTCCATGTTTGTCATATTGACTACCTTGATCGTCAAAACCGTGTGTGATTTCGTGGCCCATGACAAAACCAATGGCACCATAATTCATATACTGAGGTCTGTCTTTGTTGAAGAACTCACCTTGTAAAATTCCAGCAGGAAATTCTACAATGTAAAATATAGATATTGCTATATTTAATATATGCTCCAATGACTAAAAAGCTAATATGTATTAATGTAGTGTAACTTATTATAAAATTTTTTCATATTTTATAAGTACAGTGATAATATTTATAAATTTTATTTGTAATATTTAACTAATTATTTTAAGTTAAAATTACAAAAAGTATTTTTTTTCAAATTAATAGAAATAATAATTTTTTTAACAAAATATTTGTAAATATTTTGTCACTGTTAATTATTAAAAAAAATATATTTTTTAAAATGCTATAAAGTAGAATTTAACTTTGAAAACGAGTTTTGCTATTGTCGTTTTGTAATTAACACTCATTAGAGACTGGAACTTTCCTGTTTATCTAGTCATTTTATCCTTTTCGAAAATGTTTAGTTATTTATTACGGTTAAAAGAAACTTATGAAAGTTGAATGGTCTTATAAATTATGCACAATCAATAATTTAATTATACTATAAACTTAATTTTTTTATAGAAGGAACATATTTTAGGTTTTTAAAAACATTGCATAATAAAAAACTGGTTCAAAAATAATTATTTAGAATACATGATAAGTCACAAAGTAATTATAAATTAATTTTGAACGTATTAAATAATCAAAACTATCCTTTACTGTATATTTTGAATATTTGCCTCTTAAAATGATTAATTGCAGTGATACCAAATAATTATGCTGTGATAATAAGTAAGTGGATAATTATTTATATTACTCTTTTATTCCGTAATATGTTTCTATAAAATTCTACAAAATTTTGCTAAAACAGCATTTTAGATATTCATTAATATCTACTTAATATTAATTAAGTTATCTATATATTGGCTTTTATATTATTTAATTTCTGTTGATTAAAATTTTAAATATCTAAATAAAAAAATTCGATAATTTAAAATAAATATTACTATTCTTTTTGTATCAATACTTTTAATATACAGATTAACTTAACTCATTGATTAGTTTTCTACATAAATCGAAAATACGTTCTATTTTTTCATTTGATTTCAATTCTATTAGTTAAGTTAGTTTTATTAAGATTTATTTTATAAATATATGGAAAATAAGTAATAATTTATACAAAACTTGAATTTTTTAAAAATAAATTAAACTATTCATGGAAATTTTCAGTGAAACAAAATCAATTTTTAATTTGAGAAATATTACAATTCACGCCATAATTGAGAAATTGCAATAAAATTACATAAAATATAATTATCGTCTGTTGAATTTAAAAATAGATTCAAATCTTATTTTAATGTTCATAGAATATTTATTATTATTTTAAATAATATAAATAAATAAATATAAAACACATAAATTACATATTTAAAGAAATCGACAAGAGAAAAAATATTCATCAAGATTTATAAAAAATTGTTCGAAGTTGAATTAGTTAATTAAATTATAAATTTCGAGTATTGTTTTTGCCAAGAGCAAAATTTTTATCTCTGGATAATAACAAATTAAACATCTGTATATTATTATAATAAATACTGTAGAAGTCTTTCAATTTTATTAATTATCATTATTCTAATTTTTTAATTGATATATTCATTTATAAATGAATTAACATATTTTTTAATAATTATCAAACGTATTTTCATAATTGTTTATAATTATATTATTATATTAAAGAATTAATGAACAAAAAATAAAATGAATAGGAAATTGTTAATTTTTTACAGTTAACTATTGATATCCCGTTAAATTTATATAGGTCCTACATGTGTTATTTCAAATATTGAACATAATAAGTTTAACTTAGAGACTAATACTTTTAATTTTAATTTTTAAAACATTATTTAATATTAGAATTTAATATTATTTTTATCATTATTGTTATTTTTACTTTTACTATTATTATTATTATTATTAAAATTATTATTATAAGAATTGTATGATTTATAATAAATTTTATGGGTTGAAAATACACATATTAATATTGAAATGTTGTAGCTTTTCAAAGAATTTTACTTTAATAAAAAAAACTACTAAAAATATAACTAATATAAATAGTATTTCAAGTTTTTCAATTGAAAAATACAATGTGTTGTAAAATGATATAAGATAATCGTCTGCGTACGCATGCTATTGTCGTTTGGCGAGTAATAGGCGTTGACCACCGCTGAGTCCCCATACGTAATCCAGTCGCTTTTGTTGACCGGCAGTCTCAGTTGTTTGAGCGAATGCTCCGTGGCAAAGAGCGTGAGATTCAGTACACTTTCGAGATAATTGCCGGGCATTATTTCGAGTAGAGCGTAGAAGTCTCCGAGCTTCCGATCGTCGAGCAGCTCGTCGGGGTAGGCTATAAAACTGCTCATTGCCTCGGCCTTGTCCAACGCAGCACCGCGCGTCTCCTCATCCATCCAATCGACCTGCCGATACCGAGTCTGGTTCAATATTACTTCCGTCACTATCCAATGTGCTTATTTCTTTAAATTATACGAAAAGTAGCTGGTGCTTTCGTTGACAGTCTTTGATTTCGCTTTATCTACGCAACGTTTTAATTAGAATTAGGCTTGATGAAAATATATCGAAGAAATCTCGATTAAATCTTATCCAATTATGTTCATATGGCATAAAAGTATTTCTATCTTTTTTACCATACTGTATGAAAATATAGTAGTTATAATAAAGTAGAATAGATTGTGGAACGATAATTTTTACTTGAAAGTTGATTTAATATTTAAGCCTATACTACTTAAACCTAATTGTGATAAACGATCAATGTTTAATAACTTTGAATATTATCACTTTTATGATATATTTTATTATATCATTGTAAAAAAATATCAATATTTTTTCTGATCAATTAACAAATATATATTTAATGATACATTATTTAAAAATTAATCCAAGTAGTTTACTTATACAAATAGTATCTTGAAAATTAATTATAATAAAATTATTAATATATATTTAATAATCACCATGTAGATACTCATCTTATATATTAAAATACAAACGATTATTTATATTTTTATTAAAATCATTCAAATAAATAATTACAAATAGTACTATAATTTCATTTTTATCTATAGTTAGATATACACTGAAAAATATTCATATATCAATTAAATAGTCAGTATTGTAGCCAAAATCAATGAAAATCTTTAATTAGTTTATTTTGTTTGTATCAAGACTTTTTGATATATTTAAAATATTAATTTATTTTAATTTTCGTACGAGATATTATATATATATATATACACGTGTATGCCGTTATGTCATAAAAAGACTAGCATGTTTCAATTGAAAAATCATTTTCACTGCGGATATTCTCTACAGCAGTTCATTTCATAATAGAAATCATACAATTATTATCATAAGTAGCAATTAAAATGAAGAGTAGTAAACTGACCTTCTCTACAATTTTCTTGAACTCTTTGCGAATGCCTAAAACCATTTCGACGACGTTCTCTTTAGCCTCCTCGTCAAAGTACTTCCTAACATACAGTGCGCCAACGCCTAAAGATAGACCGCCGGTAACGACGCCAACGCATTCTTGCCACCTGTTAAAATATTACTTTTAATATTAATATAGAAAAAATTAAAGATATTTTATTATTTAAATAATACGTGTTAAAAAATACCTACGAAATAAGATATCCTTAATACATATATACTTTACAATATTAAGAGTAAATAATTTGTAATAATTTTAAATTAATTATTGTATTGAATATTTCGTAATGACAACATATTAAATATTGTATTGTATAAAATTATAGTGCGTTGAGTTATTCAATTATGGAATGTATGATTTGTTTTCTTCGATGATTGTTCTTTCAAATAAAACACTACTTATTATGTACAAAAGAACGTTCTTGTTCATAACGTTCTATTTATATTACCGAAATATTGCATAATATTAACAAAATTCTTCGTTCAAGTAATATTCAATTATTTATAATAACTGATGTAATCTAAAACTGATTTCTAAATCTGTATTCAATAATTATAAGATCTTTTTAAAAAACGTATGCTTATCATTAATTAAAATGCAGATATAAAAAATATTAATATCAATCATTTCATCATGTCTATCTTAAAGAAAGTTTTCAATACCTTTAAATATATGGTATTGGTTTTAATTTTCAAAGTTTTTTTTTGCACTTTCATATATGGAAAAACTCGTCAATTTATTGAAAAAATGTTAGATGTTAAGTATCCAAAATACACTTAATATCAATATTATTTAATGCAAATCAAAATGTATAGCGTATTTGACTTAAAAATGGTTAATTTTTATGATAAATTTTTATATCTATCTTGATAATGTAACAGAAATATATTTTCTTACTACTTTTATAGAGAGATAGAATAACATTAAATATGTAGCCTACGTTCATTGATACCTGGGCTCACGTTCTGTTTCACCAGTGACCTCTGTCCAATAGACTAATTGCCTTCTTCTAATTTCATCGTCGAGATATTCAACGGAGTCGCGTATAATTCGCCAGACCGCATAGTTAGCTTGTGCGCGTTTCGACGTTGTTCGCAGTAACCTCTCTAGCTCAAGGATAAACCTAGGTTCTTTGACGTTAATAGTCTCACTTGATTCCAGGTATGTGAATGGAGTTAGTAGTTCATTTAAGTACTCTAGCCAGGGTACACTTGGATAAGTGCGTGACAGTTGCGCTATAGACATTGGGTTATAGAGTTCTGATGCATTACGTCGTTTCTCACTTGGCAAGGATATCTACAGGAAATTAAAAATAGAAGACGTAATTTCATCAGTTGTGTTTGAGAAATAAGTGTCACAAATAAGAAGATAAATATAATTAAAAATGCACAGAGTTATAATACTAAATATGTTAAATTAACTTTTATATATTATAATAAACAATGAAAATGAAGAACCTATTTAGATATATTATATCAGAAAGGAAATTAGTACCTAGTTATTTATTTACCTACACTATATTACATTAAGATTATTGCATATATTATACATTTTTTTTATTATTCTAAAATTATTTCATAGCATATTTTATAAGTTATACAAACAGAATTATTATAATATGCATAACTCTTATATTTATAAAGCTATTTATAATATATTATAATTATTTGTAAGCTATTTATAATTATTTATAAAACTATTTATTAATATAATAAATAGTACATCTTCAATCTTGAAGGATATTTTAGTTAAGGTGCGTGAAATTCATTAATTTTGGAATTCTATAGACTTTAAAAAATATATTTCGATATATAATACTTTACAAGTATAATAATTTATTATTTATTTATATAAAAATAGTTATTTTAAAATTATTGTGTAAAATAAAAATATTTTTTAAAAAAATTTTAATAAAATAATAAAAAATATTTTTTTAATCGATTATTTTAATAAAAATGATTTAATGTATGTATAATATTAACATAAGTTATTGAGCATTGTGCTATTGCTTTAATTTCATATTACTGTTACACAAGCATACATCATTATTTACATAATTAAAGTTTCTGAAACAAAAATTCTATTATGTTATAAAAGTAACAATAATATATAATGAATCTTGAAGTAGAAATTCAGAATATAATAATAATTTAAAAAATGCTTAAATTCTGAGCGATTGTAAATTTTATTTAAAGCTTTAATCAATAGTCAATATGTCATGCTAATATTTGATTTTATCAGTATAACAAAATAACAATAAAGAAATAAAGAATTTTCAGTTTTATAATAAAGGAAATAAAAGAGGAATATTCTTCATATTCTGAAATCGTTACAAAAATTATGTTAATGCTTCGAAAATTAATTTGAATTACTTCATAATAATTCTTAATCTATGTAAAATTTAATTTTATATATTTTTTAATATATATTTAGACATTGTTACGTGCACCAAATTACAAGGTGATTGAATTTTAGTAATTAGTTAGTATTAGTTAGAATTAGTAATTTTAGTAATTACTGTATTTCGCAATTACAGTATTATACAATAAAAGTATGTACTTACATTGGCAAGATTTATTTCAAAATCGAGAGATTCTCGGAGTTCTTCGGTTGCACGGTCTTTATCTGCTCCGAGAATCACAGCGACATCAACCATGTAATTAAAGTATGCTTTGACAACATCACTCTCAAGGCCTTTAAATAAATATTCACGTGGTAGCGATAGCCAAGCTTGATCTAACTGAAGTAAATTGTTTAAAAACTATTACTTTATTTAAAAAAGAAAAATTTTTTTATGTTAAATAAGTTAATTAAGTGAAGTTTTCGTGAAACTAATATTTGAAAATTAAGAAGAAAGTTTTTGCTTAGATTTAAGATTAGTTAAAATATCATAAATAAATAAACAAATTCATTTTCAAAAATTAATTGTATCCTTACTAGAATAAAATATTTATTTAAGAAATAATAAGTAAGGTTTATTCATGATTAATTATAAATTCAAAATAAAAAATTTATGTTATTAATGCTCTTTAATAATAATAATATCAAATAATCTGCTAGGAATTCAATATTTTAGAAAATAAAACATCGTGAAATTAAGAAACAATCTTTTTGTAATTTATTAATTATATCTTACTGTTATTATTCGCTTCGAACTATTTTTTGGATCTATGTCAATATCGAAACTTATGAAATGATCAACTGAGTATCCAATTTTGCGATTATTGTATACGCTCTTTTTCCAATCAAATAAATCATCATTCCAAGTGTCAAGAATAACCGGCCATCCACCTAATGTTTCCAAAATGTCGAATAGAGGTTGCAAGCCCTGCTCCTCAATTAAAGCTGAAATCCACTTGGTTAAAAATGAAAACTTTCAAAGTGTCTTTTATCGAATTTTCGAGATTATACAGTGATAGGCTCAAACGCTTATTAAAAAAAGTATAATATTTCATTGCATTTTATAATGTAAATTATAATAAAATAATATAAAAAATTACTTTGTTTATGTTCCATACAAAATTAATCAATTTTATAGTATATATAAAAATTATAATATATACGTATATTACAGGATTTCAATTACATCAAGTATTTCACTGTATAAAAACTTTGTTATTATATACTGTTCATATTTTATGTTATTAAACATTATTTATAATTAAATAAATTTAATAAAATTTCATTTTATCAGAAATTCAAATTACTTACATTTATTCATACAATTTCGATATAGTGTTTTGATTAATTTGAAAGGTCTTGTTTCGTTTTCCATTATTTCCTCTTCTATGCTTGTTCTAAGCTGCATTTGTAAATCATCATCGATCATGCTGAAAGTATCAACACTTGCTTGGTCATCAGGAATAATGGTAGTTTTCAAAAAATTTCCACAAGCAAACTTATAGAAGTTTTCACATGGATCGACATCAGGGTCCATATTTCCCAATATAGCTGATGCTATAATTTAATTTAAAGCTTGAAAATTGATAAGTATTCTAATACTTATATGCCATATAATCTTTTATCGCAATAAAATTTTATTAATTCAAAATATTCACAGAGAATATATAAAAATAAGATTTTCGAAGCATGTTTAATAATTTGTTATTCTGTTTATTTGTATTTATTAAAGTTGAAGTAAGTATAAATATTTTAATATGATATTATATGTAAAAATATCCTCCATTGATAGATATAACTATATAGATTGATTAACATTACTGTAATACATCCATAGATAATTATTTTAATTGATTAAATAAATTAATCGATTTCATAGCAATCTAAGATAATATATATGAAGGCCTGAAAATACTTTAAAATAAAATTATTAAAATTATAAAAAAGCGAATTTCTTTTGTTTATTTTTTTTAATACTGATAAAATATTGATTTATTTAAATTCAAAAGTCAGTATATACTTAAAATAATATATAGCTGATAATTAAAATCTAGGTATGAATCTGTCAATCAAATATTTTTATATCTAATTTTAAGACATAACTATAGTGATTTAAACTTATATTTATTGTTCAATTAAAAAACCATGTTTTACAATTTTAATATATAGAAATATTGAAATTTTATCATAAAGCTTATTTTTATAATATAACCATCAAATAAATAAATTAAAAAATCGTAAAAATTATATATGAAAAATAAATCTTTGCCTTTAATAACAATAATTTGCGAAGTCATTATTTTTATAAATTATTTTAAAATGTAACATAGCACATTTATAAAAAACCAACCTGTATGAACACATTCTGGAGTCATACAAATAATATCAGGATTATTTGTTTTAGATCCCATTCTTTCTTTAAATTTGTTATCCATTGAAGTAGCTAAAAACGTAAAGGATATAATTTATGTATTTATTATCATGTAATTTATAATTAATTCATCTGTAATCTATGAAATATAATATTATTCTGATTATTTCGAAATCTTTTTAAATGCTTTTACGTAAAAGCTAGATTTAATCAAATTATACACAAATTCTAAGAGAAACGTCACATTTTGACTTCATATTTTTTTATGTTATTTCACGTTATAACTGAGGAAAGATGAATAAAGTACTAACTAAATTTAAGAAAAATATTAAAAAATATTCAATAAAGAAAATTAACATTTTTATTCTAAAACGTAAAAGTAACACCAAAAAAAGTCAAGAGTTTAAAAGTCAAAAGTTTTTATTAATACTGATATTGTGTTCTTAAGAAAATGATAATATAAAACTTGTAAATTTAATTATATGATAAGAATTTTAATAATAATATTATTTTGAATATTATGTACAACAATTTTTAATTCAAAATTTAAGTTGTTTATAGCAATCATATATTATGAGGTTTATTATATTATTAAAGTCTAGTTATTCAACAAATTGAAGAATAATTTATTATTTTATAGGATTAGATAGTAATAGATTTATTTTATTACTATTAAGAATTTTAATTTTAGCTTTAATGTTTATAATTAGTAAAGTAAATAATGTAAACTTTTATTTTAATCTATTAGTATTATTATTAGTATGTTTAATTATATCTTTTTCTTCTATGAATTTTTTTATTTTTTACTTCTTTTTTAACTAAGATTATTACCAACTCTTTTATTAATTGTAGGTTGAGGATATCAACCTGAATTATGGCTATGAATTAGGGCTAGGTTATACTTAATATTTTATTGATTATTTGCTTCTTTACCTTTAATAATTGTAATTTTTTATTATTATTATTATATATTTAATTCACTAAATAATGAAATTTTAATATAAAATTTATTGAAAAATAATATAATATATTTTCTTTTAATTTTTGTTTTTAGTAAAATTATCTATATTTTCATTTCATGTGTGATTGCCTAAAGCTCACGTAGAGGCACCAGTTTCTGAGTTAATAGATTTAGCAGGGATTTTGTTAAAATTAGGAGGATATGGACTTTATCGAATAATAATAATAAGAGGAAGAAAAAGAAGAGAAACTAGTATAAATTATTTATTTACATCTATTAGTTTACTAGGGATAGCATATTCAAGAATAATATGTTTACGTCAAACAGATATAAAATTATTAGTCGCTTATTCTTCAATAGTTCATATAGGTGTAATATTAATTAGTATAATAACTATAACAAACTAAGGATTTATTAGTGGTCTTTTAATAATAATTGGTCACGGATTATGTTCATTTGGAATATTTGTAATTGTAAATTATTTTTATGAACGATCAAGAAGTCGAAATATTATAATTGATAAGGGAATAATTTATATTATTCCATCAATGCGTTTATGATTTATTTTTTGTTCAATTAATATATCAGCTCCAATTTCTATAAATATTATTACAAATAGTTCTATTTGTATAAATAGATTGTATAATATCTATAAATAGTATTACATTGATTAATTAATTCAATTTTCTTATTGATAATTGGAATTTTCTTGAGAGTTGCATATAGTTTGTATTTATTTTCATAAAAATTTCATGAAAAATGAAGAAGATTATTAGTAAAAATTATACCAAATTCAATTAATGACCTTAAATTTTATTATTTTAAAAATAGAAATATTTATATCTTTAAAAAATTTAATAACAATATTGATTTGTGGGATCAAAAATATGTAGATTAGTTTACATTTTAAATAAATGTATATATATTATTTATTTCTATTTAAGAAGGCTTATATTTTTATTTATTAGAATAATATTATTTATATTAAAATTAGTAATTTTGATATATAAATATTCTTTATTTTTAGCATGAAGTATTTTATCACTTAATAAGGTTAATATCTATAAGTTTATTTATATAGATTGAATAACTTTGATATATGGCAGTAGTAATATTAATTTCTTATATTGTAATGAATATATAAGGATAGAATCTTCAAAAATTCGATTTTCTAAAAAATTCTTTTTTTATTTTTATTAATATTAATAATTATTAGTCTTAATATAGTTAGAACTTTAATTGGTTAGGATGGGTTAGAATTTATTTCTTATTTATTAGTAATTTATTGTAATAGATATTCAAGATATAATTCAGGAATATTAATTATATTGATAAATCGAATTGGGCATGTATTTATTTTAATACATCTTAAAATAGTTTAAACTTCTTAAACTAGTTATCAATATAGCATTCACTATACATGAAAAATTAATTTAGATATTATTAAGAATTCAAAAATTTTATATTATAAATCTTATACCCTACTCCAATTGAATATTTCATAAATTTTTATAATTTTGTTAATATATCTATGTGATTTAAACTAGTTTTTACTGATATAGATAAATTAGAAATTTATAAACTGATCTATTTAGATAGTTAACTTGTTCCGCAAAACAAATGAAAAATAAACTTCGACACTATTAAATATCATATACGTTAAAAAATTTATATTCTTTATAGGTTTAGAGTACTAATGTGTGCCAGACCCACATCGCCGGTAAAACGAGGAAAGAGAAGAAAGACTGTCGCTAAGTTGCTCGACACGCTTAGAGCGACAACATTTTTGTTTCTGAAAAATTCGAAGAAATGGAGAGCTAAGCCGTGATTGGAGTGCCGTAGTTTCTCCAAATAATAGAAAAAAGTACTCTTTTCATCCCAGTGGAGAAAAGTAGCTCCAAAGGAGAACAAATACTGAGGAACACACCAATCGCAAGTGGAGAACTTTTTTAATGATTTCTTGACATTTTAATTTTTGTGGTTTTATTCTTCTCATCTTTTTGATAAAAATAGTATATAGGAAAATATAAAAACACTTAATGAAACCATGTTAAACGAAAATATATTTTTTTTAAATATATAATAATGCTTTATAATATTATAAATGATAGTGAGAATTTTTTTACTTTTAAAATTCCATATTATTTATTTAATTAATTTGTGTAAATAATTTAAAAATATGAACTTATTGTTTTTATATAATTAATTTGTTTTAATGATAAATGTAAAAAGGAAATATATGATTTATTTAGATCAAATCTTAATATTCACCTATTGATTCAATTTTAATCGTACCTAGTTGATTAAGTATATGTAATTGAAAAATGTATATTATTCATACCAAGGAGATATTCTAATTTATGATTTCTCAAACACTTAAAGTGAATAAAATATTATGTGGTTACAATATTTAAATAAAATAAAAATAAATGCTGTATGTAGAATTAGCAAATAATAATATATAAAAATTTTTTTTATTTTCATTTATCTAAAAAACGTAATTAATAACGCTTACATAATTAATACTGATAGCAGTTAATGAAATGGAAACTCAATTGATTAGTTGACAAATTTAATTTAATTAATAAGTACTGAATAAAGAATTATAAAAATATAAAAAATTTTATTATGGATTTTTTTTATAAGAAAATTTCAATTAAAACACAGTTATAGTACTTTACGTATTATTATATGTTTATATTATATTTAAGAGTTTAAATATTTCTATGTACCCTTAATTAATTTTAAATTAAACTAAAACAGTTTTACAAATATAGAAATATTAATGAGATAATTATATTTTATTTTATTAATCATTACATTTAATCATAACATTTTAGAACTTTTATAAGAAGTTTAGACATTTAATTGTTTATGTCGATTGAACTTTTGATTTGATTTATTATTTTAAGTACCAAATAAATGTGTTTACATAAAAGAAGAAAATTATGAGCTACTAAAATAGTCCATCACAAAAATTCTAATTGAAAAATGTAAGCTACTTTTAAGTAATAAAATTCATAGTGTTAATAAACTAGCATTTGTCAAAAAATGTTTTTCTAGTACGTTTATACTCAACGTTTCTTGCTAAAATATTTTAAATTACACTTAAATTTATAGTTTTATATTAAATATAAAAATTATTATATATTTCAAAGTTAGTTTTGTTTATTTATTTTTAGTTCATTTCTCTAAAAAATTAATTGAACAACTCGTATCAGTTGAACAATGACTTGCAATACCTCAAATAATGATGTAATATTAGTTACGTACTTTCCAATTTCAAGTTGTGCCTGGAATATTTTTAAGTTCTAGTAGGAAATTTTCATCAGCTTTAGTAGCAAAATTTAGTATTAATTATGATAAGTTTAATATTGACAGAAAATTTAAATTTATTTAAGTGATTAACAATACTTTTTTATCCTGTCAAAATGTATCTAACTTATTTTCAGATAATTTAATTGTTTCATTTACCTTATATTTTATAAATATAAGAAATTCAGAATAATTTCGTATAATTTTTGTGTGTGTGTATATATATATATAACACCGTTTATAAGAATAATACATTAATTAACATATTAAGTTTATAATTAATTTTAAAAAATGTTTATTTCTTTCATCTATAATAAACCATGCTTTTAATTTATAAAATGTTCATAGCAACATATTGAAATTTGTATTTAAACTATAACAATTACTGCTATTTACTGATAAATTTTATACAAGAACATGTATAAAAAGATTAAATTTAAATTTGAAGCAAAATTGAATTTAAATTAAAACAAAGGTTTAATTTAAAACAGTGTTTAATAAAAGAAAATTGTTTTAGTCTAAAAAAGTCAACTTGAACATTATAAGGATTTTTATTCTTTATCTTGATATCGATTTTTGTAAATTTTTAAATAAAAGTTTTTTGAAATGTAACACTATCAAGTTTTGCTTATTATGAGTTTAACAAAAAGAAATTTGGATATCGCTGAAGATTTTGAAACGAGGCATCTAGTTTCATGAAATTTTAATGGAAACTATATTTCGTGAAATGATTAAACTTCTATTTACTTTTTCTCCACACATAAAATATTTCATATAATTGAAATTTAAAAAATACTAAATATTATTAAAACGAGTTCAAAAGGATAAACGCAGAACATAATTAAAATTTTATTTAAAAATATTCATTCTTTATTGATTGTCGATTTATTTTTCCAAAAATCTACATATAATTAAAAAATGTGTAATGACTTACGATTTTCCAATGTTTTGTCGCAACTTCTAATCTTGGTGGCGATAACTTCAATCCCAATAATGAGACCAATGGACAAGAAGATACTACAAACAGACATGACAGACAATCCTCGTTCTAAAGCCGAACGTCTTTTCCACCAGGTTGAGTTACTGAAAATTGGTGGTTAAATTATTATTGAAAACTTTAAGTTCTGCGTATTAAAAAATAGGTAATATCCATATCACAAAGTTTCAGGAATATTAGATTTTAATTTAAATTACGGCAACTTTTTTAACTGTGTAATTATTTTACTGTATTGTACGTGATCTTGAATAAGATCATATCAATTGTCTACACAACAATAGATGTTGTGTAACAATACAAATTTGCAATTTATGCTTGTTTCGATGAAAATTATTTCATTTTTTTAATTATATTTACATTTTAATTAGAGAATACTTCCTGGATAACCATTATAATTAATTATTATGTTTAGAAAGCAGATACTTGTAATAAGAAATAATAATACTTAAAAATTAAATTTTAATTTTGTAACTAAATAAAATTATAAAACTAATCCAATTAATAATGTAAAATTATTTTTTTGGCATACAAGACATCAATAATTAATCAAATTTGATATTGCTTATGAATCATCATTCTTTATATTAAAATATTGAATAATATTATATTAATGAGTAACTTTTAGTCAAACTTATTTTAAGAAATTTCATATTCTGAATCGAAATAAAACATTATTATTGTTTAAAGTTTATTTAATTCAACATTACGGGAAAATTTCGCTGCACGGAGAAACTCGTTATGCATATATAACTATATAAAATGTGAATAATAAATAATATTGTATATACAGACAATGTTGTAAAATTGCTGTTAATTATAAATTAAAAAATATAGTTTGAAAAGAAAAATGAATATATCTATTTTAAAATGAATGAAATTCTATTTAAAGCCTAATATATCTCAATTATTCATATTTTTAAGATTATTCTCGTTAAAATTAGATAAATGGCTCCATTTACAGCTATATCTTTATGTATATTATTTTACCATTAAATTTATTTATTAAAAATAATATCTTTAAGTAGATACGAATGAAAACGGAAAATTTGAAAAAAGTGAAAATCGGATGGTAATTATATGTTAGCTACTCATTATGTATAATAGAACATGTAAAAATTAAAGAAAAATTTTTTATTCACATGAGTTTTTATTTTTATGAAAGAAGCAATAAGAATGCTTGATTGCTATTTGTAGAAATCATGTAAAACTAAAAGAGTATTCATGCTGTTAGTGCAACGAAATAACAAAAATCTCAAAGGAAAGTACCGCAATGGTAGGACTCATACTAACTTGATGATAATTTGCTCGGTACTGCTAGACATGTTTAACTTTTCGACAGAGCCGAGCAAGCGACTACCGGATCGATTCACGTATTTGTGCACATGCAAGATCTCGAAACAATCATTATTGAATAGCAACAGTAGCGGCACCGGCACTGACGCGAGACTGATTAGCTGCGCGAGTTTCTCCCGGCATTTCAACTATGATGGAAGCGGCGACAGCGGAGGAGGCGGAGGCCTGACGACTCATCGCTATCCTCCTCTAGGCCATAATTACCATCAACAGTTCGTTGTTTGCTTTCGTCTACCTCTTTTTTGGATGTGTCTTTTGCCGATCAGCAGAGTACAATATGCGCTCGCGGTTTCGAGTGATTGACAGGGTGAAAATTAATAATTTTATTTTCTCCTTCATACAATGTTAATATAATTTCTATAATATTATTTTTCTTTCGTTTCTAAGTGATAACATCTACTTTATTTAATGATAAGATGAACTACATTTGGTACGGAGGCATTTAGAAATAACTTATGTAATAATAATAATATATAGTAATAATAATAGTAATAATAATAATAATATTATAGTAATCTTATAGAAATAGTACTTATCTTAGAAATAAATTGAACTTTATCTGAATCAATTTTTGTTAGTTATATTTTTAAAAATTATGTTCAATTATAACAGTGTATAGATAATGATATCTTAATACATACTTTAAAATCATTTAAAAATATATATCTAAAACCGTTAAAAGTTACACTTCTTATTTACTTTTATTAAAATAAATATATAAACTTCAATTATGCGTTTCTTCAAATTTTTAATTAAAATTATTAAAAAGGATTATCATTAATTTATACTAGTTGCAGTATTATTAATGATTTCCACTTATATTATATTTAATATGTATTAAAAGAAATAGTTATGTTTAAATTAAATATAAAATAAAGATAAAATGAATTTAGAAATAACTGAAAAATAAAGAAAGGTTTATATTTTTATTGAATTTAAGTTATAAATTACATAAAATAAAAATTTATGTAATTAATTTCTGTAATGTTTAATTATATTAAACATAAATTACATAATTAATAAAATAATATATGAACATCAAAGCATGGAAATTAATATCATAAAATATTTTTCGAAAAAAGTAGAAGTTGCAACTGAGATATCCTTCTATAGCTAATTTTTTATAATCAGAACAATGTTCATTTATACATAAATTGCACTTATTTATTGAGAAAATACTCGTCTACATTTTATATTTTTGTAATTTACCTTATATCGTATCAATTTTTTTATACATAAAATTAAATGTATCTGTCAAAAAATATTTCATATGAAAGAAAAAAATTATTATATATGTATGTATATATTAATATTTCAATATCTTTATTTATGTTAACAAAAAAAATTTATAAAACAATTATCGATATATACGATATTATTTAGCGGAGGTTAAAAGACTAAAACAGAAAGTCTAAATCAAAATCTTTTAAATTAATAATTTATTAAGTATTGTTCTTTTTAAAATCATTTACATGCTAATTTTAATTATTAGGATAATTTTTTATAAAAACATGAAACCTTTAATAATCAATGTATCTGTATAATTTCATCTGAAAGAGAAATAAATATTTACTTCTATTTATTTAATAATATTCAACAAATTTCATACATTTCCATATTAATTATGAATAATCTATTTATTATAATTTAGTAATATTATATAGCTTGGTCTGTAATAAATTAAAAATGTAAAATAAATTAAAAGCTTTCTTCTTCACTTTGGTAGATACATTATTTTTCTTTCACAATAGATCTACGTTTATTTAACTGAAGTTACTGTTTTCTACAAAGAGTATGTATATATATATTTCTCTTATATACTTACATATATACTTACATATCCATTCAGTTGAAGTAGAGATATATTTCAAGTAAAATATGTATTATTTTAATACAAAAATTATCAGGTAAAAAGAAAATTCAATTTTTATAAAAGCTAGAAATTCGAAACATATATCAATTCTAAATTTTATATTAATTTTAGTATAATCATATTTATATTCCAATTATACATAAATTATAATTATCTTGTGATTGAACAATCAAATTGTAATAAGAAGGTAAATTATTATTTTAGTTCTAGTCAAATAGATTTTCTTCATAAGCAAATACATAAATTAGGAATACTAATTTCTTTTCTATTGAGACTGAAATTATAAATTAAACTATTTTTTGTACTCTATAATTATTATTTTTTGATAGATTTTTTTGGTATTCTATAAAATTAAAAATTAATAAAATATGCATAAAAGTAACTCGATTTAATCAGCTCTTAAATGAAAATCTTATGAATACTGTAAAATTATTTTAGTATTAAAGATAATTTTGTTATTATTGATTTAATTAAGTTTTGACGTATTTCAAATACAAGAATTGGTTAAAATATAAGAAGAATTATCTTTTAAAAGAAAAGTCACTAAATTTTATGAGTATATCATTAGAAAAATTCTGTTTCCTTTTACTTACGTGCAAGTAAATTGTATTTCACACATGTTTAGTATGATATTTTTGATAACATACGTAACATTCTTAATAGAAAAATAATTTTTCAATTTATATATTTATAATCTTTAAAAATTATATATATCGGTATTAATCTTCAATAGGTTTAAAACCGAACATTATCACAGTAATCACAATAAAATTATGAAACCAAACCAATCATAATAAAAAATAATCACTTAGAAATAACGATATATGAATTGTAAAAAATAGCAATATAATATTAAACTTTTCTATTTAGAGTTATTTTTTATCGTTTACACGATGTAATCCTAACAACTTTTTACATCCTCCAACAGCTACGAATATACTATTGCCGACATAGGATAGAGACTAGGTTTACTTGGGATAAATATACATTAATAAATTTGAATATTGTTCCTAGAAACCATGACTATGGATATAGATTTCTCTTAGAAAAAATATTCTGGAGTCAAAATCATTCTTAACGTGGATCTGTAGGAGTAAAATATTTTAACATAATATAAATTATAAGTATATAAAAATAAATTAAAAAAAAATTAAGAGAATTAATTGGTATAGTATTCTTTATAGTACATATGTTTTGAAAAATTAAACATTAAATACATTAACTAAACATGGCCTAAAAAAATTTTTTAATAAATAGAAACAATATTATCAATAGTGAAGAGAAAATATTATAAACTATTGATTTTTCATAATATATCAATAATATAAATCTTACCATGAAATATTTTCTGATTAGTAAATATCTGAAAAATTCTTTTCTCTAATAATCTAAATATATTGCTGTTTTCATTTATAATCATGAAATATGATTTACATTATTTTTTACATATTTTTAATACTTAAAATACATGACATAAAATGTTAATATTATTTTTCTAAACAAATTTTTTAAAATAAAGCTAAAAAAAGTAATCTATGCTAAGCTGTTATTTATGAAATTTAAAATTATTCATGAATATAAAATTCGTATTACAGTTTTCTTGATAAAAACTATTTAGTAACGTCCATTTAATAAATATATATTCTATAAAATATTTAAATCTTTAAGAAATACTAATTTTTAATATTTTGTTTTAAGAAAAATAAATAAATAATATACATACATACATATATGTATACTTATAATGTTACACGATAGTTATATTGATTTATATTACTTTTTACAGCTTTAGTCAAATTAGAATTTGCTACTTTTAATTTGTTTCTTTGAAATAATATAATACTAAGAAATTATTTTTCTTTAAAAATTTTATAACTCTATATATTATATTCGATCAGTTACTTCTCTTAGGCATTGAAATTTACATTGATAATTTATTGTCTAATTTTTAATGTAATATAAATAGGAACCTTACAAATAATACTATTCTAATTTTTATTTGATGTTAATGCATCATAAGTTGTAATGAATTATATTTTCACGTATTCAAATTTTAAATAAATAAATAAAAATTTATTCTTATAATCGAAATGAATGATTTGTTAATTTTTTTACAAATAAAATAGTAATATTTTATTTAATAAATAATTATTTTTATTCTGAAAAATTCAAACTACCAAAATATACTTCTAGGGCAGAAAATATATTTGCTATTTTAAACAGTTTGGAATTTTACACAACATTCAAGAAATAGGGATAAACATAATTCAGAACCATCTAACAAAAATCCTACCTCCTTTAATATAGAGAAACTGTCACACTCTACTGCACTAGAAAAAGAAAATTTACGGTTCTCTTTCGGCAATAAAAACTATCCAAATGTAGTCTCAACTTGATCAGTCAAGAATGCGCGTACTTAGTTGCATGGATATCGCGCGCACACTGAGTTCGTTAACTAACAGACGCCAGACTTTAGTAGCGCCGGTCAGTGTACCGTGAAAGTCATCATTAAGAGAAGGGGGAGGATTCTCTTGTACATGCTTCAGAATCTGTTTACGGAACTGAAATGATTCTAAGTTCCATATGATAAAAGATTTACGGTGATAAAACAAAAGTTTCCCAGAAGAAATGTATGATGTTATAATGCATAAGCGTATTCAATGTCAAGCAATACATATTCTTTTACAACACAACTATTTTTGATAATACTTTTTTCGTTTTTTTTATATAAAAAATTTTTATTCCTACATATTTTATTTTTTACGAATACGTGAACGTACACACACTCTCAAACTTACACACATATACACATATACAACATACATTTACTTTATCAGGCAAAACTTTCACAGTTTTCAAAATAAAGTGTTATGGAAAAAAATAAGTATCAGTGAAATTAATTAACGGATTTCTGCACCAAGATTTGACACAATTCCTTTTATTTATCAACTTAATTTAAAAAATTAATATAACAAATAATACTATCAATGATCACAATATCGTAAGATAATGTATTTGAAATCTACTTACTTAAAATTTAAATTAGATAAGAAAAAGTAAGTTTTATTTTTAATAATGATGTATTTAATTTGTCTTTATTTGAAGAAATCAAGTTTATCATTTTCAAAACTTTCATCTGAAAATATATTAGTTTTTATATTTTATTTAGTTCTTATTAATTTCTTATATTAGCAATAAATATAATTCAAAAAATTCAATAAATCAATAATTCAGAAATAGAAAAAATATATGAAAGTAAAATTACTTACATGAATGTGTGAAAAATTTTGGTAAAATATAATTTCTTTATTCTTATCCAGAAGAATTAAATGAAGAAGAATTTGGCTGTCCTAGAAATATTTTGATGGTTCAAAAATCATCGATTTTTAATCCATCTATTAGTAAAACCAGTTACTCTTTTTATTATCGTTTTTATTCCAATCAATACGTTTTATGTAACGTATAGTACATCAAAACTCTAATGTTTGTCATCTGATAAAGAAGATAAAAAATCAATGTATAATTAAGAGTAATTAATATTTAACTTAGCAGAACTTACATTACTATTCATTTCCTTCTGAATATTGTACATTATACTTGATATTATACATAATTATACATGATTTGTTATTATCTTTATTACAAGTTTTAAAAAAAAGTTTGTAATTGAGAATAAACTTATGCTGCATTATATTTTATATCGAAAAATTTTCGTAAATTCTTTTATAATCCGATACTTATAGATTCAAAATGTTTTAACAAAAAATTGAATAAAACACAGAAAATATTGGCATATCCATAGTTGAAATTCAAGTTCAGAAAAAATCTAAACAATTAACACTACCAATTCTAATACCATAATTATCATAATATTAAAAATTTAATTATTATATTATTTGTTTTTGTTATCAGTTTTAAAAATTCAAATAAATAATGATCAAATAAAAGATAAAATACAATGGAACATGTGTTATTATTTTTTAATATTAAAATTTCACGTTCAACAAATACATTAATATTAAATTCATGGAATAATCGTCTTATGAAAAAATAAATGAAAAAATATGTTAGCTTTTCTACCTACCGTTCGCGAAATATCAATAATAAATACAAAATACAATCACAGTTTACTGTCTATAACAAAGCAAAAATGATCAAACTCATTAATAAAGTAGTAGTATATTATTAATGTACATGATATAATAATCTACGTACAATTAATATCAAAAAAGAAAATATATATATAAGTACTTTGAGATAGCCATGTTATTTATAAACATGATTGCTCAATTATTTCTATTTAAGGTTACCTTTGTCAAAATATTTTTCTCACACAAAGGACTTGTTAGTTATTAAAATTATCAATTTCAAAATTGAAGATTTTAAACAATGAGTATATAGATGAATACATTAATAATTTATTTATTTTAGTATAACCAAAAAATACTTAAATTATTTTCTTAATAATGATTATTTCGAAAGATTGAAGCACAATTTTTGTTCTTTTGAAAATAATATTGATCAACCACAATAAATAAGTTTAAATCTTTATATAAAATGTAATTAAATTTAATATTTGTTTACAAAGTTAATTCGAAAATTTAAATTGTTACTTGTAATACATTTTTGTCTTAATCTAAGATTTTTTAAGTGCATAACTTTTTACAAAGATACATCACATCTGTCTAATTATAGATTATGTTTCATTAAAAAAAAATCTATCTATATGTGCATAATAATGCCTTAAAGTATTGAGAATACAAGATAGCTCTAAAAATATTCGCCAAGTATATTTTTTCTATGCTAGAATACAAAATAACGATAATTTACTGATCATATATTATGTGGAATCAAATGTACAGTATGGCATAATCTTCTTTTAAGAATTTGAATCTTGCTATAGAATGTTGACTATCACAAAAATTTATATGTTAAATAATGAAAAGGCTAGAATCATATCTTAAAAAATATTCGCAAATAAGTCTATTGTCATTCACAATCGAAAGCGTGTAAAAATGTTCGATTCTAATTCTAAAATAACTAACAAAATAAATGAAAATTATTTTCATGTATAATATCGAACACTTAAAATGTCCTGAACATACGTATTTTATAATTGCAAAAAGTGAATTAACAATAATTCTTTTAATATCGTTTTAATGTTTTTTCATATTTCTCCACCACTTTTCATGCAAGTAATTTATTATATTTGCATCAATTTAAGTCCCTTTAAAAAGATATATTTATTTCAATAGCTCCCAAAAATTTTATGTCTTGTTCATTTAGAACATGCTTCATTGTTTTCTATTACGATATATTTCTTTAATATCATTAATTAATAATATAGTCAAATATAAAATATCATTTCCTTAAGTTATTTTTTATTTAAATAAAAATACTGTTTTAAAATTTAATTTTTTATTAACTATTTTCTAATATTTTCCTATATTATATTGATTTCTTTAATTTCTTAATTTTAACTTTTAACTGATTGATTATCTCGTTTAAATGGCGAATGGTTCAAGGCACTTCTGGTTTTCGCCTTACAGATCATTCGAAAATAATACCGGAAACCCATTACCGAAAATTTAGTTTTATATTTTTATTCATAAAGAAATTTTATGTAAATTAACATTTTTTCAATATATTATCAACAGTTCGAATTAATTGTTAACAAGTATGTGCTATATCAAAACTTTATCGACGCTTTCATTGGATAATATTAATAAAAAAAAAATATCAATGTAATATGTATTTTATGACATTTTTAATGGATGAAAAACTATCTAAGTTTATTAAAATATATGTAAATATTTTAAAGTAATTTTATGTAATATGAAAATAAATAACACCCCAATTATGAAGAAAAATTATTATATTGATAAATTAAGTAAATTTGATTAATTTCATCATATTAACAGTTAATATTGAATGCTCTAATTGTAACGATCAAATTAACACATCTAATATATTACACAGTAACATTAACAAGTATTTCTTTTTTATTTGATCGAAATAGATTATTTCTTCTAGTATAATGAATAAATCTATTTAATTAGAATTTTAGAAGTAAGATATTTTTAAATAAAGGAAAGTTAGATAAGTAACATGTTAATAGCATTAATGCACTTTACCATTAAAAACAGTTTATATTTGTACATTTAATGATAGGTATTATTCAACGTAGCATAACTTAACCTTCTAAAAATCGTAAGTTTTGGGAATTTGAAGTCAAATTAGACTAAGAAATTTTCTATTGATAATTATTGTGATACTTATTTTTATTATTACTAATTTTAATAATTTATAACTACTACAGTTAAGCAACAAAAGGTAACAACTGTAATATAAAAAATACTAAGAATAAGAATAAAAAAGTTATGATTATTCTTATTAATTAATTACTACAAAATATTAGTTTTAATATTAGTACTAATTATGAATAATTATGAATAAATTGTATTTATTGTATAATATAAATTATATTGTCAATATAAATTATTAATAATAAGTAGTAAGATAATTATTATTAATTATTATTAAATTATTATCATAAATTATAAAAATGTATATAATATAATTTAATAATAATTTTATTCATTTTTAACTTTTATATTTTTTTTAATAAACTTACGATTTTCAAGGAAGTAATATTTCTAGTTATAAGATTTTTGAACTTTTTCACAAATTTTCTTCGTTAATATCCTAAATTCATATACTTGATGATAAAATCTGTATGGATTTCTATAAACAGAAATATAATTAATTTAAAATATAATAAATACAAATATAATTCTTACTACACTTCAATTTTGTAAGGGAACTAATTTATAAAGTCAAAAAGGTAAGCATATTCCCAAATATAATTTTTTCATATATTAACATTGAAATTATCTACACAATACAATCGAAAATTAGTATATCCAATGATAAAGAAAAATTTTAATTAATTTTCGGTTAACTTTCGGTTAAAACTCTCAGGATTTCTAGAATTTTTCTCGCAAATTTCCATATAAATTTTTTATCTGGATCGTTTAAGTGGGTACAAAGTAACTTCGAGTACATTTAAAAACAATATCGTAATAGATGTAATTATTTTTTGTTCGGGATAATTTTTTACTTTTCGTATGGATTTCCGTAGTGAATTCGAACGTCTTGGTTATTTTCAATTTCCTTTTTCTTTTTTTTTCTACCAGACAGCACATTTCTTTTCAGGGTTCATTTTAGAGCCCACAGGGCAATGGAAGTCTTTAGCAAATTCATCCATATTAGATAGGGGACCGAGAACGCGGAACTCGCCTGGGCTATGTACTCCAGTTGTAATGCGAAGCTTAAGAGTCTCGGGCCGATATTTGCTACACCACGTATTTGCCGCGCTGATCCAGAACATTTGTTGACCAGTGTAATCAAGACCTGGCAACCGAGGCTCAATACCGTTACGTCGTATCCACTCATTGTAAGCGAGATAGGCCTCCTTTATACCGCCATTGTCGGCAATATTTTCACCTTGAGTATTTATGCCATTCAACTGAAATATATATACATACATAAATATACATGTCAATTATTTAAAAATTTGTATAGCTAATGTAAATAATAACACATTAGTGTAAAATGCATTAGAAATTATGAAAATATAATTGTAATTATTATTTAATTCTATACTAGCATATGTATGAACATATTGTAATTTTCATCTGCTAAATATATTTACCCATAGTAAAATATTTCAAGATTAAAATAAAGGATATAATGTATTGATAAATACAGCTTATAATTTCACACTAAGAAATCTTGAAATACAAATTTTTCAATCCATGCTTAAAAAATAAGTGTAACAATTCTAATTATATTAAATCATTTTATGTTTAATTGAATTTATTATAAAATTACTTCTAATCTTTAATAAATAAAGTGTTCAATATTGGCATTAAACTGCAATACGCTAAATCAATTATTTATTCTAATCAAACTTGTAATTATTATATGAATTATAAAAATTAACAAAGAAAGATTATTTGGTTTTAATTATTTCAATTCTAGGAAATATTATAATTTTTTCATTATTTTAAATTGTATAAAATATAAAACATAAATTATTAAATAATTTTGTGTTTACATAAATTATAAAATTTTTTCAAATATTTCACCATTATATTAATTTTTTCTTTTATTTATTCTGTTTATTATTACGTTTATTATCATTATCTGAAATTAAAAATCTTTTATGCAAATGAATTTCACATCAATGTATATTTAAGAAAAAATAAGAGTTTCAGATAAGTGAAATATAATTACGTTAGATTATCAAAGATTCGAATTATTATTTTAATTCATTAAAATTAATATTAATTTTATTATACAATAATTATAAATTAATCTAACCTAAGATTGAAGTATAAATATATCAGTATATCAATATTGCACTTTTTTATCAATAACTTACATTCAAAGCGACTTCTGAAGCAGTATAATTGCCATATTGATAAATAATGCATTCAGCTCTCTTCAAGTACTTCTCTTTGGTTTCAGCTGCCCACCATTCTACCAGATTTCCCTCTTTGTCGAATTGTCGACCTTGGTCATCGAATCCATGCGTAATTTCGTGTCCCATGACAAATCCAATTGCTCCATAATTCATATATCTAGGCCTATCATTACTAAAGAATGCACCTTGCAAAATTCCAGCAGGGAATTCTAATAAACAAATTACGTAGATCGGTAACATTTCAAACAAAAGCAAAAACTTGAAATTTTAATGCATTAAAATACGTGAAGATAAATTTGTAAAATGCTACATTGTTAATTTAATTAAAAAACCGTTGAAGTCAAAGTCTCTATACACTAAAATAAGTTAGATAATTATCTAGCGATTAGTTTGAGTTTCATATAATTAATTTTTAAATTATATAGTGTAATATTTGAATTAAATGATTTTATGATATCACGTGATTCTCGTAATTCACGTGAAGTAAATCACGTAAATAAAATAAATGTAAAATACTTTCATGTCATATTTATTTCATTAAAAATTTTACAAAGACTATGGTTATATTCAACATAAGCACATAAAAGTATAAAATTATTGAACATGTATATTAGACTTTTTTTAAAAAGAAAATTAACAACTATTAATTGTCTAAATTTATTAACGAACCACAAAATGTTTCTCCATAAAATACGCAGTAAAGAATGAAATATCTTTTGCACTACCAAAACATATAATTCTTAAAATTGAAAAAAATATACAACAATAATCTTTGTTAACTCATAATAATAAACAAGAATAAATGAAGTGAGAATCATAATATTAACAGAATTACTTACGTATGCTATTTTCGATAGAAGAGTAGAATGCATTTACAATTGCAGGCCTACCGTGAGTGACCCAATCACTTTTGTTCACTGGTTTCCTCAATTTTTCAAAGGAATACTCAGTGCCAAAAAGAGTGAGATTAAGAATACTTTGAAGATAATTGCCTGGGGTGATTTCCAATTTTCTATAAAATTCCTCTAATTTATGGTCGTCAAGCAGCTCGTCTGGATAAGCTATGTGTGTGCTCATAGACTCAGCTTTGTCTAATGCAGATCTTCTTGTCTCTTCATCCATCCAATCGACCTTAAATACCAAAATTTATTTTATATGCATATCACTCTAAGTATTATTTATATTTAACTATACATAAATTCTATTATTGATATTTTATGATTTTCATTTAATAATTAAACTTTTATCTATAGTAATTAAAAAATAAACTTTAGACGATAAAATAATATAATTTGAATAATAATTTGCTTTAATAGTCATTTAACAACTTGTAATTTTTTTATTTATTATGTAATTAATAATTACGACATTAATCACCGAACTGTATTCGAATTATTTTCTTAATATAATACGCTTCATATCCGTATTTTGTTTAACAATATTCATATATTTACTAAATCGTTACATAGTAAAATTAATCTTACAATTACTTCTACATCTTATTTATTATTATAAAATGAACTTATTTTAAGAATGTAAATAATTTTGCATAAAAAAGAAAAAATTTTTAAAATACTAAAATTATATAAAATAAGCAAAATAGCACGATTTTTGGTAATTTTGTAACGACTAGTAAATATGCAATCGAATAATAATTTTCAGATAAATATTTATAGATCTCTAATATAACGAGAATATGATTAAAAAATTGTCATTGCTTTCTAGCACATATCCAACCTAGTTTCTGTTTAAAAGGATAAATAATAGCAGATGAATTTTATTTGAAGTTTTCAAATAATTGAGTAATTTTTTTTTCAAGCATCACTTTAAAAAATATAATATGTTCATTAAAAATAATTCAAACATTCTTATTAAATTTTTTTCGCAGATTAATCAATGAAATTTTATTATTTTGATATATAATTAATACAAACCGTTTTTAAAATCTTCATGAACTCTCGTCTAATGTCATAAACCATTTCAACCGCATTCTTCTTGGCATCTTCATTAAAGTATTTCCTAACATAGAGCGCACCTACGCTTATAGAAAAGCTACCAGATACTATTTCTACACATTCCTTCCACCTTGATTCACGCTCCGTTTTACCTAAATATTTATAAGTCTTTATTTCAATTTTCATCTTAGTACATAAAAAGAAACTTTAAAAGTAAAAATAAAATAATTAAAAGTGAAATAATTTTAATTTAAAGGAATATTTCTTCCATACTTCATTATCTAAATAAAGGTGAAATAAAATTCATTATATTTAGATATATAAATCAAGTAGTAAATCCTCACTTTTTCTAAAAACTTAAAGATTTAGAAATATAAACTATAAATACTATTTAATATTACAATTTTTAAATAGTAATTTAATAGTAACACTTTTCCTATAAAACCTTAGTGCATGATTTTCCACTACATTTTATATTTAATAATATTATTATTAATTCTCTTTCTTTTATTTTAAGCTTGATTCTATAAAATTAAAAAATTTAGTTCCAAGTATTTCCATTAATATTAAATAATTTAATATAATAATAAGAATAATAAAAATAGAAATATTTCGACTATTAATTAATAAAATTATTAAATGGAAAATAATTAAAACTAATTATTTTGTTATTAAAATTAACATCATTATACGTTATACTTTCATGTTATAACAATTTTGTAATTAAATTTTGAAGGGTTAAAACGTTGTGAGATATATTGTATATTCTAGTAATATGAAGTTAACATAAAAACAAAGTAGCTTCTTTATCTAAAAACATTAATAAAAAGATTACTTTTAAAGTTGATGATATATTAAAAGCAATTAAATAAGTTGGAGCGGTAAATTAGACGCTAATATTGCTGTGCGTGTTTCTTTCTGCTTAAAACATATAAGAAAAATTGCATGCATATTATTCAACTGCTACTGTATATTATTGATATTTTCAAATATTATATAAAACCTTTGTTTGCATAAATTTGAATAGATGTTTTCATAAATTTTTGAATATTGTAATTAATAATAATTAAAAACAAATATCTTTTCATACTGCAATGTACAAGTTAATTCTTTATTTTTCGAATCATATCTCGACTACAAAATATCTTATTACAACATCAAATGATGATATAAATAATTTTAATAATATTGATAATTTTTATTTTTATCGATAAGTATCGATACATTACAGTACCAATGGTTACATAATAATAATAGAACTATTTTCAAATAATACGTTAAATTATACAGTAAGTATATATTACAGTAACCATTAAGAAACTTAGGAAGTTATTTATGTTACACAGAGTACACTAATAATCAATTTTTTGAATAAATGAGTGAAAAAATATAATTTTATTATTTAATATGAATTAACTTGATACATAAAAATTAGTACTATTTGTCTACAACTAAGATTTTAGATACCTAAAGAAGTTTGTTCTGTATATATAAAGAAATTTCAATTTTAACATTTGATTCACTGAAGAAGCATTGAACATTTGCAAAATATTACTCACCACTTACAACCGTTGAATATGCCAGCTGTAATTTGCGTATCGAGTCGGTTAGGTAACTCACGGAGCTTGCAGCTGCTCTAAACATAACGTAGTTTGCTTGTATACGCTTTGGAGTACGTTGAAGAAGAAGTTCCAGATTGCTGATATAAGTGGGTACATTTACGATGACCTGCTCATCTCGAGTAATGGTAATTCCTGGCGCTAGTAAGGTATTGAAATACTCAAACCAAGGTATCGTCGGGAACTTCTTTTCAAGCTGGCGTACCGTCATCGGATTGTACAGGGCCGTTGCATTGCGGCGTTTCTCGCTTGGCAACGAAATCTTTAGGTAAATAACAAATTTCGGCTTATATATATTTATAAAAATTACATATGATTATAAAATTTCATATTTTAAAGAAAAGTTTATTATGTATCTCTAATATTATATTAATTTGTATTGCAATTGTATAAACTGTATTAATTCTGTATACGTATTATGTACGTGACGTAATACAAAATATTAGATTTTGTACATATAATTATATTACGAGGACGAATCGAAAAAATAAATGTAGAGATATCGGTAACTTATTTGGGAAAGTATCATTGCCAAAACGGAAAGTCATAAGTTTAACTCTTTACCGAGTAAAACTAATTGTAAGTATCGCTGTTTCCAAATCTTCTTTTAGTATATTTTTATCGCTGGTAATACATAACATATATATATATATATATATATATATATATATATATATATATATGTATATCTCAGAAAAGCATATTATCAATAATATTTTCTTATTTTTGTTAATTTGTTTGTTACCAACAAGTAACAACTGATTTAATAAAATTTTAGCAAATACAGTTTCGTAGCGGTGTACTTACATTAGCAAGTTTAATCTCAAAATTCAAAGATTCTTTGAGTTCCATCAAAGCTTGCTGCCTATTAGCTCCTAAAATCTCTGCGATATCCACCATATAATTGTAATAAGCTCTTACTATTTTGTCATCTAATCCTTTTGATAAGTATTCACGTGATAGACCCAATGAGGCTTGATCTAACTAAATATAAAATTTATAATTTAATATTTTTTAATAATAAAGTTACATCAATGTTTCATTAATTATTTAAATTACTATTTATATAATTTATTAATATTGATGACTTTGAATCAACAATTTAATAAACTAATATTTACTTGATTAATGATTTTTGTAATAAAATATAAATTTCTTAAATTTATATTTTATATTCTCCAAAATATTTTTGAAATTTTTTTTCTGAAAAATTTTTTTTTCTCACGTATAATATTTACGAATTTTATAATGATAGACATTTGAATAGAATAAAATTATTATAATATTACTCATAATAAGATTACTTATAGAAAATAATTTTACTTATAGGAATTATTATGTTACACGAATAGAATTCGAATAAATAAAACTTGATATATTTAAAAGAAAATTAGATATCTTAAGAATTACTTACATCAATCACACGTTTTGTACTGTTCTTCAAATCAACTCCTATACTAAAGTCAAGAAAGTAATCGACCGAATATCCCATTCTACGGAACTTATAAACAGATTCTTTCCAGTTAAAATTTTCATCAATCCAATTATCATCCATTAAAACTGGCCATCCGCCCAAATCCTTTAGAATTTTATGAAGTGGTTCTAATCCTTGTTCTTCGATTACAGCTGTATATTTAATTTCTGATTATTCAATGTTTGCAATGTAGAGATGTTTGTAACGAATATAATATTTTACTTGATTTTATGATAATAATATAGCAGGTACTAAAAATTCTTTTCGATTAATATAAAATTCAAAAATATGAAAATTGTATCATTAAGTTTTATTTAAATTTAAATATAATTTTCTATTATGATATTATATATTCTTCATTTTCTCAAATAAATTATTCAAAATGAATATTACTGTAATTACTCCTCTTTTAAATTATAAAATTTATATTTTAATGAATATAATTTTACTATTTTATGTCATATTCTTTACAATCTTTATTTTATATACTTAAAATTCTATTAAACTATTTTAATAGTTTAATAGAAATAATTTAAATCGTTTCTGGCTATTTTATTTCATATTCTGATCTAAATTTAATTTTACAAAATTCTTCTATTCATGAAAATGATGTAAAAATATTATAAAAACAGTGAAATAATTTGTACTATTAAAAGTATAAGATCTTACTACAAAGGAATTCATAACATTCAGACAAAACATTCAGTATAAGTAAATCGATAATTGTAGTAAAGTATTATGTATTTAGCTATATAGTATCAAATGAAGGTTATAAAGATTATAATTTGTATTAATCAGAATAAGAATTTTCGAAATTTTAAAACAAAAAAATTAACTCACACTTATTCATACAGGATTTGTACAGTGTTTTCACAAGTCTGAAAGGTCTAGGATCATGTGGACTACTCTCTTCCTCGATGCTGCTTCTGAGCTGTTTCTGAAGTTTATCACTAATGATACTAAACGTATTTACACTCGTTTTATCATCAGGAATTACTGTATTTTTCAGAAAATTACCGCAGGAAAATCGATAAAAATCGTCGCATGGTTCTACACTTGTATCCATATTCTCCAAAATCGATGACGCTGAATGCCAAAACAAATAATTACTTATTAAATAATATAACTAATGAAAAATTCAAATTTATAAATAAAAATTATTGTATTCTTTTACAATTGATTTAAAACATTTCCTGAATGACTTACGTAGATTTAAAAATTTAGATGCATATAATACAAATTTTGTTCAATCTCAATTTCAATTACAAATTACAGATATAGTATATAATAAATGAAGTATGTAACATAAAAAATCATTACGATACACTGATACATCTAACTAAAAGTAAGCAAAATTAATGTTATAATGGATGAGATTAAAATATAATTTTTCTATTACATTTTTAATACTTTTCTAATTTTTTTATAATTATCAAAACATATTTTTAACTACTAAAAACTTTAAGCAATTAAATCAATTGTTGTTAATTAAAAACTTCAGAAAATCTATGACTATATAAGAAATACCTTGATGTATTTAAAATCTATAAGTTGACAATTGAAATGGCTTATTTCAAAAGGCCACATTTTTACATACCTGTGTGAATACATCCTGGTGAGAGGCAAATCTCTACTTGCGATGACTTCTCCACAATTTGAGGAACTTTTTTAGATACTGGCGTACCAATGAGAGCTTCCGCTATATATGATAGCATTTTTATATTAACTAGAGTTAAATACCATCGATGTGGTACAAATTATCAACGATTGTGCAGTATTAATTAAAGTAGATACGAATGAGTTAGTATGATAATTAAATATTATAAAGCACATAATATAATAACGTTCAGACATTAAATTTTAGAAGTATATGTACGTGTAATTGTTGAGAAGAATTTTTTCTTTTTTTTAAATTAAAACATCTAATTCTAAAATTAAAAATTTATTTTTGCTTTTATATTAAATAAGAATATCATTGATACATATATAATGAACGGTATTTGTAAAAAAATACTTTTGAAAAGTAATAATTCATTTTGAGCACGAATATAAAATTAAAATCAAATATAAAATATGTATTAACACCTTCATACAATTTTATATGTCATATACTTTTTTCAATTTTATTAAAGATCTCATGAAACTAAAAGAATATATTACATTTTAAAGATTTGATTTTTATAAAATAACAGACAGTGATATACAATAAATAAGTAGCATGCAATAAGATATTTTCTACACTAATTAATTATAGTTTTATATTGCAAGTATAAAAAAATATGGAGAAAGAGTGAGATTTTCAACAGAAATAAAAAAAAATGTATGTACGTCGTAATAGTATATCATATATTGGAAAAAATATGAAAATTCATGTTAAATTATTTAGATCATTCATGGATAGCAGGTACATCTCATTTATTATCATAGATAAAACTTTTCTCATTCAATTTTTACAATCTTACATACATAAGTTATTTATATCAAATTACATTATTATTATGTTAATTAATCCATTAAAAAATATCTTGATAGACGTACTCATTACATAAAATAATTTAAAATGTTAAAATATTAAAATATTAAAATATTTTAATTAATAATTTAACAGTAATTTTTTAACTTTATTATATCCTAAAATTTCTTTTTAATTATTACTTATTTATACTTTTTACATAAGAATATTAAAATTATATGTAATTCTATTAATATGCATAATTCAGTGACCTCTCTACATTGTTTTCATTTTTAATCATTATATTCTAAAAAATAATTTAATACAATAAATATTTTGAGAGTAAATAGTATATGTTAGCAGAAGGTAGATATAGGAATTAGAGTTTACATAGTTATATGAAAAGATATGAAACTTAATAAAATGCCTTTTTACTATTAATAAACAGGTGACCTATCGTTATGGGTTTTATAAATTTTTCATATTCTTTGATAATAGTATATACTAATACTTTGATTACTAACACTAGTACAGTGACAAAAATAAGTTTTAACTGTTATAAGGTCAGTAATCGATAAAGACTAATAGAAAAAGGGAAACAATCACAATAATTCGTGCGATGAATGTTATAAGAACTTATATTGCACCAATATTTATATTTTCTTAGAATAAAATATAACCTCATGAAAATGTTATACTTGAAAATGTTAACAGTATGTGTTATGATGTTATTAAAATTCGATTTTATAAAAATAGGATAATTTTTACAATATTTACAACATTTGAATGATGACTGGTACGAAAGAATCTTCTTCTTTTAATCCTTCATAATCATAATAATTGTACGCTTATTAAATAATAGTTCTTATTCTGAATGTCAATAATTACTTCAAAGACAATAATATTTATTTATTTATTTTACTGTTAAACTGTAGTACATAAGACTTAATCCGTGAATTATATTTTCTGAGTACATTAAAAATTAACTTTGATTCTAAATATAATGCTGTCTGAAAAGACTGTCTTAAAATCAATAAAAAAAAAATTAATTTAGCTATAGTATTTGTAAGAGTATTAGAAAAAAACTTTTGAAACAAAAAATGATCAATATCGAAACAAAAGAAAGTATATAAAAAAAAGGAAAAAAATAAATATCTAATTATTGTTAAAATATTAATTATACGTTCAATCGTTTCTTTTATACATACATTGTTAATAAAAAATATGATAAAGAAATATTACATAAATATATAATTTTTTAAACCATCCATTTTTTTGAATTTCCACATTTATATTTTTATAGTAACAAAACTAAATTCATATTTATTAGAAGTACAAAATTGCCCATTAAATAGAATTCAACATCTTTATATTTATCGTTATTATAAGATTATTGTAAGTAAATATAAGTATATGAAGCTATAATGTATGAACTAATCTCACATATCTCAGGTAACTTTTTAATTAAGTCATGTTCAAAAAAACATGAATTTGCATTTGAATCAATAAATATTTAGAAACGTATTAATACTATATTTTGAATATATTTTTAAATCTATTCTATTGTAGATCACGATTTTATAAATTATTATCAATTTTAAATTTTTTATTTCAAATATTTACATTGATAAAAACTGTTTTATATATTATATTATATTATATTATATTATATTATATTATATTATATTATATTATATTATATTATATTATATTATATTATATTATATTATATTATATTATGTTATATTATATTATATTATATTATATTATATATAAACTATATTTTATATAATAGTTCATGCTCATAGAATTTGACGCAAGGCATAGAGGGCAGCTACACTGAAGCATAGTGTATTAGCTCGAATTTAATATTCATTGTAATACTTCACCGAGGAGCCTATAGTTGGTGCTATAGAAAAATTCACACATTAATCTATTCTGCATTCCTGAATTTATTATATATTTTATCTTAGTTCTATCAATTCGGTTCATAAATTTATTCGTGTTGTTGTAAACTTTTGCATCCTATAACAAAATATCATTTTTTCATCATTTTCATTGCATAGCTTCATTTTTACTTACTAATCATCATTCTAACTTGTAATTCTCATCCTTAAAGATGATTCTCAAATTGTCAATTTTTACCATCATATCAAATCTACGCTAATCGCCTTTTGTCCGTCTCTTGGACTCTAGTAATGCATAGAGCACTTGTTATTATTCGAGTGTATCTATCCTGTAAACTGCATTTATTAATTTTTTTTATGTGACTTGTTACTCAGCTCACAAACAATAAAAAATTCATAGCAGTGCATAAATAATACGTAAAGATTCAATGGTATATACATCAAATTACTTAATAAATTCAAAGGTATTGACTTTTTATTTCGTAGTTATTTTTATTGCACTAACTAAAAGTTTCAGTATAATTAGCCAACAGAAATTACAAACATACACACATGGTAAGTGATAACTATTTATTGAAACATTCAAAGAACACTCATCATCATTTGATAATAGAACGGAGATCATATTGGTTAGAATAAAAAGGTGAACTATAGCAGCCACAACGCTGCAATTCCAATATATTAGATATATATCCAATATATTTGAGTAAAGAAGATTGTATTTCAGAATAAAAATGTATTTAAAAATATTAGTTCTTATAATTGTATAGCAATATAGTAAAATCTTATCTAAAGACAAGGTCACACTAACCTACCTAAATTTAAAGTGAAATCAATGAACGACTGAAGAGCACATTGTTCCAGCGGAGTCGCAATGCCGACGTTGCGTTTCTATATTGAGTTACTTCAGTAATACACGTACGCATTCTCCATTTAAGATACCCACTTTCGAAACATTCTTCTACGAAAAATAGACTTCGTAAAGGTTACCTTAATACACTAATTATACCATGAACTCGGATTGATCATTAAGGAATTCGCTTAAGCAAAAGGAGGCAAAAGCACCGACTCTCCTATTAAGATTAATCTTAAAGAACCTAACAGGTTCCTTACTTGCACTCCTCAAAACTAAACGACATGTTCTTAGATGTAAGAATATGTGTAAATAAGAGGTAGCATATATCAGTGTCAAATAGTAAATGAACAATTTATCCTGATGTATAAATAGAAGCTTGGGGCTTTCTTATAGTTATTAATCGTTTTATCTTAGTACTACCACTTTTCCATTTTAGCGCAGAGCAACATTTTTTCATAATTTTCTTAAATCTTTCACGAAAATTTCATTTTATTGGGTTGTTGGATTTTTTCGGATTATGAAGTTATTGGGTTTATTTGGCAACTTCATCCCTGCTGTCTCGTTATCCTTTTTAATCTTAAACAGTAATTTTAAATTTGTTAGCTGCGATCGTTGTACTATTTTATCATAGATTGTTTTTATTTGTCATTAGCAGCTTTTACAATCCAGAAAGCACCTATTATATTACATCGATTCTTTACAAATCGACTTGATTCATCTCTCTGGCTTTTATCACATTTGACATTCAGATAATCAGCACTTGATATACGAAGTATTTTATACAACTTTTCTTGTAATTTTTCCCTTGAAAACTCCTTTAGTATTCCACTTCATTCAGAAAACTTGTGTCATCCTGTATATTTGCGCCCTTCATCGACACGAACTCAAACAACAATGTAGAAAATATTCCACTTATACATGTTATTTTACAGCATTTTACAATTTTTTATATTAATGTAAAATTTATTTTTTATAATATTTCTCAACTGAATTGTTTATTAAGAACAATTAAAATTTTTATTGAAATTGATTATTTATCACTATATTTAAGAATTATCTTTTGAATTGAAATAATTTTTACACGCATTAATTCGTATAGTACTAAAACTACGATTTTATTTACTACCTATTAACAGATCTCTCAAGAATACATAGATAGTTTCTTAATAATAATGATTGCAAGAGGATAAGATATCGATGAAATCATCTAGACTTACCGCGCATAAGGGCTGGTTCACAAGTTGCGGAATTCGATGCAAGAACCCCAAGGCCGATGGCAAGTGCACTTGCTAATAGAATAGCCGATACGGCTATAACTGTTAAACCGCGTTCAAGAGTAGAACGTCTTTTCCACCATGTTGGATTTCTACAAATAGGAATGATCATATATTTAGTTATAAGAATAGGAATTGCAAAAGTTTCATATGTTAATTTTATTAACTTTATACTCGATTAAGATTTTTAACTACGGACAGAAAAAGTTAGAATATTTTACGCGACTACTTTCAAGCTTGTCTCAATTAATTCCATATTGAAAAAACTATTGTTTTAACTATGTATAAAACTATAGTTTGTATAATTTTCTTTTATAAATATATATAAGAGCATAATGATTATCAATATTGTATTTTATGTTTAAAAAATGTACAAAAATTTATTTGATAATTATGGTAAATCTATTATACTGTACGAAAATTTCGAAAGCTCTTATTTTCTTTTTAAAAATGTTTTATATAACTTGAATAAAAGGTAAAAAAGAATTAAATGCTTATAAATAAATGAAATAAAATAATAAAATATTTTAAATATTGTAAAACTGATAATCTTCATTGAAAATTAAAAAATTTAAAAGTAAATAAACATACTGTTAATTCATAAATCTTGCTTCTAGAATATAGAAAATTCAGTAAAAATATTATTAAATTATCCTAATTGTAATTGTTCAATAAAAATACTAATGAATAAATTATGCTAATTTTGAACTTTATATGTATATATTACTCTCAAAGTAACTATTAATGCATCATATATATTTGTTTTTTTTTTTATTGTAAGAAGAAACTTATAATTTACGTATACGAGTACATTATTTATACTAAATTTTTAAATAAAATTACGGTACCTTATGAAATATATATTTATAAGGAATATTATTTAAATATAAATTTATATAAATCATTATAAAGATAAGTGTTCTTAAAAAAGACAATTTTTGTGGTAATTTATTGATATAAATAATAATTTAATTATTTTTTTGGTATTAAATAATATTTACAGTAGTTTCATTTATCATCATTAAAATTTAAAATAGAATAATAATATTTTTATAAATACTATTTTTTAATTATAATAAATATTAATTATAAAAAAATATTATTATTAAGAAATTTAATTATTATGAAATCTATTATATAGCTATTGCATATTTGTATTCGTATACGTCATTTTTATCGACGAACGCAGTTACAGTCGATATAGATAACATCTTTAGATAAGAACGATTTCTAACATTAGTTAGAAAAGTAAGCTTTCATATACGTAAATAAAGAAGTTTTGAAGTATTTTGAAATGATTTTAAATATGATAAACAAAGAAATATTTTATTATCATATGTACGATTGATTCGACTACACGTCTTTGATAAATTTTCAAAGTTTAATAAATTTTATATTCAGAAATTTAATATATCTACTTCAATTATAATACACCATAAAATATATATGCCTTTAATATATTAAAAAAATTTTAAATACCTAATCTATAATATCGAGGCTTTTATGGATATAAAAAATAAATAAGTACGAGAATTACAAAATTTTATTTTACTAATTTTGAATAATATTGTATTCATCTAATATGTAGATAAAAAATTGGTTGTTTTTTATATATTTTCATTGAATATTAAGTACATACAATATAAAGAATGTACAGTAATCAATTCATTATCGTAAATAAAATAAAATAAATAATAATTGCAAAAGATAGTTTAATCAATCGAAATTATTTATGTTTAATAATTTACAACGTGAGGTTTAAATTAAAACGTAATAGTACTTTTTATGAATATCAGTATCGAAGATATCGTAAATTTATAATCAAAAACGTGATATTTTTAAATTATTCGAATGATCGTCAATGCAAGCTTCAACATATAAATAGATATACATTAAATCTTTATGTTAATTGTATAACTTCTTAACTTAAACATCTATTTAACGAAAGTGTTTATCATTCATACTATAAACATAGCAAACATATAACATTATCTATTCCCTCTTAGGTAATGAATAGTAATGCAAAACCTTGGATTATACAATTACCTATAAATGATAAATTGGTAGCCCAGTAGACTATTCCTTTACTCACGCTTTCATATAATTCGTAACTGAAAAGATTTAACTAACAACGAAAGCACTTGCCTGTTTACACCTCAGAAAAATGATCCCTCTTAACACGAAAAAGACATTTACGACGAGCCCGTTACTAACCAGCAATTCAATTCCTCAATAATTTATGAGGGCGAGAAATTGCAATCTACGAGACACAACCTTGATGTCGCGAGGGCGCGGAGAATCGATTGCCGGCTAGGCGATAAGAAATGCTGCAGGATGCTGACTACTTTTTTACGCTATCGGCCGCGAGCGGCAGTAAAAGTTAAAGTTCGCCAGCTCATGCTAGGGTATTGCGAACACCACCGCGCTGTTATTTATGGTCTACTCGTATCACGAGTCGACGCACGACCTTCTAACGTACTTTTGCGAAGGAGCGAATTCTTACTACTACACGTGACCTTCCCTTCGCGTGCACAAGTAGATACGAAAGATTCGTCCCCGTCGTTTCTCATTGCAGAAAGGAAATTGAGTTTTTTTTTTAATAAGAACTTCAAAAAGCCTTTAATTTGTACTTTTTATGATCAATCGATTGTAGATTTATTGAAATTTCATTAGAATATAAAACTTTTAAGTTTATTATATTTTCTGATATGTTAAGAATAGTTTTTCTATTTTTTTCTAATATGCGATAAATTCGTGGATTTTTAAAATTTTCATTGAATAAATATTTAGAATTATTAAAATTACAGGGTCTGAAATCTTATAATAGATTTCATTCAAATGTTATTTATTGCATAAAAATGATGTATCTTAAAAATTAATCAAAAACGAATACCACTTGAGTAATTATTATTATATAAACTTTTCAATGCACTTTATAACGAAAATATTTTATATTATTACTCAAATGAAATTTATAAATTATTGAAAATTAATGGATATTTATAAATATATAATAATATTAAAATTCTATTTCCATCTTAGACAATGCATATATCTATCTGAAAAATTATTAGTTAAATCAAATGTTATATAAATTTATAGTTCAAGCATCTGACGGTATTATAACTACCTAAGTATATAAAATTCTCATAACATGAAGTATAATTGTTATTACATAATTGGCAACTTTTCTATCTATATAACTTGAACATCAAAATGATAATTGATTTATAAGGACATTGTATTCTAACGATATTTAATGTATCTACCCAGCTTTTTATTATGAAAGTATAAGTTGAACTTCTTTATTTAATATTGTAATAGAAAATACTAAAATAATTTTTTTCAGCATCTATTTATAGTTCACAAAATTATCAGAATTACAATAATTAACAATAGCATTATATAGTCATCACTTTGTTTTACTATATAGTTTACTTTTATTATCATTGCTACTATAAAATATTTATGGCTCATACTAAATCTTGTGTAATATTATATTACAGATTAATTATTTTTATATACTGCATTTTCAGTATAGAGAAAAATGAAGTTTCATAACACGTAATTTTGAAAAATCTTTAGAATATAAAAATAATATAATTTAATGTTATTAATTGTTTTATTATGAATTTTAGATGGCATTTAACAATTAAAACTTCGTTTACAAATATATATTTATATAATTAGTTAATGATATCTTATTATTAACTTACTACTTATACTATTTGAATACATTGTTAAAAATTTTTAAATATATTTTAAAATAATTATTAATGTAATTATCACTCCATCTGGTATATTTTTCAGTCATACATCCAGAAATTATTAAGTATAGTGTACTTATGTTGTGCACTGGGACATTTACCTCATTTGTTCAGAGGCAAGTGTTAGATATGCCTTATAGCTCATACAGCTGTACGCGCCTATCTTACCCACATTTATAAAAGAATTCCACGCGTCCGTCATGCATTTGCTATCGAGATTTTTCATGTGATAAGGCTTCATTGAAATTGTATAATACGCTATTTGCTTCAGTACACATACAGTATAACTGGGTCGCTGCCATAAATAGATTATATACGTGGTTGGGCTTTTGTCGGGTGATCAAGCCTGTGTGAAACTATATTATCTACTGTTCTATATCAGAAAAATCTAATTCAATTTCATATTATGCATTCGATATCGATATTTTGACATATTTAAGAAACTTAATAAAAAATTCTATATATTCTACAAATGCATGCAATAATGAAGAATTACATTTGCCACCAAATGCATATAATATACCTAGTTTTCTTCTACCGTAGGATTCGAAACAAATTAACATAGTATTTATTGCTTTTCGGCATTTGTCTCTTTATTATTCTAAAGAATATACGAATAGTAAATGTAACTACCTTAAAGGAAGAACTGATATTATAAAATTATTATAAGTTTTTAATAATTACAACAACACAAATAATATTCATATAAAAATAAATGTACAAAATATATTAAATATGTTTTTTGAAAATTGTTAATTCAAATTAACTTTAGAAACTTAACGTTATTATAAATTATTATAATACTGTTATAGACTTATGTATTCTACAAAAAGGACAAATTTATTATATTATAGAAGAGATGTGAATAAGCTAAAACTGCAAATAAATTACGATGATATCTAAATATGCATAACTTTAACTTTATTGTAGATATTATATGGATTCTATTATATTCATTATTTTTCCTGTTATTATATTTGTGAATAACTATGTTAATTAGTTTAAATATGAGATTTAAAAATTAATTAACTTAGTTTACATGCCTAATATAAAAATCTAAGGCCTTGATATATTAAACTTTATAGTTTAATTTAATGAAAAACTGTGATTTCTAACAACTTAATTAAAAGAAAGTATAAATACAGTTAGTCTGAATGAGCTAAATATTTTGACCTAATCAAAATTTCAACTAGAAAAGTTGAAAAATCCTTCTATGCAACATTATTATACTATTAAAATAAGAGAAAATAAAGTGAAATGAACCGTTACTGGAAAATCGACAGAATTTGCTGCTGATTTTGTCCCAAGGTATGTTTTGTCGGTATTTAACTTTCTAATGATCAACACATGCCCGCTATAAGTCTGTTTTAACGTGAATATAATTAGTTTTACGGTTCAGCTTCCTATTATTTATCTGTAGGCATTAACTGAAACCGGTCTATTAAGTATTACATCTATACTAAATACACGCATAAATAAATGAGCATCAGTAAAATATGGTTCAAATTAATTTTTTAATGATAGAATTTTTTTTTAGAATTTTTTTTAGAATTTTTTTATATCGATAAAAGTATAAGAAATACAGCGAAAATATAATTAGATTAAAATTATTAACAATATAAGATCACTAATTTTTTGAAAATGATTTTTAAAGCATTTAATTTCAAAAAAACTTTTTTATATTTTTTAAGAAAACTTATAAATTTATACGTACAGAATACGCTTAATCTTTATATATTTTAATAATGAAAAATATTTTATTTATATGACAAAACTACTGTTAGAGAATCTGAAAATATTTGTCAGTTTTTATTTTACCGTAAAAGTCGATTTCTTCTTTAATAGATATAAAATATATTGCAATTGAACTTAATAAGCGTGAATTTTTGCAATTTTAATTTATACATAATTTAAGAAGTTTTTTATCAATTTTAAGTAAACTTTCAATTATAAAGATAATTATTCTTAAATCTAAATTATCTTTCTCTTACATATCTCTTTATTATCTCTACATTAAACATGAAATAATGGGTGTGATTTAGAGCCATACTATTTTCAATTTATAGATATTTATATATATTTCTAAAATTCTTGGTTTTAATGCAACCGTTTTGTTTAGGACTGTGATAAATATACAATTATTTTAATTTATACTTTTCAAATTTATCTCTTCTAGGACGAATATGTTTACGTAAATATTTTGCAATTGAATTTCCTTTTTAAAATATTATTAAAGAATATTAATACTTAGTTCTGAAGAAAATATTTTTAATTTCCATTATTGCACTAATAGCCCTTATTATAAACTTAAATTTGTCTTTACTTTGGCATATCCTTATGACCATAAATATCTAGTATTTCAAAGAAGAAGGGTTCATCTAAAAACTTAAAACTACATATTTAATTTCAAGAAATAACCATAAATTAAAAAACTTTTATAAATCAATCAAAGAAAGCTAACCAATTAGTCTGAAGATTGTTCAAAAAATATTAATGTAAATTAATTGATCTATCTTTGTTAAAGTAGCATGAATTCAGATTTTCTTACATGTTTTCTTTAATCATATTTTCTCTCTCTCTAGCACTCTGATTCTCTCCTTTCCATTATCTTTTCGAAATTTCTATCTTATAATAAATAGAGTATGACTCGATATTAATTCAAATAATAATTAAATATAAAGAAAGAATACTCTTAATTAGAAATATTGAAGCAATTATTACAACAATTAAATTATAACAAACTACACTTTTTTACCATTTGAAATAAATATTCTTAAATCGTCGATATTATAAAATCTATTGACATTGTTTTATTTATCCTCATTAAGGATTTTATACATAGATTATAAATGTATTATAAAGATATAAATAGATTAGAAATGCATTAAATACCAAAAAAAATTTCAGCCTTTTCTTATTATTTGAATGACGTAGAGTTAAAAAAAGATAATGAAAGAGAGAGAGAGAGAGAGAGAGAGACAAACTAAAAGTAAGACAGTGTAATCACTAAAGAAGAAAAATTATAGCTATTCGAAATATTTATATTAGACATGTATATTGTCAATTATAAGTTATTATAAAATTAATAATTAATATTATACTAGTATAAATAGTTAGGTCATAATTCTATGTTATTATTACTTACATATTTTATGGAAGTCAAAATGAATATTATAATCAGTTTAAATTAATTAACAATGTAATATTTGAAATAATATATATTTTTAAAATATTTCATTCATTTCATTAATATTTAAAAGCATACAAATTTGTTTCTTAATTTATTTATTAAATAATACATTATTTATTAAATTATATATTTAGTAAATAATACATATATACTCACTGTTTGAAATAAAGTATTCCATGCAGGATTTAATATGAATAACTGTAAAAAATGTCTTTACTTGATGTATAATATTTTGAAAAATTAACTATTCAATTTGAAAGAAAACTTTTAGTATTATCAAAAATCTGTGGACAAATTTTTAACCCACATAGATTTTAGAAAAATATTTCTTAACGTTGATAATACACATCCTTTATTATGTACTGACGATAGTATCGGTATTGTTGGCAAGACGTACTAAAAACGTGCACAAAATTAATTAAACAGTTATCGAAATACAAATGTAAAATTGCTCGTAAAATAATATATGCTAAAAAGCGTGAAAGCTAGTTAATTGAACGTCACTTGATTGAATATTATTAAAGTTCTTTAGTTAAGTAAGTAACTAATGCTTTAATTTTCAGAAATTTATATTATATGTACATATGTGATTAGGAACGATGTTTTTAAAATCATAATTAATAAGGTTATAACCTGTTGTTTAACCTAAAAATATAAAAATAAATTTCTTTATTACAAAAGTTTTGGTGCTTAAAAATATTAATTTAATCTTAATATGACTTGAATTCAATTAAATAATTGAGAAATATGTTTTATGAAAATGATATGCTTAACATCACGATGTATTATAGAGATATTGAATTAGAGGTAATTAAATACATGGATATTTATTGTAATATTATACTGAATATTTATTTATTAAAATAAGTAATCATTTATTTGTTGTGTTGGAAGGTAACAATATTGTAATAAATTGGTACTATTAGTCTAAACAACAATCTACCGCATGTCGAAGAGCTTCATAACTATGGAATATTCTTTTATCTACAAAATACGTTCAATGTCGATTTATTGATTTTTTAAAAGTATTATATATCAATAAACTAGTATTTATTTTACAAGAGCAAGAATAAATATTAATTCATTCGCTTTTATATTTTATTAAACCATTTTCTATATACATATAAATATATTTAATGCGTTTATATATTGGTGATATTCTATTTCATTAAATAATATTTATTATATAGAATGATTAAAAACTTTGATTTTCAACTAATATCACATATCCCTCAATAATATACTAAATGTTGATATAAACATTGAGAACCGAATAACTAATGTAAGAGACACTTGTATATAAAGTTTTTCATTTTTTTCATTCAATGTAACTTTTCTAATAATTGGTTTCAGAAAGTTAGTTTTTTATTTCACATCTTTAAAAAAAAGATATTATTGATAATCTTCAACGTACATAAGTAAGAAGCAAGCCTAATCAATCAGATTTAAAGTTAAACTTAAAAGTTTAATACTTGATATTTAAATAAACTGCAAACCAAACAATAAAAGAAGAATAATTATCATACAGATTATAAAGGAAGTGTAAGAATGAATGTAAATCATATATTATGAGTCAGAGAATAATATTTAATAATAAAATTAAATAGACATATGTTCTTCATCAAAGCTACAAAATCTTAGATTTGGTTACAATATAAGAAATATTAATAAATCATATTACAGTTAATAAAATGAATAAAAATAAAAAATCAACGTAATATCAATGATATTTAATAATTATGTTGGATTTATTCCTAATTAACATATACACATAAATAAAGAACAATGATTTAAAAAATGTAAAATTATTTTGCTAATTCTTGAGATAATAATAATTATATTAAAAAAAACAGGGTAAATCAAAAATATATTTGAAATATCCCTATAACAATATTTAAATTTTCATTAAAATTTTTTTAAAAGAATTATTTCAATGTGAAAAAGTTCAAATAATTTATGTATAACTTATTTCAATAAAATATTATAATAATAGGAAAAAGTTTATACAACAGACAATAGCCTAATGATGGATTTTTTAGAAAATAAACGTTAGCATCCATAAAAAAAATTGAATCATAGTTTTAAATAAATGTCGGCGTAATTTTCACGTTTAAAAACAAATAAATTTATAAATATATATATCATAAAATTTAAGTAGGAACATATTAATTAATAGATTTTCTCATTCAATTGTAAATTAACGGTATGGAGATAAGCGTTTACAAAGAACAATGAATTATAACTAGAAAAACAAATGTTTGTTAAATGGTTACACTTCCTGGCAAATTTAATTTGTTTTAACTTTTAATTTTCTATAACTCAATGAGCTATTTTATTATTCATTTTATTTTCGAAATAATACAGAACGAAAATTAATACATTCATTTTATAAGAATTCATGTTAGCTAAAAAATAATAAATATTTAAGAATTAAAAGACTTTTATACAATAATAATAGGTAAGCAAATTATACAAAATAGTATTCAATAATGATTTATTATTTATTTTCTATAATTTATAAAAGAATTTAATGACTTATCAGTGACATAAATAGTAAATAATAAATGTCAAATTGATTTTGAAAAATTTGTATATATATAGATCAATAAAGACAGATGATTAATATTCCACTTTAAGCATGCAATTCACAATCATATTTAATATGTATAAATCTAGAAATAATCTAATAAAATGTAAATCTATTTCATAAAAAGATAAGACAGACCACAGATTAAACAGTAAAATAAATGTCTTAAAATAATATGTGCATATAAGTTTTATAACACAAATAATCATAATATTATTATCTACAAATATACTTATAGATATTATAAAGTATTAAAGATAGTATATATTATATATATTTGTATCATTGACATTTATGTTTCAATTTCAAATGAGAATTTAATTAAAAATACGTTCATACAAATAATTTATTCAACTAATTTGTCAAATTGTTGCCTAATGTGTACAATTTTGTATGAATAAGTTTTAACAGTTTTTCTGTCAGACGCAAAAAGTATAAGTTAAAATTTATGTTTTTACTATAATAGGAAATAACTGCTTTATTTGCACTATAAGATCTAATTAAAAAATCTGCACTGAAAGATCAATTTATTAATTTTTTTATTTAAAATTAATATATATTTATAGAATTAAAAAAGCACATGAAATATACAAAAAGATTAGTTGAATATTTTGTATTTTTAATAACTTAATTAGTGTTGTAATAAAATGATGTAATATAATAATATAAAAAAGGAATAAAATAATTTAATAAAAACCAATGCTAATCATAGGTACGTACTCACAATAGAGAAAGAAATAACACGCTTATTCCCTATTTTAAATGATATTAAGACATTAATGGCAAATTATTGGATTACATTCATACTTTTGCAGTAGGTAATTCATTCTTTAATGACTTAGACTTTAAATAGAACTTTGTGTAAAAATTATGTTCTAGTTACTTTGATTTAATTTTAAGTAAATTATGAAAATAATATAAATCATATAAATAATAATTTTTTATCAAATACTTATAATTCTTAGTGCTTTTATAATAATGATAACTTTCTACGGTACATATTATGATTAAATTTATTATGTACTAACATATAAAGTTTATATACTTAATATTCAAATTCTTTTGATAAGTCACTAATTCTTTATTTTGTATTACCATAAGTAAAAAATTTACATTTTAACTTTTTTATAAATATATATTTGAATATATATACAGTTACTAAAATTAATATACATTTTAGAGTGTAAATTTATAAGATTTCAAATTTATATAGAAATTTGATAAACTTAAACAAGAATCAATTGAGTATCCATCTATATAATTCGCTAATATTTATATGAAATCTAGAAAATATTATGATTTTATAATCTAAATAAATTGTGTTTTATAAAATAGCTTCATTAAGTAGCTAATTGATCCAATACTGATAAAGAAAACTATAAATTTAATCATGAATTATTACGATAATTTTTCATTCAAAATCATTGTTTTAATACTTGCAATTTTATATATCTTCTATATATTGATTCTTTTCTGTACTGATAATTTGCGAATGTCTATTGCGTATATTTAGCTATATATTTCGTACGATAAAAGTAGTACTCTAAGACTATACTATTTTTTAATCATTACAATGTGTTTTTTTATAATAAAATCTTTTTTTCGTTATAATAATTCAAGCTTTCTTATTACTAATATACATTCGTACTATATACAAACATTGTCTTTTAACATAACTTCTTCGCCTGTTATATAATGTTTCTTATTTTAACAACATCAATATTTTTGAAAATTATTTTCAGCAAATAAATCTTAATAAATTTTAATATATACTATTTTTTTAATAACAAATATCATAAAATCAAAAAGTTTTACGCAACGATCATTAAGCTTAATTTTTTAGAATATTTTATAAATATATGTATATATATGTTTTAGAAAAATGATGTAGTTTCAATAACAAGTTTATTAAAACCTAATGAAAACGAAACTTTCAAAAGTTATTATTTAAAAAGGAAGTGATAGTTTATAATTTTCGAGCTTTTATTGTCACTTTATAGAAACTAAATGAATAAACACTAGAAACGAGCATTTAACTATTTGTGAAATCGCTACAGAAGTTTGACAAAGAGAGTAAATAAATAAAATGTAAAAAAAATGATAACTCATCTAACATTGTTATACAATTTATATTCATCGAAGGTTTGAAATGCACGATAATATATCAATACAAAGTGTTACATTGATTTATCGTATATTATTTTAGAATTGGTTTTCAAAGAAATTAATTTAAGAAGATTCATATAGACTTTCTGGTTTTGTAATAACTTTATGTAATATAAATAGTTGTTAAAGCAAAAACTTTTCATGTATTTAAAAATAATAAGATATTTCCATACATTCTCAATGGTTATACTTCTGTTTCTTACAAAGAAACAATTAAACTACTTATATACAATTATAATTATACAGTTATTTATATTGTAATCAGAAAAAACATTGTAGAATAAACATTTCAGAATATGTAAGTATGTGTTCACACGAATAAAAATAATTTAACTCTAAAAACTCCTTACCTGTTTGTGCATGTATATATGTAAAATAAAAAAACTAAAAAAATAAGAGAATTTTATTTATATATTTTACATGGGATAAATGTAAAACATTTCAAAATTTGAAAAGTAATGCTACTCACGAAATTTATTAGTCTCTTATATTAGATGATAATAATAAAACAACAATTAAACAACAATAAAATAAAAATAAAAACATTTAGAATTTTAAAGAATATATCTAAAGAATATATCTAATTTTTTATTAATTCAGTAATATCTAATGATAAGTAAATGTAAGCACAATAATCATTTTTTAAACAATATAAAACCTTATCTGTATTTAAATACATAGTAAAATCCTTTCTGCAAATATTCTTGAAATAGAATATTTTTGAGTGATAAGAAAAGAGAATTTTGTACACTAAAGTTTTACTAAAAATGCAAAGACTTACTAAGCTACCTAATTGATTGAAAATATTAAAGAACCTTTTTCGTTATTAAGAAAGTCTGAGATAATTTGCACTCTTGTAAAGAAAAAATAATTTAAACTAAATTTCATTTATTCAGCTATTTTTCTTTTTGTAAATTATATTTTTACGTAATAGAATATAACTACAAAAATATAACATAAAATTAAAATAAAACTAATAATATAATTTGATTTATTATTATTTCTTAATTACACACTGAGAAAAACGATATAATATCTTATTAAAACTGTAATACATATTTCAGAAATTATACTAGAAAATGCAGTTGTCATTTTTTAAATATGCGTAATGTATTTGCTTTTTAATTTAAAATTTTAATACCTTTGAATTAATATATAAGTTATAATAAGCATACGTTACGGTACCGAAGAATACGCACAATAAAAGTTGAGATACCAATAACTTTGAATAATAAAAACATAATTATTTAATTTTTATGACTTAAAGATGTAAAATTAGAAAAGTGTAGTGTGCTATTTACGATTCCGTTTTCTCGATCTGTTTTCATATTCAACTGTATTTATTCGTAGCATCAAGAAAATCATGCAGACGATAATTCAATATCAATCATTTTATGATCGGCAACTGAAGCTCTGTATAAAAATATAAATATAATAGTCAAATGAACTCGTGAAACTGCAAATAATCAATAAAGTCATGACCGAAACCTAAAAACACTTTATTTCTATCGTTTATCGTGTTGACTAGTTTTATTTTTAACCACGATCCCTTTTCTGACTCCTACCCTTTCATTTGCGTACAAGCTCACGTCAGTTGAAGAAATTTAAAGCTTATCTTGACCAAGCCGTCATCATACATGCACGTACATAATGTTAGCATGCGTCTTCGCATCGTCCCACGTACAACATACAGCGCGCTTTAATGGCGCGACTTCTCAGTTCCGGGAATTAGGCACATGATCCCGCGTAAGTGGCTCACGAGTCGTTTCTCTTCGACAATTGGCAGGATTAGTACGGACGGCGCGCAACTACTTGTTTTCGTGGAGAATTTAATTATTCGTTGGTTGTAATCAAATTTTTTAAATGCGAGGTTGAGCTCTATAATACTTCCAACGATTTTCAAGAACCTTGGTGATAAAACAACAATTTTTTCTCTGGTCTTTTTAATTCACAATTGATACGATAATAAATTACATTTGATTAGTTTACATTAATACAAAGCATAGACAGCTAAATTTATAAAGCTTGATACATATGAATTATAGTGTCAAATTGATATTGATTAAATGAACATTTTAAAGCATAATACCTAAATAATGCACCACTTATCTGTAATGTTTTATTTTTTAAGATTTTTATTTTACTATAATATTTTTAATTCTTATTTATATAATATTGTTTCAATTTGTTATACAAATAAATGTAATGATATTAATGTCACTTTATTATTTTTTAAAAATCTTTATTTGTACATAGAATGACTAATATATATAAATGTATGTATATATATATATATATAAAACAGATTTTTTAAATAGTAACAATGATCCATAAAAGAGTAGTCATAAAAGTTTATGTAAATCGTATCTTTTAATTTTTTGTTTAATATACTATCTAATTAATAATTGATTCTAATTACAGAAATTTCACAATTTATTAAAAACAAATATTATAATTTAAATATTACAATAATCTGTCTTCGCATAACAAAATGTTTCGAGTAAATCGTTAAATATTTTAAATTACACGATGATAATCTCAAATCTTTATTTGAAAGGGATTGAAAAATATGAGACTCATATTCAAGAAATTCATATTCATTATATATACATAGTACAATGTGTGCAGTAATTAAAATATGACTATGAAAAAAGAAAATTCAAATGTACATAAGTATGATGATACATTTTAATATAATACGAAAATATCTAAATAATTCATAGCTAATTTATATTTAATATTTTATTACTAAATATTCGTAAATACATATTTTAAAGTATTCCGCTGGAATAATATTTACTATGCAATCTACTATACAATTATTACATCTGTAAATCAGTAAATATTAAAATAAATCAATATATATTTATAATACTTATAATATTATATTTTAAAATTCAAGTAATAATAAAAAAGTTGTAAATTAGTACATTACTGTTTTAATACATTCAAATTTTTAATGAAATACATCTTTAAAAAATATATTTCCTACAGAAAATCAGTATTGCGCAATGAATTTCAGATGCATAATTTTGTAAAGTTACAAAAATTTAATAAAAATCTGTCATACGTTTTACTTTGATATTTGAAATAAAACGATTGTGTTTTTACAAAAAACGATTTTTTCTTATTTTTGATACTATAGTATTTTCTCCACGTGCAGCATTTTTCAAAATTGAAATCTCTCCCGAATAAATAACTACATAGTCATATATCTTTCTTGCGTATCTAATAATACAAGTACATTTTCTATCTCTTTCAGTGTGGCTATCTCTCTGTTTCTCTTTGTCTCCCTCCCTCCCACTCTTTATTTCTCTGTTTTATATTTTATTCTTCTAGTGAGCAGGAGCTGATTTGTTGATTTCACTTCCGACTTAATATTGCGGAATGATAATTGGCCATTGAGTTTTGGCACACCGTACCGGAAGTATGTCATCGACTCGCAATAACTCGCTTTGAATAACCCAAGTCGAGAAACATCGGCTTGTAAATAAATGACTACCTTTATCGAACTTCATCAACAGTAATCGTCATTCTATTTGTCTGAATATAATTGTTTTTGTTTTTATACGGATGTTTCATTTGTAAAACTACATTACTTGTAAACCTTGATGGCTTTGTTTTTATTTACACAATTTTGGCGAAATACATCGCTTATTAACGGCTAAACATTCACTTGAAGTATTTTTATTTGTTAAAATTACATATTAAAAGTACATGAATTGTATATCTTTTATTATTGAAAACATAACTTTATTGAACGTATTATTTAATTACTTAATAACTTGAACTTAGAAAGATCAAATAACGTTTTATTATGATGATTGTTCAATTAATCAATGGTTGTTATTATAATTTTTTCGTTAATATAAAATAATTAGGTACAGAAAGTTTTTTACATAAATTTTATAATTATATGTTCAAACTTATTCTAATTTACAATTAATAACTTACTTTTTAAATATCTGATTTTGGTAGACAAATATACTTTAAATAATATTTATAAAATATTAAATTATTAAATAATAAGAATAAAAACCATTAGAATGGAGAATATTAATTCAAATTATCTATAGGTTAGTTTCAGAAATCTTAAGTAAAAATATTAAATGCATCCACAACTTCCAAAAATTCCTGGAATGTATCTTATGCAACTACATAAATATCTTGACACACAAGTCGAACGCAAAGAAAAAGAAGCATATTTGAGAAATCAGATAAAAAATAACTTAGTACCAGAACACACATTGAAAAATGTGTACAACGTTTCTTCTTTAATATATACAGACATCTATTATATTAACATCTATGAAAAGAATATTTTTTTCTTTTTCTTGCAAAATGTTACAGCGTTATACACACTCATTATTTGGCATTTTTTGCAGTTAACGGATAGATAGATACGAAGTGGCGTATAAAATATGTAATTACGAAACATTAAAAGTAAATTTTTCATTTATATTTTGATGAAAATAGTATTTTGAATCTTTTAACAAATTAAGCGATTTTAGAACTTTTTTGCCAAGTTTAAAAGATAAAAATGATGAAAACCCTAAAATGTCTAGCTGAGCTCTTCGTTTTGTTTAATCCTTATCAAAAAATAGCATATTTATTTATGAAACTCATATTATTTATGAAACTACACAATTTGTTTTTATTTTACAGAAAGAAATGTTATATAAAAATAATTGAAAGATTTAGTATTATAAGTGTATAAATCTTTAGCAAATAAAGATAATTTAACAATTATAAAAATATACTGTTACATCTGATTTAAAGTTTAACAAGTATTATAAGTGTATATGTAGCTGTTTTGAACTCTATATAGTATATCTGAATGAAAATTATTAATATAGTTTTGAATGTAATGGATTGATAGATAAACTATTCATGGCTAAAAGTGTATTGTAGAAAAAAATTTATTCTTTAGAAAAATAAGATTTATAAATACCATTTACATGTTTTCAAACTTCTTAGCTATTAAAATTCCATTTGTTGACAATTTAACTATTAGAATATAAAAGATAATATTAGTATGCACACTTGTATATATCTGTAAAACAACATTTATAATACGACAAAAAACTTTGCAATATTATATTTACAATTTTAAAAAATAAAAAAGGATAAGAAATTGATGTTTATATTGATCAACTAATTGTAAGCTAAAGAACTTGTTATACATTAATCTAAGCATATTTAAATTATATAGTCTAAGTTACAATTAGATTGACGAAAAAAATGATATTCAGATATTTAATAAAAGAAACTGAAAAAATAATATGATTATAATGAATAAAGAGAAGACAGTAAAACAATATTCGAGTCTTGTGATATTAAAGCATTAATGAAAACTATTTTTTACTAAAAGACAAAACTTGAGCATATAATTAAAGTTCTTATTATTGTAATTCCTAATATTGCATCATTATCATAAGTGTAATTAATGCTCTATTGGAATACTAAAATTAATTAACATATCTAATAAAATTCAATAATCTTGAATATTCTCTTAAATAGAACATCATTGATTTATTACTCAACCAATTAATATGACATTAGTAGAAAGTTTTACTAACTTTTTTATTATTATATCCTATACAGACACATTTTATAGTCAATAAAGCGACAGCTTCCTACTTAATCTTGTTTTAAAACAAATTAGGGTTTTAAACATGGTTCATTTAAACTTTTCGCATTTTTCATAAACACATGTTTCATAAAACTGCAATTTTTAAATCCGCATCAACTATTTCTGAAATTTCTTATGATTTTTTCTAATATAGAATAGTTGTCTTTAAATCAGAAATATTTTTAATTTACAGTTTTCATTATATATTCCGAAAATTAGACTTATGAAAATTAAGTGTTCTTATGAAAATTGAAAATTTTACTATAGACAATGACCATCATAGCATAAATTAAATTTTCCATGTACTTCGTATAAAGACAAAAAAATTTCTTATATAAATACAATTCCCTAGTATTATTAACAGTATTATACAAATTTATATTTCTGTATATATTCTAAAAATATATAATAATTCAAAAATAATCTTTTATAATACCTATGCAATTTAACTACATATAATTCTTAAGAATATGTTTGCTGATATATACGTTTCTGAATTATATATAATCAACTTTAAAAACTTTAAATATACTTTTCTTGAAACTATCTTTTTAAAAATAGCAAACTTAATAACATAAAAACTATTGTATCAATCTTTTGGAAATTATCATTGCTTTGAAAATCAAAAAAGTCTTAAATTTCATTACTACATTTATTTCTTTTTATGGAATAAAAGAAAAATTTTTCCAAACTAAAGCTTAATAATTAAATCTACAACATTTCATTATGAAAAATAATTTCTATAATTTTATATTTTAAATTTGTAAACTAAAGCGGTTACACCTCAAAAAAATCCTTTCAGCTACGTTATTTCAGAAAGTCTGATTGTGAAGAATAATTTCATCATGAAACTTTTCCTTTATAAGACGTTATTATATAATATAAAATTATATAAATTCATTAAATAGTTTGCAAAAGCTTTTCAAAACATTGATTACAGATGCTCTAATTATGTGTATCGAAACACCAAAAAATTATTAAATGTATTTAAATTTATAGTTATCAATCCTTATAATGTTTCTTTTATAATTTATATTTAAAATTCGCATAAAATGAAGAAATAAATTTTGGAGTAATCTATTATTACTACTCTGTAGATAAAAAATTGTACTATTGTTTAATTTTCTTTTAATTATAAATATCTCTTACTACGTTCTATCCGATTATTTATATTGAGAAAATCTTATTTTATAAAACTATTATTTTTTAGATACTACAATATTTTCAAATATATAAAGTAAATAATTTTTTAGCAGTAATTTCTCAATCTGCTTTTTTTTAATGAGTGCATTCTCAGAGTATATATTTTATTGCAGTAATTATTCTTGAACTGAGTAAATGTTTTTTAAGTAAAATAAATCTAGTAGATTATTCATTGAATACTAAGACTACAGCACAATTTTAACATTACGTCGCAACACTGCTTGCACAATCGGTTTTCCTGCGTCGTTGAGGTAACGATCCAATGCGCGCGTGCGCATTTCATCTCATTTTCGCAAGCAAGATGATTATAACATTTAATGCCCTTTGCGCCGTAAGTTTCTGACCAGCCGCATAATTCGAATTGTGCGGTCTATTAATTTTAAATTATTTCACCCGTAAGATTTTTCGTAGTGCAAGAGTTTCATTCGTGGACCGACACGACAGAATGAATTTTCACATTTAAAAATTTATCAATTGAAAATTTACATTATGCTTATTTTTTATGATAACGAAAATTTATCATTTATTTAAATGATAACGAAAAAAGCCTTTCTAATTAATTTATTATAAATAAAATTGTATTAAAAGAATAAATTTTTCTATGCAGTACCATACTTTAAATACTTTAAATTTTTAATCAATTTGCGTTTACTTTATATATAGGCAACAATCTTTTTAAATTAATTTTATTTCAAAAGTTTGAAAAAGTACAAAATAAGTATGAAAAATCACCCACGCACGCACGCACGCAGGCTCGCACACTTATAATTATTATTGTCATACTTAAAATAATGTTCTTAGGTTAGAATAATCTTCTTAAAACATCATTCATAGAATAATGTTCAAATACAATTTTCATACAAGTTTTAAAGCATTAAACTACTAATATTTAAAATGACAGTGTAAATATCTTAAATGATTTACTATTCATTAAAGAATAAAATATCATTAATAATTATTTAATATATGTTTTTAATTAAATATACTTTATTGATTTAAAATTAAGTACCTTATTTTACTCGTTCTATTATATTAATTATAAGTAGATATAAATCAACTTAATATAACTAAGCAAAATAAATTTTACTTTTTTTTGTTCTACCTTATTTGTATGAATAATTTTATACCTTGTCAATAAAATGTAGCGTAAATATGGTACAAGTTTACGCTAAATTCAAAACATAAATATAACTTTCAAATATATTCTGAAAGTATTAATAGTTACATAAGTAAATTATATGGTTAATATTTCATGGATGATAAAGAAATATAAAAGAGTCTATCTTTCAAGAAAAATTTTATGTAAATAAGTGGTAAAGTTTAAGTTAATTTTTAATTAATATTTAATTTAATAAAAAATGATAAGGACAATTATTCAAAAAATATTTCATTGTATAGAGAAAATATTAATAAAATATTAGTAAAAATTATATTTTCTTTAATGACATTCGTTAAAATTTAGTAATTTATTTTATAATAATATCAAAAAAACTTAGTATTACGTATGTTTAGTTTATTTTTGCAATTAAATAATTTATCACTGCATTACTTTAACTAAAAGTGATATAGTATATTTAAAAAAATGTTTTCATATTGATGCAAAATGTATTTTTATTTCAAGTATTTCTTAATTAATTTTCTTTTGACACATCATTTTTCTTAAATAAACTTAAATGTTAGGCAATTAATCTTGAATTAAGCAAAATAATTAATTACTAAAAATCTTCAAGAAATAGTTTAAATATTTACACACAATTCGATTTCTTATATCCTTATATCCAAACATCAAAACATTCGGTTGATCGTTTATTATTGAAGACGAACGGGTTTTTCCACAACAGGTCGGCATGATCTGCCATCTCCCTCAGAGGTTACGAGCGTACAATGACCGCCAAAAAATCTGAAACGTATGTAGCATTCATGTACATAAGTTCACCGAAGTCTTTCTTCTTTCTCTCCTCTTTTTTTACGACCTTTTACGCACTCTTCATTTATCGGTTTCTTTTACCATACGACGTGGCACCGTTACTTAAATGCGAAACACCGAACGCGCCTTCTAAATTATACGCAAGTAGCGGTAAACGACGGACTTTCTTCGAAAGAAGAAAAAGCAATTCAATTCTATATGTAATAAATATAGGGGGTCATTCGTTATTCGTCCACTTCAATTATCACTACACTACCATGACCTTCATCAGTGAGTACAAAAGTTGCCCACGTTCTTATTCTTTCTTTTTTTTTAGAATAATATTGTACAATTATGGAGTTCAATTGGTATTACGAGAAGAAATCTTCTGAAGATAGAAATTTAAAGTTTTTAATTTAGAATCTTTTCCCAATTTAACTGTAATAAATATTTTCGGAGGAAAAAATCTACATTGTGAAGAATTATAATTTACAAGTGTTTTGAATTTTTCGATTACTTTTATAACTATAAATTACTTATTTTCAATAATAAGTTAAACAATTAGAACAATATAAAATATTGTATGTATAAAGATTTATTTTAGAACCAAATGATATTTTAATTGAAACATGTATATGTTTTACTAAATATTTTGACTTTTATCTCATATTGATTTAAATTTAAAAATATATCTATTTGTTCATTTTCTTTGAAAACTTGAAATCATTTTTTATTTACTATTTTTATCCAATTTACAAATCCACAGTATGTTAGCATTTATATATATAACATATATGTTTCGAATTACTGGAACGTCATTGTATGACTACTTTGAATTACTTCAACGTTGTTGTAAGTACAATCGGAAAATAATTTAGAGCAGATTTATTTTCTTCGTTAACAGACATATATGAGAGCAGTGATGACTTTTACATTGCACAATAAATGTATATAGAATTGATTGAATAGAAAGTAATATACATTGATAATATATACTATAGCAACGTATATGTATATTTAATTATGGTATACCAATTGTGTTATTGTTAGGAGAGATGCGCTAAATCATAAAATGTTTATACAGTAATGAGGTACAAGAAATCTAAAATTACTTTCTAAAATAGTATCAACATTACACATTAATCCAAAATATTTTTTAAAACACTATCATAGTTGATAATGTCACTAATATATTTTGGATTTTATAAACTTCCAAAATGTCTTAAATATTTAGAATATTAGATAATAAAATATAATATTTTTATAACGAATATTTCTTACAGATTTTACAACCAAATAAAATTATATTAGATATTCCTGTTCAATTACAAAAATATTTCTATAATTTTTAAAAAGAAAATCATTTTAATAATATTTATTTAAAAAAATGTTTATTGTTATTCTAAATGAAATCTAATAACTCAAATTTCTAAATAATAAAGTTTATTAATTATTGTATTCATTATTACTTTTCATTTTTTATTATGGATAATAAAATTAAAAATAATAACAATTTAATGGGAACAAAATTATTTTCACACAATGTGTAATAGACCAAATTTATTCATACATACCTTAAATTACAGATTTAAATTTTAGATAGTATCGTAATGAAAGAAATTTTATACTGTTACTATATAGAAAGTATACACTATATCTCAGAATTTCCATAGTAATAATTGCATCTCAAATCAGATAAGGATTTAAATCGAAATTAAAATTTAGCACTAATGAAAGCACTAAATAAGACTCCATATAAATATAAAAGTTCGAGATATTGTAAAATCCTTTTCCAATAAAAAAGGTAATTGTAAATATTTCATTATTTAAAACATTTATTATAGGCATTTGTTTCATTAATAAAATAATAAATACAAGAAGATTTTTAGTAGTTACAAGCATCATTTAAAAATGAAATTCTAATATTTTAATCAGATTTTTATCAGAATAAAGTAAAATTCAGTGCGAGATTTAAATACACTTTTCTAATCAACTTTATATTAATATGTTGAATTCATTTTCGACTCATTATAATAATAATATAAATATTCATTATTTCACTTTTGTGAAACAATATTTTTATATAATATTTATTAAAAAATCTTAATATCAGCCATGCATACTAGTATAAAATTAAATGTAACATAACATTTGTGATGTAAATGGTAGTTAATTATTAATTCTGAACGTTTAAATAAATTAAAATCTTCTTTTTTTTAATACAAATTTCAAAATTAATAAAATCTTATTTCTTTAGCACAAATTTCTAGTTCTACAATTATGGTGCATCAACTACATAGAAAAGTCTCTATCATAATCAATGTTTTTCTTTCAAACTCAAGAAGTAAATATAAAAGATAATTGAATACTAACAAAGCTCAATTACTCCCTATAAATATAATGAATAATAATGGTGTTTTGACAGAAATAATGATAGAAAAGTAAGAAGGTAATAAACACCAACTGTTTAGTAATAACTTATAATAATTTGTAATAATTTGTCATAAAAATTTTATAATACCTTTTTTCCCAATAATACACAATTTCCGAAGTCATTAATAGAATAAAAGTAAATCATTGTAAATATTCTTAAAACTTAACTCTCAATTAATTCTTAATTATAAGTCAACTTTTCACGAATTGTAAATGGAATAAAAATACATAAACAATGTTATCACAAGAACAAGTTTAAATAGGTAAAAAATAACTTTGTAATTTAATTTTACAAAAGAATAATTTTTGAGTAGATTGGATATCATTGAAAATTTAAAATATAAGAATTAAATTTTTTTATAATTCGATAAATAATAGCTTAAATTGAAACGTACTCTTATTTAATTTTATATTATTTTGTTCAAGTAAAATTTTAAAAAAATTCTATAAAAGATTATACACCAATTTTCATGACTTAAAATTTTATATTATTCGAAAACACTTTTGTTTTTATGTTTGAAATGCATTGATGCTCATCTAAGTCAACATATTAAAAAAATATTCTTCACATATTATTAATAACTACTAATATCAATTTCATCCTATTATTTATTATATAAAGCAAGTAGTACAAAAATATAAGCACAAATGAGACTTTTATACGAACTTCACCTTTCACAAATCGTGTTGTACAATGGCAAAAATTATACTTCAATTAGTGAATTCTTGAAGTTTTCATAATTAATCTTATTGTTTCTATTAATTTGTAATCTATAACTCAAATATTATTAGATTAATTTGTTTCTCTGAAATTTAAAAATTAAAATATATTTAGATTTCATGTGCATGTATTAATAAGACACTTAATCTCATAGTACTTTAAATAATTGGCTATTATACAAATTTTTACAAAGAAATAAATTTCATTTATATAGAAATAAATAAGACAAAGCATCTAAAAATATAAAACTTGAAAATATAAAAAGATTAAAAAAACTTACGTTTTTCTCTTTGTTTAAAAAAATTATATTTTGATTATAGATTCAGTTTACAAACGCGATAAATATGTAAAAGGCTTAATATTATTAAATAAAATTATTAGAAGAGTACTTAAAAAACTAGCATAATACTGTGTGGAATTGCTTAAAAAATAGAAAAAGAACTTTAAAGTGTAGATTATAAGTTTTGACACTTTCTCTTGTGTTATACATTAAGAAATATATCAAAAAAGTTACTAAGCTTAAATAATATTTTTTGTACCTTACGTATATATTTTGTATACATTATTCTATGAAATTATTAACCATTTTAAAGACAACAGAAATTTTTAAAATAATTTATTTGTATTTATTAAACTAGTATCATATTCATAAATATCATATCTTATAACGATTTTTTTAATATATCAAAACATTGGAAATGTTATATATATTCAAAGTAATATGATTGATCTTTTAGTGCATTATTATGAATATCAAAATATAACTTACGTATAATTTTATATATTAATACATTAAATTTTGATTTAAAATTATTTATTCTTTCGTTAATGGCTAAGTTTTGTTATAAGAAGAAATATATATCTTTTAACTGTCTCCAAGGAAACTCTTATATTATATTTTCAGCAACTATCATACAATTATGGAAGTTTCATTAATTATGTTCATTAATTAAGTTTCATTAAGCATTGATTATGGAAGTTACATGCGATATTGTTTTGGAAAAACTAACTTTCATATTAAGTAATAAATTACAAGCTACGCTGTCAAGATTAGTTTTAAAATATATTCTTAGATGCATATAAGAGCCAATTATTACAATAATAATTTGTTACTTTTTTATAATCTCTTTAAAAGATAAACGCTTGAAAGAAGTTACGTCAAAAATCAAAATGTACTAATGAAATAGAATAAAATTTATATATATGCTGCACTAAAAATATAAAGCAGGATTATTGATAACGTACACTCTCTTTTATAATATTCATAGCAAGACTTCAATGCAAGCACTAGATTTGTGTCAAAACCATATTATGATTGCATATACAAAAATTTATTGCATACGATTACTATACGAACGAGAATTTTAAAATATAAATAATATTTTAAATAGATATAGCGTATTATTTAAAATATATGTTATTCTTTTTACTAAATTTAATGCAAATACAATTAAGAATGTTAACTTTATATTATTGTTTGATTTATTATAGTTTTTAAATAGAAGTTTATGTTATACGACACAGAAAACTTTTGTTTTTAAATACGTTTTGTTATTGTTAACATAATACTATTACACTAGAAACACGATTTACATAATTTTTAGAAAATTTACAAACAAAATGATAATAAATATTTATATTAGTATTATTATGACTATTGTTATTTGTATATTAATTTAATAAAAAGATAATTTTTTGTTTCATTTCATTTTTTATTCTAAGTTGATTTTTAAACAGTCTTAAGACATTAAGCTTATAATAATGATATATGTACATTGCTTACTTCAAATTATGAAGTCAAGAAATTCATATAATTGTCGAATTTGTAGCCCCACATTTTCGAAACATCAACGCCTGGACGAAGTACGTAAACGATAGAAAACGTGCATTGAAATCGCGAAACATTCCTTGAATTTGGGTCTTATTAATTATTTAATACTACTTATTCACATTTTCTAGTTCATAATTTATGCAATTTGTAACTTTTAAATAAAAAAATTATTCATTTGAACTTGTACTTAATGGTTACTTTTTTATCGAAAATGATTTATAACAGTTTTACGTACTAATGTATTTAATGAAAACTAATGTAGTTAATTGATGTTAAAAATGAAAAAATCGAATACATACAATGTATTCCTTTGAAAAAAATTCTTTCAATAGTTAAATAAATAATAGCAAACTATTATTCTGAACATACTATATGAAATAAACTCTTATTCTAAAAAATTATTTTTTTAAATATCACTATATATAGGCTCTATATCAATCTATAGGCATGTAGTATTTAAAATTAATCTTTACATTAAAAACTTTGCACATATAAATTATATTGAATAATCTAATAAATTCCATGTATTATTAAACATGTAATACAAAAATCATTCTAAATAATATACTTACATTTATGATGTATTTCAATATAAATGAATATTCAATAATAATAGTAAATATTCGAAAAGTAAAAAAATTTATTTAGAAATATTCACTAATTTTTTAGTTTAATATTGTTAGTTATATATATAAATATTTTTTAGTTTTTTTGCCTTAATCATAAAATTGCACCATCGTACATGCGCTAAGAAAATTAATTGCCCATGATTTATTTACGTTCATAAGTATAGCGCTTTTTTCAAAGCAAATAAATAATATGAATCGAAGGGTAAAAAAAATTAAAGCAGTGTATTCATAACGTAATAAAGAGAATAAAAATTTTTGCGTCTATCAGAAATCATTGCAAGAATAGTAACTACTATCGGTTTGAGGCTTTTAGAAAATTAAGAATATATTAGATAGTATATTAGTCTTACGGAAGCATATTTGAGTTTAAAAATGATGCGAATAAATAACAAATAAAATATTCAAAATATCACATAATTATTAAGGAATACTTCAAAAATATTTATTATATAAGAAAATAAAATTGAATCATCAATTTTCGTGATTCAAGACTTTTCCTAATAAATATTCGAATAAGAAATGCCAAAATTCAGAATAATATCCGAGTATGATTCTATCGAGTGTTCATATATGTTATATTATATTCAATATTCTAGCTACTAAGAAATAACGTTTAATAGGATTTAAAGAAAAATATAATTCAAATTAAAGACAATCATTTTTCTAAATTTAATGTTTTTTTAAAAGAACAAAGTAAAAAAATTTTTGTTCTATTTTTTTAATCTTATCATGCTAAATTTCAACACACTTGCATCTACAGTATTAACATACTAGTACAGAATATATTGAAAACAAGAAATATATTTTTTACAACTTCTAAAACTTTTCTAAAACTGTTGAGTCCTACCTTATTAATCTTTTATTGTAACCTTACAACTATACTTTCTATTATATATAAGAATATTCAATATGACAACATTATAACCAGTAATATTATTCTAATAATGATTAGAACTATTTAAATACTGTGTCCTTTATACGTAAAATGAGATGTTTCTAAAGTTTATATTCGTGATCAAAATTAATCTTTTTGTAATTTTCATTCTTCACATAAATAATGCTTGGAGTCGAGTTCACACAAAGAAAAATTAATGCAGTTAATTATAATGTTAAAGAACTTCATATTTTTTCCTTAGTAATCTTAAAACATAAAAAATTAATGAAAAATTCATAAAGTAAGTACATATATTGATATCTGATAGCCCATGAGAAGAAAAACACATATTAGTAGTTATTAATGTATATTTCATGATTATTCTTAAATCAATATAAATAAGAAATCCTTTTTGTTAATTTCTTAATATTATGTATATATTTTTCTCAAAAACATAAATTTAATGATTTTATATTTACTAGTCGACTTATTGACATAAACATATTTTAAAGATTCATAAATAAATAAATAAGACTGTAATATATTTATTTTTTTGTTATTAATTTGTATACATACTTCTGTAAAATTATATTAAAAAAAACTTTCATCTTTTGAAAATGATTAAATTATTATGAATAGAAAAAAGTTAATCATAAAAAATTGAAAAATGCATTTTACTATTATATAAAATTTAAATAACTGTATATAATAAATAACAAAATATTAACTACAAGACGTAAAAAAAATTATCTTAATTCAGATAAGAATTTAAATTTCATGGAATTAAATATTATAATGATCGGTATAGGCTCGACACAAATAATCTTAAATAAATAATTTAAAATTATCTGTAATGAGCCTGTACGAATGATCACATTATTTTAATGTACTGGAAATATTTAACCTAGTATTTAGTCTTTTATGTTCGTCGAATAAAATTCATTTTATATTGTAATAATGAAATTATTCAAATATGAATTATTATAATATAAGAAAGAATTTTAACTAAACCATTTATTTTTAAAGCAGAATAAATATATGAACATATTCATAACAATATATTTATAAAAAGCTAAAATTTGTAAATGATATATCAGTATTATTCTTTTTATTTTTTATCAAATATTTGCATATTAATAAATTTGTAACTCATATTTCAAACAATTACGTTTTTATATCAAGTTATTTTTCTGTTTTTACAAAATAATATCATAAATAATACTTAAAAAAAGATATTTGTAAATTTATATGAAAATTTTAATATGACTACAGTTATTATTGAAAATCAACAATCATCGATTAGAATATACAGAAACGTTAATTCATATTTTATACATTTCTTGTTTAAATACGTCCTTTTATGTATTTATTATTTTTTAGATAAGTTAAAGAAACGAATTTATTAGTCATTGGCATTTTATCTATTTAGATTATTTAAGTAGGAAACTATGAGAGTGAACTACAATTTATCAATCTTTAATAAAACATTTATATTTATTCTTTATAACAATGTATATTTCTTTTGATATTGAGAAGCACAAATATACATAATTTTCGTACATTTAATGTACATAAGCTTTTAGCTTTGTATAAAAAACCATTTTATCTATATCATTAAAAAAATATATTTTACTTTAATATAATAAAGTAAATATATATTTAACAAAAAACTTCCATTAAAAAAACATGAAATATGATTTAAATAAAGCTTAACGTTGCTATAAAAATCATCATACAAAAAAAATTTTTTTCACAATTGATGTCATTATCATTAAATTATTAGTTTAAAGTTATTATATTATAAAAATGTTATAAACTCAATGTTAAACAAATAATTTCAATTTTATTTTAATTGTAAAAATACATCTGTTCTATTTTAGAAATGAAATTATAATGTGTTTAAAAATATTTCTAGTATACTTATATATTATATAGTGTACTTATATATTTTATAAGTACTCCTTTATTTTAGTATATATCTTAGTATGTAGACATTACAATAATTCATACTATAAATAGAAATATTTGTACATAATTCAAATCTTATTCATAACTAAAATATTTAAATTTAAATATTGTAGATGTAATTTGAAAATAAATCTAAAATCTAAAATTATATATAAATCTGAAATTTCGATTTTGGTATAAAATGTTTAATAAAAAAAAACCTATTAAGAAGCATTGAAATATCAAAAGGTTGATGTTTTGTTTACATATGAATATATATATATATATTGATATTTTCCAAAATCTGATCTATTATATAATTCTTTATTTAATTATCTGATATTGAGTATTTTATAATTGACTAGTATAAGAAATTTTATAATTGCCTTTTCTAGTAAATAAAAATTGAATTGTATATTAATGAATTAACAAAATGAACTAAAAATGAAAAAAAAATATTATATTCTTCTTACAATTATTACATGCAAAATTTTTAAAATTATTTAAATATTTTAATTAATATTTTCTAGATATTTTTCAATTTAAAAACTGAGCATATTAATAAATGATCCTGAACAAAAAACGATTTTTAAAAAATAAAGTTTATGTAATATTAAAAATGGTTTTTATCGCATAATGAATCAATTTTGTGCGATAATTTATTTTTATAATATTAAACATTTGTATATTCCTTTTTTGGAGAAAGGGAAATAAAGACACTGGAATTGACATAAATAAACTGTTTTCAAAGAGGTTAAACGAGTTCAAATTATATACCAACAACTTTATTTGTTAAGTTTATTGGATACAATACGAATTGATTTAAATTTTTTATTTCATTGCAAATTTCAATAAAAGAAAATCCTACCATTTCATGTCACTAGAATATAAAAAAATACAATGTGTTGAATTAGCTCTGCAAATATTTTTAGAATGTTAGTTATGGTTTCTAATAAATTATAAATTTGTAAAATGTGATTTATTTCTTAATACTTTATTCAAATAAAGAGTTATTGATTGTATTCTTAAAAAATTATACATTTTATATAAAATATATAAAGCGCAATTAATAGTTCATTTTGAATACTAATAAAAAAAATTTTGAATTAAAAATTCAAACTCATATATTAAAGGATGAAACTCACTTAATAACAGTCGGCTTCATGCTTTTCGTCATTCTTTTATCCAGCTATCGTAGAATATTTTCTAATTCACAATTTTCGAAATTTCCAGTTTGAGCTCTGTAGAAATATATTCACTAATACATAGTACACTAATATATAAGCACTTTCGCAGGATTATAATTTTGGAGGGATTTTTAAAATTATTAAAAAATAAATTAATAAAATTGAAACGTGCGCAATTAGCTTATGCCCGATCTTTAGACAATGATTTCACTTTTTTTGTCAAGAAATAAGCGAAATATAAAGTTATAGCTCAATATAGATAAGAAAAAAAGGAAAGTTGAATTGGTATTCGGTCCGGACAAATCGGTTGAACTGTTGCTGCCGGACTGAAGGAGCGCGCGAGCTTCTCCTTGTATTTAAACCGCGTCTCCCTCTCAATACTGCGTCTCCTCTCGTTCTTATGCGCTTTCTCTCTCTCTCTCTCTCTTTCTCTCTCTTGCCCTCCACTCCTTTCGTAACTTAGCATCTACTTCTCCCTCGCTCACTCTTTCTTTTTTTTTTACCCTTCTGTAACTTACTCTAATATTGGTCATTATTTTACATAAAATTTCTTAATCATAAACAAGGGATTGTATGAAAATGTGAACACACAGCAAATATAGTCTTCATTTTTTTAATTAAACGCTTATTATTACTAAGTTTATACACTGTTCGAAATTTAATAAAAAGTAAATCAATATTTAAAATTTTGGTAAAAAATGTACATTTTTTGAAGGATAACATTGAATTTATCATAAAGTTAGCATTTAAGAAAATCATAATTGGTTAAATTTTTATGTATTGCTTAAATTCAGCGAATAATAGATTATTTTATTTTGAGTAAATGACAAATTACTATAAAGATTCAAATATATATTTTTACCTAAGTTTCTTGATTTACTTTCAATATTTAATAACAGGTTTAAAAACCATCAATCCATTAAGCATTTACTTAATTATTGAAAAATAAATATTTATGGATATACAGCTTAACGTTCAAAAGAAAAATCTACTCTCATCGTAACTTTCACTTGCAATAAAACAAAATAATAAAATTTTATCCCATTCCAATTAATATTTTAATACATTTCAGTTTAAGAAAAAAAATTAATGTAAATATTAAAAACTAAAATTTTATTCTAAATGTAGGTTAAAATATTATAATTATTTTACTTTTTAAAAATATAATAGCTATACCCTGTAACTAGAGCAAAAACAAGATTCACGCTCAGTATTGTATACGCTTAACAAAACATTTTTACTTTATGAGATTCATTTGAAAGTAAAATAAATAAAATACTAAAATAATACTCAAATTTAATATCTAGTAAAATACAAAATTGAAGCATATATTTATTGTATGGATACTATGAAATATAATCGTGTCACACGTAAACTCCACAGACACATTAAAGAATGAGGTTCCAGTCTAGTTTTCGAATTAACCTTTACCGTTTCACCATTTCTATTTCACTCACTCACTTTCTCTCCCTCTCACTCTCTCTCTCTCTCTCTCTGATTATTTGCTACTCTAATTTCTCTTTCTTGTTGTTCCTTGTTTTTACGTTTATCCTTTAGGTTTCTTCATAGAAAACGGTATCTCGTTAAAAGGTTAATAAGTAAGAATCGTTACAGAATAATTTCTGTATGTTATTACACTACAAAAGTCATAATACATATTAAAATAATATTATTGTTATTACCTATATTTTAAAGATATAAATTTCTGATACAGATTGTTTATTTCCTTTTTATATAGGTCCTTCCTATATAGGTTAGTTCCTACAATATATTTAAAAGTATACTTTACACATTCATCCTTATTAAAATTGTGCAACATATAATAATTGTTAATTCTTATAAATAAATAATTTTAAACATTACCAAGAAGAAACTTATCACTATTTAGAATATTACGTAATTTAAAGATATAATTTTCAACAGAAATTTTTGAATGAATTTTTGCTTTTTTGAAAATAATTTCATATTATAAAGGTTTTTGATTATTTTCTTTTTATTTAATTATACACAACTTACAAGTTAATTATAAGTTAATTTATTTCAATTAACATAAACTAAAATCAATATTTTAAAGTAACATAAACATTGAAATATCAAAAATTTATTTATCTCAATTGATATAATAATAATTCTTTTATCTTATAAATACCACAATATGTATATTTTGTATATGGAATACAAAATAAAGAAAAGAATAAAGATTGTTTATCAATTTTTTAAAATTTATTTTCTAAATACACAAAATATGTAAATAATATTTTAAAATCTAATATATATATATTTATTATTCACATATATATAATTTACTATAGTATAAAATTTGAAATTCATATTTTAACAAACTAGAAAAATTACTTTGTGTTGATAATTTGTTATTATAACTAGTACTTATTAGAAATATATACATTTTTAACAGTAAAAGGTATATTATTAAAATTAATAGATTATTATTTAATTCAGTATTATCTTATTTTTTTAATTGTAAAAAATTGTTAACATATAAATATACATTAACTTAAAATCTTTTAAGACAGATAAAAATTTGAAAAGTATTAAAATAATTGAAAAATCAGAAAAGAACCTATAAACAATTGACTTGTACTCAAACTTTACTTTACATAAAAAATTTATTGTTACGCATACTAAGAATTTAATTATAATACCTAATTTATAAACTAATTTTTAATTAACTAATTATGATAAATATTTAAAATCATATTATTTTTACAATTATAATGCTACAAATCAATTATTATTATGCAAAATAATTATTTATCAAAAGATTGTTATAATTTTATATGATTTTATAAGTTGATTTTTGTATCCCAAGAATACTTAATAATTAATTTGGTTTGGTATTTTAATAGAGTATATTTCAATTGATAGTAATAATTTATTTTCTAGAAAGATTATTATTTATACAATTATAATTAACTGTTTACAAAGGTTTAAATATTTAAACATGATTATATACGGGTTAAAAATAATTATGTTTATTTTTAAATCCATGTGTATTATAATATTCTAAAAAGAAAAATCATCGTAATTTATATATTTGATAAAGGATCATTTAAAATAAATTTTAATATTGTTCATACAAATTTTCTGTATTTTAAAGTGCTTTAAGAACTAAATTAATGAAACTTATTTACCTGTATGTAAAGTATAATTTACATAAATTTATATTTATAAATTTATATTTATATTTATAAATTTATATTTTTATTTATAATAGATCATGCTTTATCAAAAAATTTTGAACAAAATATAGAAAATTATATTTTTATCTAACTTTGTTTTTACTTCGAAAAAGATAGTATTTTCTATAGGCCTTTCTTTATATCTATATGAATATTAATTTGTCAAAAACTAGCTTAAAAGTACAATGTTTAATAATTATTTATAAAAAAATTTCTATGTGTAATGGAAAAATTCAATTTGTAATGGACTAAATAGTTAAATTTGAATAAATTAAAGATTAAATTTTGCAGATACAAATATAATTCATATTTGTAAAAGCGTGGTCTTATGAATACCTTTTAAAATGTATAATTTCACATTAAATAATTTATTGATCCTTGGACCTTGAACATTTTAAATGAAATATAGCAAATTTTATTACTATAAATTTCACGATAACTTGAATCATAAACAAATTCTCTTCACGTATCAACCTTCAGACTTGGTTTCTGATGTTCATTGCATAAAGAACACCTGCTAAGATCTTTTAAACTCTATGGTTACTCTTACTCTCTTTTTTAAACAATATTTCTTCTCTCTCTCAACTATTGTTATTACATACAGTTTCCTAAATAGAATAATAATATTTATTATTGGTTTCATTATTATTTCTTAATGAATATTTTTAACAATATCGTTATTTTATTCTCACATTAAATCGTAATTATTTATATTAATCCAGTTAAAACAATATAGTATTATGCAGACTAATAATTTATCACATTCTTTGCATTACAAGCAATTGATTCTTTTATAATCTCTATTATACATATTTTGTCGATTGCAGGTTCGTTCGTTCAATCAACATTCAACTACGTCAATCGGGAAAAAAGAATTAAATAACCGAGTTCAATGACAGTTTAATATCGACCAATATAATTTTGTATATAACAACTAAATATTGTATAGGGTAGATTCATTCCCAATGTGAAATATTAGATACTTTGTATAGAGGAACATTAACAAATATGATATTTCAAAAAACGAACAGTGAAAGGATAAGCTTAATAAAAATTTTTTATAGTTATTTTATTTTCTTAACCAAAAATACGCATGCTATTAGAAGAATAGAAAATTAAATGAATTTTTAAGATTTCTATATAATATTTTTATATCAAATTCACGTCGAATAAAAATATAACATTAAACACAAATTTTTTTAGCATGCATGAATTGTATTTTCGTATATTATGGATGTGACTGATCGTAATATAAATGAATTTTTAAATAAGCGCACATTTGCTAATAATAATAATAAAATTTATCATTGCATTTTTTCATACTTCAAAAAAGAAGACAAATACTAATTCCAAATGAAATGGTATTCATTCAAATGATTATTAAATTTCATTTATCATATATGCATTTATTTAATTAATTACAGTGTGAAAGACACACTTGCGGATCTAACTATCCAGTAGTACAATTTAATTATGTTTTAGTTTTCATGATTTTGCAAGATCTGTATGATATTAAATTAATTATAGTAGTGAAAGAAATGTGTAACAATTATAAAATATGATTGTTACGGATTTTCAAGAATAAATAATTAATTCAATATTTTCAACTGATTTACTTTTCATAAACTTTGTAATATACAGAATACAAATTATTAAATATCAAATAATAAAAACTACTAGCTCACTTTTTATTAGAGAGACTTGCAATAAGTAAAATTTCAAATAAAAATAAAACTATTAAAATGCTTTAATTTTTCTAAGAATAGGTCATAAAAATATGTAAAAATGTTAAACATGTATATATATATTCCATAATAAAAAGTTATTAATACACTTAAAATACCAACATTAATTAAGAATTCCAGATGTTATATTTTTATCTAATGATATTTGCAATTAAAAATATTTAACTATTCCACTCATAATTTTAACGATTAACAGCTAGTAGATATAATAAATATTTATACATTATAAACAAACTTTTATACATACACAATAAAATTGGTTAAATAGAAATATAATTCTTGAGATTTTATAAAATTATTAATCGAAAATATAGTCACATGAATAAAATATCAATTAAAATTTGAGAAAGATCAGAATAACTATTACTTATTTTTAAAAGAATATTATAATTAATTGTTAAAATCTTAAAATGACTATAAAAATTGATTAAAGTAATAATTTGAATTCTTAAAAATAAACAATCTCTCAAAATAAGGATTTAAACATAATTTTCATTAAAATACTTAAAAGATGAATTTTTAATTTAAAAAAAAAGTTTTATTGAAATAATTAGTTAATATATATTTTATGTTTAAATTTAATTTAACTGTAAGAAATTCTATTTACATTAAAACTAGTTTTAAATTGTTAATATTAAAAAATCAAACCCAAATAAATTAACAGATATAATCAATTTAACGAAATAATATAATAATTTATTTTGAATCTATAAAATTATAATGTATATAATAATTATATAATACATTTTCACAAATTATAATTAATTTAATATATATATAAATTAAACTAAATAACTAGAATATTAAGTGAATACAAAATCAAATCAATGATAAATATCAAGTTTCACGTTCAATAACGTAAACAATAAACCAACGTTCCATTTAATTATTACCACATATCACTTTGTATTTTCTGAACGACTGTTTTAAAACTCTTGCATCAAAATTTTATTTCTCACTTATATAAGAATGTATAATGCAGAAATGTATAATTTTAATACAGACATATTATCTGAATAATTTTCTTATACAAAAATTGAGATATTAAAACTCTTACAAAATGCACGATATAAAATAAGTACCTCATGATTAAATCTACATATATCAAGATGATAAATAAAAATAATCATATATTGTTAAAAATGTTTGATCGATAATTTAGATAAATTTATGTAGTCGTATCACGGTTTGCGTCTTGTATGTGCAAACAAGCATCTATACTAAACTCTCGCAATCTCCTTTCATTTCTTAAATGTACGTATAAAAAAGATATGATTGAGCTACAAAAGTATGTACCGAACACCTAAAATTCTATCAAGCTCTTAGTCTCGTATATCGTGAAAAGTCACGTTTCTGTTCGAATACGTTACGTATGCTTTTCATTTAACAGAAAAGATTTTGTGCGTTCTTTATGCAAATTCAAATAGCTACGTGTCTTTCACTTTAAATTGCTCGATACATTTTTTATTTGACAGAATTTAATTGATGGACCATGAAATTTTTATTATTTAAAATGATAAAAATTTTAAATGAATTAACGGTTAATACTTAAAAATTAAATAAATATTATCTATTGAATTGAAAAAGAAGCGGCAATATGTTTGACAGATATCAGATTTTCTGTAAAGAAAGCTATATTTTCCTTTAATAAATTATGGAAAGTAATTACTGATTTTTATTAAATAAAATAAACACTTAATTTATTTAATTTACTTATGTCAATAAAATTTAATTTTCCATAAATGAAAATATAGTTCACACATCATTCTATTTTATATAGAAAAAAAATGTAATCTATGTTCTAAGTTTGATGTACCTGTGCTCACTATTCTTAAAATTAACTTTTTGATTATTTAAGTTTTCTAAACAAGTAAACTTGTTTCCATTTATTAAAAATTAGAATAATTGTGAACAAAATTAATTTTAAATAAAAAATTTAAAGCCATTTTAAAACTGTTCTTACAATACTAGTAAATTATAAAAATATTAAGCTAGAAATTTTTTATTTGAATAATCAGATTTCCAAAAATAACCTAATATTGAATCTGAAAAAATTTAGTATTACATTATGTGAATTAAATAACTATTTTATTTGTATACATAAATGCAATATTATATTTAGCAGTATTGAGGAAATAATTTAAATTAAGTATGTGTGAAATATGCTAAATTTTCTGTCTTTTCCTTATTTGATCTTCTAGAAATAACTAAATTATTACATTTTTAAATGTGCAAATTTATATACAATATGTTCCTTAAATTTTATTTTGATATTAATATAATTTTTATAATATAATTATAAATAACTATAAATAACTATATATAATTATATATAGTATATTATAAAAATTATATAATTATATAACCCATTAATAAATTACACTTAAGATGTATATTAACAATTTAGGTCAGGAAAAGAAATTGAAGTCATAAAGATGACTATCAATTCTAAACATACATAAAAATAACAAAAAAGATAAATTCGTTTCTTTTAATTTGAATATATTTCTTGTGAAATTTTAATTTAAGATAACAGAGAGAAATAACTTACAGATAAAATATAATTATAATAAACTTAAAATTTTTGACGGATTAATTTTATAAAAAAATGTAATTGTAGTTAAAATGTCATCAAACAGATAAAAATATAATTATAATAAACTTAAATTATTTGACGGATTAATTTTACAAAAAAAAATGTAGTTGTAATTAAAATGTAATTAGTTAACATGACAAAAGTTTCGAATAAAAAAGTGTAGTTATAGTGCATGAAATAAAATTTAAATAATTTTAAAAATAATTATGCTACACGGTACTTTTCAGTCATAGATGAAATAACAAACCATTTAACTGAAACGAAAGAGACGATTTCTAGTTTACATTTCCTACATAACCTTTGTTTGGTTTTAACAAAACAAATACAAAACATTCGGCTTCTTATATTCTACTCGCCGTAGTGAAATTATTTATTGAGTTCGTCATTTAATTTACCGATTTCTTTTTAATTTCTTTATAAACTACTTTAGTACTTTACTATCACTTTAAATTGTAAGATTTTTTTCAATTAAGTTGTCTTTGATTTTTAATTTTGCGATGTATTATTTCTGCAAATAAAATAGAATATGTGCATATGAGTTTTAACCATTATCGGTGATAATAAAATTTCCATATAGTTAAAGTATTTTTAAAATGAAAAATTATTTTTTAATCTTTGTTTTAAATTAGTATATAATTCAGACTATATCTTCTTTCTTTAAATTATACTTTAATATTAATATTAAAATTTTTGAAACTGTTAATAAAATAACAACTTTTTCTATTTCTATAACAACTATTTCTAAATTCGTAATTTGAATAAATAAGCGTCTACACTTTATTAGAAAAGATAAATTTAATATGACACTAAACACGAAAAATTTTGGATTTAAGTTTAATTAATTTAAATTAAATAAATTTTAAATTGATAAATATGTAGACGTATATGTAGAAGTAACTAAATTAGGTTATACTATGTAACATTAACAAATAACAAAATATAAATGACCCTTCAAGAATTCATATTATAATACTATAAATTTCATATAATAATAAAACTTAAAAATATCTACTAATATTAATAGGGAAACAAAATATAATAACTCTATCTGTTTATCATGTGAATTCATTATTTATAGAAAATGATCAATACTAGTTTCCAAAATTCTTCAATTTATTTTAAAAATATGAAATAAAAATGTATAACATAAGAACGAAGAGTATAACATAATTTCAATTTTTAAACAGATATTAAAAGAGATTAAAATAATTATAAAATTATTTAAGTACATTTTACGAATTGAAATGTACTTATTACTATGATGTCATATTTATAAAGTTTACTTCTTGAGCACAAAATTTTATTATAGATTCCGATACTATTGATTTAGATCAAATAAGTCTTGCATAGTAATACATTAACTAATTGTACAGTTAAAATATTTTTTTATTAAGATATTTTAAATATACTAAGTTTTATTAAAATAAAAATATCAAAAGAGTTTATTTAGTTTACCATAATATCAATTGCAATAATATATGCTTAAGAAATAATTAATAAAAATTTCTAAAAATATACACTGGATTGAATTAATTCAATACTATCATTTCCTTTCAATTTATTTTAAAAAAATTTTATTATATAGATATAGGAATAAAATAAGGTTTCTAAATATGTTAGAATTGAAAGTTTAAATAATACAATTAACATGAAATATAAAAAGAAATAGCAAAACATAGCAGCTAAAATTATACTAATTTCACGTAAAATGAACAAAAAATACATGGAATATTTACAACTTTAAATCTAAAAAACTAATTATTTGAAAATATAATTTAAAAATATGTAATATTTTATCAATGTGTAGGTATATAATTTTTATTAATTTATAATTGGCTTAAATTTCCGATAGATTTCCCAAATTGCTGATTAAATTTAATCGTAGATAAATTGTAATTGACATATTACAATAATGATAATTAAAAAGTTTAATTAAAAGCAAGTGAAGACAAAAGTAACTATATTACTGAAAATACATTTGAATCAAATCATTGAGTAGTTTCATGTCAAATTTATTGATAAACCATTAAGAAAATAAATGAGCTTTAAATTCTGTATATGCTTATAATACTTACGAAAAATTAAATGAATTAAAAAATTAAACAATATAATCATAATAATTATGGTACTAGTTATAAAATAATAATAAGGAAATATCTGGCTTATAATCAGTAATATTATCCATAGTAGGATATAAATATATACTCTAACTTGTTTTATAAGAAAATATGAATGAAAAGATTTTTAGAGTTCTGAAAATGAAACTCATAAAATTATATTTGAATCAAAGCAGGATGAAGAATATATGTAATTCAGAAAAGGTCGTAATATATTGAAAATGGTATCAAAGTTACCCATGTTTTCATTCAGACAGACATTTATTTAAGGTAAAAAGTAAAAGAAAGGTATATTTATATTTTTAAGGTAAGCTAGTAATTAAAATCATTTCGAAACATAATAGGATATAGATAGTTTGATAATATTAAATATGATAATAATAAACAGGATTAAATAGAAATAGAAAATAATCAGGTATTTTAAATTCAGAATAAAATAAAGAAAACATGTACTTTTAAATTCGGAAATTTTCAGTTCTAAAAACTATTAAATAATATTCTTAATAATACTTAATTATATGTTTGAAAAAATCAAACAATCTGTATAATAATATTATTATTATAAAATACATAATTTAGCCAACATAATTTATTACTCAAAAGTATTATTAAAAAATGTAGTTCTAGTTCTTTAATATAAGTATTATGTCAATATATTTTACTAGATATAAATTTTAACTCCATTTTAGTGGAATGAAAATAAGCTTTTCTTTATTCAACATATTTTCTAAAGATTTATAGTCAGTACTCTATAGTCAGTTTTATAAAAATAATTACTATAGTATATAAGAAGTACAAGAATTAATTTAAAATCACAGGAGAAAATGGAATATAATTGCATCGGTTCTATTATTATTTGCATCGGTAACAAATAAACTCTTCAACAATCAACCGTTTGAAGAACATTTACCCGAACTCTGTACTTATCACTTTTTAAGCTACAATGGATAAATACTTTACGTACTATATAATAAATATAATAAATTATATAATAAATATATATTAATTTAATTAATATTTATAATGATGCAAATATTAAAAGATAAATTAATGCAAAAAAAATCAAAATATTTTGAAGATAATTGTGTGTTTATATAAATTCTTAAATGACTATATTTCAACTCAGTTAACTTTAAATTTATTTTTTAATTATCATTAATTTATTAACGTGATTAACAGTTTCTTTAAGAGCGAATGACTAAATATATTTCGTTAAGAAGTTATTATTATTCATCAGAGAAAATGAAATAATATTTATATTTAATTCACCTTAACTTTAAATCATTAATTTATCAGTGACAATGTGGTGAAAAAATTTAGATATATGAAAAAAAATCTCAAACATAAGAATTTTCAGATTTAGTGATAAGTTATCTTTAACGTATTACAATTTATATTGTATAATAAATTATGGTAAAAAAATTATAAACTTAAAAATAAATCGTATTTTACTGCCTTTGTTTAATGACTTTTGGACAATAATTCAAAAAATAAAATTAGAATCAAGGTTCTGTTATAAGAAATTCTACTTTTTAAAATTATAATTGACTTTTGAATAAATCGTCAAATTAATAAAAGAGTTAAATTATATTTACTTATAAATAAATTCATTCTTATAGTTTTTTCATTAAAAAAAATAATAAAAACCAATATTGAGAACATACTTATTATTTCTTACAAGATATATTTATAATTTGTAAAATTTAAATCATTTAAAACGTTTTGATAAGAAAGTTAATTGTTATGTAGAAAGTTAATTGTATTATAATCCATTTTTATAAATATTGATAGTAAATGGATTATTTAAACAAATACTATTAGAATTATACAATACTTTTATACAAATACGTATATATATTTTTATCTTTTTAAATATATCTACGTAAAAATTGTTTCCATAAATTAATTATATAAATACTTTTATAAAACTAACATTACTTAAAACTTGACTATTAATTAAAAAAATAATCATAATATTTAATAAATATTTGAGAATGCTAAATCTTTTTTAAATAAATAAAATTATTTATTTATTGAAATATATTATTTATTTGAAAAAAAGAAAAATTATTTATCACTTATTATATACTCTCGAATTACTATTATTCTTTATTTTCATTTTGAATACGATCGATTAATATTTAGGTTAAATGCTACTAAATTAAATTTATACTGTACATGTATGAAAACCTTTTATGTATATTCATTAAAGACATAACAAATTCTAGAAATTACATTTTTTTAAATACTACATATTGTCATATTCTCAGTGATTAACACTATAACTTTTTAAATATTATTTATTTGTTTAATATGCATATCAATAAGATTTTTTTTTTAATAATGAGCTCCAATTTTTCTTGTTAAATGATGATTAGTAAAAAGGAAAAACGGAGATTTTTCGCTTGTTAGTGCACCAAGATCTCGTTTATATTTTATGTAAGCCTTGTAAATCACAACCTTAGTCAGTCTGCATAAAATCAAATTATTAACTTAAACTTATTGAGATAAGCGATTTTCTCGCGTTCGAAGGTCCGTAAACTGACACGGTTGAATAGAAGTATGTCAGCTTATATATATATTTATATATATATTACATGTTTATCATCATTGAATTAAATTTTACTATATATTAAAAAAGTTAAAATAAATTAATTCATAGTTACAATAAATATAAGTAAATTTTATTCCTTTGTATTTTAAAAGAACTTTTAATTCTTATTATTATTTGTATTATATGCAATTAAGAATTTTCGAATTTACCGAATATGTATTTCATAAAATATACTTAATTTATAGAAGGTATAATTTACAAAAAGAACGTATTTTCAACAGTAAATAACTAAGTAGATAATATCTATACAAATATGTATACAAATTATGTGATAATGAATGATAAACAGATAAATAAATCATTAATTTATCAAATAAACTATTTAAACGTACCTTTTACACTCGCAATCTTTCAATTTATGTGTATTTTGATTATCATACTTCAGAAATCTGGAAAATATTCTCTTACTGCCTTTAAAATAATTTTAATTTATTACATGTGTAGATACTCATATATTAATATTCCAATATATATATACTATATATATATATATTATTTCAATATATATATTGAAATAATAATTAATTCTTTACAATAAAAATAATTAATATTTCCATAACATATCCTATAAGATTTTACAATTAGTATTAATGCTCTAAATATATCATGATTATATTTTTTTACAGTTTCATAAAATTGAGGAATTCAAAATAATATTATGTATTCTAGAATTAAAAATTATTTAGAAATTTATATTATCTATTGAATAATTAACTTATGATCACTAGTCTTAAGTAAAGAAATGATTTACTTAAATGACTCTTTATTAATGTAATAAATGACCAAACAAATTTCTAGACAATCAAAATTTGACGAACTTTCGTAGACGTATTAATGTATGCTAGCCATAATTAGGTTGTAGCCGATATTAAAGAAAAAAAATATAAAACATGAAATGATCTGATAGGCAATAAATGTTGAATAAAAAACAGTTGTACCTTATAGCGAAGTGCATCAGAATATTGAACGACATCAAAACTAGTTCTTTTGTCTATTTACATTAAAAAATGGTGCACGATTTTTATAGTAGGGTTGAACTAGATCTCCATGTACTTGTATACATAATCTGTATCTTTTTAACAAAGATTTACAGATAATCGGGACACGAGTATATATTCATTTCTTAACATATACCATTATATTAAAAAATTAGTAAAGGAAAAGATAACCCATTTCTCAATAACTATTATATTTTTATACATGAAGTCAAATTTTTAATTAAAAATGAATAGTTGATTATTATTTCAGTATTTTTTACGTTCTAACCAAAATAATATTTTATATTAGGATTTTCAAAGTTTTCAATTTGTATTCATTTTCTTGTGGTGAAATATAAAATATAAAAAGCATATATAAAATAAAAATATATAAAATAAAAAATATAAAAATTTTGAATATATTTTTAAAACAATGAATTTTTGAAGAATATATTAGGAGTATTTTTATAGGAAATAATTGTAGTATCAATCTACATCTGATGAAAAGAAATCATACATTAGAACCTATGTTTTATACACAAAATGTAAGCAATTGTATAAATCTTGATGGTATATCTCTAATTCTCCTCACATAATTAACCCGGAGGATCTTATAGATGAATGTAATTGTAATTATATTTCAACTCTTTGTGCCTTGTGACGATTTTCTCGCGATGTAAATAGTTGTAGATTAATGTTTTATTTGTGGAAATTTTTTAAGACTAATGATTTTAATTTTCTTTATAGGAAAAAATTTAGATAATTTTTCAAATTATAACAGTTGAATTATTTTTATAGTTGCACTACTTGGGCATTGATTTTGACCCGAATCAAACTGTTATATATACATATTACAGATTCCAGGCAAGTAAACGTGTTTCTAGTTTCTAATGTAGATATTCTGACGACTCCCTCATTACCTTGTATTTCAAAATACAATGAATCTACATCAGTATAATGCAATTACTTCATTAAAAGAGACTACTTTAAATATTTACGCATTCCTTTAATAATTTAGTATATCCTGATAATTTAAGTAAATTATTGCTATTTTCTATGACTTTTATTACAATTTGTTTTAATAAAAGTAAAAGTCATTAAACAAAAATGAAACTATTTATTCATAATAAGAAGACAAATTCTATATTTCTTCTAGAAAACATTTTTCAATCCCTTTTTACTCTTTTGAAAAATTACTCTCTATTGAATAACAATACCCTTTTCTTACTCTATTTTGGTAGCTACTTTTATATTTTACTAATAAAGAATTGCATACTCCTGACTATATTTACAGAGATATATCAATAGGTTTTTATGAGCAATTTATATTTAACAGCTAACTAAATTATGATTAAATCAATAATAATTTTCAAATTTAATTGAAATATATTGTCAATTTATAAAACTATATTAACTCTTTCGATACATATAGTAATAAAGAAAGACATCATTATCATCAGCTGCTTCATATTGTTCTTATTGTTCTTATAATGTAACACATATTACTTTTTTCAATGAAGCCATAGATCTTTTGTGATTTTAGTAGACTAATGATCTATATACTATTATTATTCGTAGGAAACCTAGATTTATTATTTCTTAATATTGATAAATCTCTTGTAGAATATTTAAAGACTTCATTTAGTTTTAAATGAGGATTGCAGGCATGATTGCAAAAGCAATTGCAAAAGCAATATTACAATATTCATAAAATAATATTGCTGCTTACTTATTAAAATATATACTAATTAAAATTCAAATCTGAAGTATTACAATATAATAATTGTAGATTATTTTGTTTAAAAGTATTTAAATATTTAACAGTTATTTGAAAAATCTGAAAATATAATTTTTTTACTTTTGTTCAAAATTAATAGATACTGAAATAAAATTAAAAACAATTTATTTTAAAAATTAAAGTTTTATAATAATCATCATTACCTGAGTCTGTATGTTAATTTTCAATATTTTTATTTTGTTTATTCTTCTCTTTATCTTCATCAATCTACTTTTTAATATTTGCTTTTAAACAGCTATTATTGCAATATTTATATTTGAGACAAATATAAATCGAGTTAACAGCTAAGTCTTTATCTAAACCTATTAATCTGTAAAATAAATTAACACCTTATTTACTGACTCCTAAAAGTCTCATTACAAGTATAGATTGTCGATTAGTTTTAAATGTATTGTTTGTTAGTTGATATGAATTTATGTACTCTAAGCTGCACTAAAAATCTTTTATAATATATAAGATTAATATATTCTTACCATTCCATATGCCGGTTGCTATTGAAATTATATTGCTTATGTTAACCAATATGTAATTATCCATAGAAGCAATTATCCATTCCTTAATAAAAATTATTTAAAATACTTTAAGGATATTATATTAATTTGAAGCTTTAGAAATATATAAAATAAAATTCAAAATACTCTTCATGTTCTTGACTATAACAAAATTTCGAAGCAATACGTTGTTATTCACTTTGATAGAAGTTCACTAACATAAGAAAATATCTTTTATATAGAATTTTTGTATAGGTTTTAATAGATTTAGATAAGGCGTATGTTGAGATATATCTTACCAACATATGAGGATTAACATAATTGACATAACTGGATCAGATTCTTTTGCAGTTATTTTGCATAACATAAACCGTCAAAAAAATAAAGTAATATCGATTTTATTTCAAGAGTTATATTAAATATACCGTAACACTAATTAATAACGTATTAATATAATAATAATATTAAGATAAGAAAGATAAATTAAAATATGGATCACGCTATTTACTACAAAGCTAGCAAATGGGATCGACATGTATGACAACTGATTGACCACCGAATCTCCAGTAAATGTATCTTATAATGTCTTCGAACTTAAGGACATACGATTTTATTAATTCTGAGAAAAAGGCGGATTCTTACCAACACAGGTGATTGGAACCAGTACAAGTACTTCGTGGTTTATTGAATCATTTCGACTGGACCGCAGCTGGACGATGTCAGAATAGACGAGTTAAATTCATTCATTTGTATCAATTTCAAACAACAAATTTATGTTTTTTACTTTTGTTTTGAGAGAACAATATATATATATATATATTATAATAGTATTACTTTTAAATTGATGTAATAACGTAATAAAACTAAAGTTTAATTGAATAATATGATAATAAAATTATTAAATATAGAATATATTTAAAATTACGACGAGGGTATGAATTACAATCGTATGATTATTTTATGTATAATTATTATGATATAATTAATTAGAAAGAAAATAAAACATATCAATTGTTTTTGATTGTAGTGAATAATAGCGTCGACAAAAGCACATAAATTAATTTTGAAATCTAATCAAGTAAGGCAAGTGCTCATTCAAGAAATCGCACTGCCATCATGCATTAGGCATCGTAAATATCAACTACTTTAGAGTATGCATAAGTTGTATTATATTCTTGGAAAAATTTTGAGTATATATTAGAAATATCTATACGTTGTAATAATATAAAAAAATTATTGCTCAGTGTTCTTCATTATATTTAAATTTATTATTTTTTATAATGATACATTCAGTATTATTTGTAATATATTTATAATAAATATAATATATATATTATGTTATTAAAATTTGATAATATACATCTCATTTTCATGGTGTGTAAGAGCAAAAGAAATTTCTTTAAAATTTCATCACATTTTCTGTGTACTACATTGTACCGAAAATAAATATTTAAGTTTTCATTCCCATTTGTTCTATATTACATTTATGTGCTATTACAAAAATATATATACAAGTATATAAATGTTACACAGATGAAAAAAAAATTAATTTTAAATAATCAATAACATATACAAATTTCTTATAATTAATAGAAAATTGAATGCATAATAACTTATGCATTCAAAAAATAATGATAATTTTACATTAAAAAAATTGAAGATATACACATTTTTAATAAATTGTAACTTTATATTATTAAGAAATTTTCTATATATATTCGCGAAATAAACGTGATGTATTTAAAAAAATTTTAATAATTAAAGTGTTTTTTATAAATTAAGCTTTAAATTTGTGGAATATATGCCAATAATTGATGGTATTAAAGTACACAAAATGATTAATACAAAATTCAACGCAAAATAATAATTAAAAAGAAGAAACTATAATATAAATTTACTGATAATATTTATATTTCTTTTAATTAATCTAATAAAAAGGAAATTCAAATTTAAGATTTCATTAATGTAGCCTATTATATTGACGTATGGACAGATTAATTAATTTTTTTTTTTAATTTGTAGATACATACTTGATTATAATTTATAAACATGCAATTTTATGAAATATACTTTGAATTTTTTGTTTTTATATAATCTTAGTTTTAAAGAAAAGTATTACAATCTCCATAAATTACATCTTAAATAAAATTAAACATCGCTTTATTGTATAATTAAGTATTGTAGATTTATACCTAAGTAAAATTTTATTACAAAATTATTCTATTTACTTAAATTATTAAACTTTAAATATAATTTTTAAAAAATTAAAAATTTTCTAATTTGAAAAAATTTCTCAAAAATAAAGTTTGAAGAAATCATTTCATTGTGACTTTACAATTTATAAACTAAGAAAGCTTTATATCGTGGTATGACATTAAATTTTGTGTAGATATTGCTATTATTGTAAGTGTTGATATTTGAAAGTTTTTGTTTCTTAGTCTAGCATAGTTTATAGTTAATGTAGAATAAAAGTGTCTGTTGTTAATTATTTGAAATTAAAATATGGTATATAGTATGGAAAATATTAATGTAATTATTATATTATTAAATTAAAATTTTTAAATGTACATCTTATTTTAATAGTCTATAAGAGCAAAAAAAGTTCAGTCTTGTATAAAATAAAAAAAAATATTTTGGGCATAATAACATTTTTTATGTAATCTTAAACACTAGAAAGTAACAAAATCTGTTCGTTTAAATATGATATAATTCACTGTGCGGCTCTAACAATTGATTCTTTACATTGAATCAAATCGCGGTTCGATGAACGGCATATAATCGTGAGCTCAACTTACTTCCGTTCTGCTAATATCCGAATGATTGATCATCCGCTTTCGCTTGAACATTCAGCTTTAAAGACTGACGGTGTTCTTAATTTAGTACAGCATAGAGACTAGTTTAGAGATTTGAATTACTGTAACGTTCTGTAATCGCATGACCGCAGATGCAGAAACATAAATATTATTTGCTATTTTTAAATTCAAATATCGTTATTTATTATTCATCTATACAACTGAATTTGCATTAATTCTAACGGTTTAAAGTCGGTTACTTGTTTTTATATACTATATGAAGTATTTATTTATAACATACACATTTTATAAATTAAAAAAAAATATTAAAGTAGATTTCTTAAAAATTTAACTGATTAAGAAGATGCATTAATTAAGTAGTGCCTAATTAAATTTATAAAACAATGTTGTAAAAGAAATTTCATTAGTTATATAATTTCAATTTTAATATATTAAAATCTAATTATTATCCTCTTTATTTATAAAATGTATCGCGATAACACTAAAAAAATAAATAATGAAAAAAATTTTAATTTATCCTTTTATACAACGTGCAATAAGGTAATAATGAAAAATAATATTTAATTTCCAAAATTTATTTTAATAAAGTAATTTTATATATACAATGGAATATTTAAAGTACTTTATGTAAAACTTTTAACGTTCTTTTAACTTTAATTTATTTTAGATACATATAAAACTTTTTGATGATTATAAATTTAATTCATCATCCAATAATATATCTCAACAATTATTAATATCATAACGATTATCATAAATAATAATTAGACAAATATATACATAAATTAATTAAACTAGAAAATCAATAATCAGAATAAACATGTATAGTTTTGAATCTTACAGTCATCAATTAGATTAATTTATAATCTTATTTATCATTTGATATTCTATTTAGACATTATTTCAGCAGCTTTTGATAAGACCCTATCTTATGTTCGCCACTTCTAAATAGATGAATATAATTTGAGATATCAAAATACAACTTAGAATTATTAGCTTTTCTCTCAAATCTTTCGTTTTTTATCAGCTTAACTTCAAAATTTCTGAAGCCTATCCCATGTTCATTTCAACATTAAGAAAACATCTTAAATGGACTTTATACTGTTGATGACATCGTTTAAAAAATATTTGTTTTTAGAAATTTATAATAATGTATAATTTTTATATTTTTGTAAATAAAATTTAAATCATTATTTCTTTTAAATTAAATTTTATGTTATGCGAACGATATAAATCTTTTCAAAGGTATTGCTTTTGTATTATTTTCGATTATAATTATTTTTAAGTGAATAAGTAAGTTATGTTTCTAATGATCGAATATATTTTGATCCGTAACTTCATATTCTTAAAAATATTTTTTTTTTTCTCTTGAAATTTATCATCTTTATTTTTCTGAAGAATCAGACTACTTATAGAATAAAATAATTTAAATAATATACTGACTATTATCTTAAACATTTTATTATTTTCACTATGTTATAAAAAATATATGTATTTATGTAATGATTTGTAAAACTTTTTATAAATTGCAGATTTTTTTATATATAATATGTAAAATATTATACATTAAAGATCACTTATTAAATGTCCCTTTTAAAATATTTACAGAAATAAATTTAACCTAGAATCTGCAAATAATATCACGATGTAATTTCAAAATAAACTGAGATTTATATAAATCTTAGGTCTACGAGATAGAATAGTAATTTCAACTATATGCACATCTGGAAGTTAAAATGATTCCTATACCTAATAAAGAGCAAAAGTTATTTCATATTAATATTGTAATAAATTAGATATTTGATATTAATATTATAATAAATTAGATATTTGATATTAATATTGTAATAAATTAGAATATTTCGTTTGTCGAAGTAAATTATAAAAATAAATAAATGTATTTAAATAAATTATTTTATCAATTCTCTATATTTCAATTAGGTTGATTCAATCTTCAAAACTATAAAATGTGCTACAATATCACACTAATAGTAATGATAAATTTTACAATATATACTCATTATATTTTAATTGTTGTACTTGTTTTTTAATTTTATACATTTCATGTTTCCACGAAAATATCACAAAAATATTTTATAGATATTACGTTTTGTTATTATAAAGCTTTTAATAATATTAAATAAGCAATATATCAGCTATAATGTAATAAAACCTAGGAAGAAATTATTTGAACAAAGAACTGACTAGTAAAAACGTTCGAGGACTTTCTAAGCCATTGCTGTAAGAATTGGATAAAAAACCACGCCATTCGTATATACTGAGCTCTAGTGAAAGTGGCTTAAGATAATTTATTTCTGCTTTACTTTTTTCACAAAAATTTTATAATTGTAAGTATATATAATAATATCATTTAAAAAATAATACTACTCATCTGCTTCGTCTAATAAAATATGTCTGTATAACGAGCTTCAAATCTTTATTTCAGATCAAATTTAAGTATATTATTAGTATTTTCTAAAATACTTTCATACATACTTGATTCTTTCAAAAATATAATTTATTGTATAGAAAAATAATTGGTTCAGCAGTTCTTTAAAAAATAATTAAATTAAAAAATTTTAAAAAATATTAAATATATCAACAATTCTTTATATTCAAATTACATAACCTATACTAATTATCACAAACAAATAGATTTGCATGTTATAAAAATAATATGAAATCCCAAAGAAATTTTAATGATTATAAGTTAGAAGCATGAACGAGCAGTAACATGTACGATTTACTATTGTTTTTACAAGATAGAATAATTACTTACCTATCTATTTAAATAATGAATAATATAAAATATTCTGTGCGTATTACAAATTTTAAATAACTTATTGAAGTTATAAGCTAAAAAGGTTAAAGATAAAAAATTTGAATTACTTATTTTAATGTATGAGTAGCACCTTAGTCACAGTTCATTCGCATGTATGAAAAGTTGTTAGTGATATAAATATAAAATTCGGATGCTCAAAATTATTCTTGTAAATAAAAATATTCATATTCTTTAAGCAAGGATGGTATGCATTTTTCTTTAGTTTTTGTTATCTATATTTACTTTTTATTTCGGTTAATTTGTTATTGGTTTTTTCTTAATGACTGTTCTGAAAGACTAAGTTACAAAAACGCAGAGAATATTTATTTAGAACTTTCAAAATTTAATAGTAACATATGTTAATTTTTATATGTATAGTAAAATCAATTCAATAATAATTAACTTTTACGTTAGTTAATTAAAAATAAGTAATATTATTCCAAAAATGAAATATGCAAAACGTTAAAAAATATCTTGATAATGAGTATTACTTAAAGATATTTACTTCTACATTATTTGTGAAAACGTATTATCAATAATATTCAAATAGTTTGCTCTTGTCTTATCATAAATTTTAAATAAATAGATTTATAGTTTAATGAAATTTACCGTAAAATGAAAACATCAGACTCTAAGAAAAATGCTTGTCGAAGAAATGAATAAATAAATAATAACTTCAAATATAGTTTATTTTTAAATACTCCAGTAAATATTAATCATATTATTCCATGTTAATGTTCGACTGTAAACGATTTCGATAAAAAATACAATAACAATAATGAACTTAGGTGAATAATTAGTGCTTAATAATATTACAAAATTATCTGATTTATATATATCACATCAACTTAATATATTATAATATATGAAGTAAATTCTTTAATAGATTATACATAGCAGAAAAACTTATTTAAGAAAATAATAAATATACAAACTAATTTTCATGCAACTTCAATATATCTATTATATTTCAAAGAATATTAAAGAATGTAATATTATAAATGCATGATAAGAAATAAAAGACAGTAGCTAATATATTAGGTATTTGGAATAAGTCCCTAATACTTTTTATACTATTTTCATATTTTTTATAACATCTCATGGAATTTTTAAATTTCTTATTGTTTTTTTATATTTTAACAAATCTAAAAACCTACTAAATGTATTTATGTGTTTATACAAGGATGACATTGTTAAATTATGTTTAAGCTGTGCAAACCATATTTTAAATTAAATATCTCTCTGATCCCATTAAAATTGAATTACGTGTTGCTTCGTTTTTGTGCCTAATACTTACATTCAATTAATCGCAACAACATTGTTTCATTTATATTAATTATTAATTAAACAATGAGTTTGCTATTTTTCTTATACAAAAATATAAGGATTACTTTTTTGAAGTGTATTAATTTCAACAAATGAAACACGCGAATCACCTCCACCTAATTTTGAGCTTTTGTTCTTCCGTCGCAAAAAGCGACGGTTTGATATTTTTGAATAGTTGATAGGTTTTGAAAAAATTCTAGATGTAAAGAACGCACTTCCACAAAAGAAAATAGGCAATCATCTACAATGTCATCTTCTTGTCTCCGTTGTCACATTTAGCCACCTGATCCTTTCCCGAAAATATCAAAGCTGCCACCCGATGCAAACATCTTCGCCAACTCCATTTCGGAAAGGTGCAAACAACATATTTACAATATATTATACAACTATATTATACACTATATTAACAACACATTATACAATTATTACAATTAGTACTTTTCTAATAAAGCAATTTTAATTTAGATCTGAATAAAAACTTGCAAACAATAGCTCTACTCGAAAAAAGTCGAATTTATTTAACTTAATTTAAAAATAAATGCCGAAAGATTCAACATTTTACCCATTACTAGTTTATTTATTATTTGCGTTATTACTAGTTTAGTTATTGATTATAAAATAATTTTACAAAAAAATATTGTAAGAATATACTGAATTCAGCTAAATTTTAATATAATGCCATATTAACATTAATTTCATCTATATGAAACCTTTTCAGCAATCCTACCAGCTGCAAATATTGTTTTAGAAAAATCTATAATTATTATACATTTGAAATTATTTTAACATTCAAAGAAAGTTTATGACTTCCAGAAAATTAATTTCGATTAGACGCTTGAAATTTTTTTCGGATACATAAAACTCAAAAACTGGTATCTGTACTTAATATCGCAGGTCCTCGATCTGTTTGCAATATAGTAATATTAAATCATATATATTTCTTCAACTAACATAAAAGGTTATTCTTAATAACGATTATATTAATAATAACTTACACAAAAAATTTTTATTTATAACTTTCTGTAATAGTTAATATACAAAAACTCGAAATATTTTAATCGTGACTCTATTAAAACAGATAAGATATTTTTTATAAATTAAAATTTACATAAATATCAAAATTTTATATTTACAGGAAAATACTTCAATGTACTGTTACATATTATTAACTAAAATTTAAAATTTTTAAAAAGTTATTGTTTCAATAATAATTTCACTCAGCAGTTTTACTAACTTTTATCTAACATTTTTTCCAATAAAATATTATTTTTCCACTTGTCATCAACGCTGGTTACTTTGAAAACACCTTAAAAATATGATTTTTTCACAAGCTTGCATTATAGGTGTCAAGCTAACCCTTAAGGCAACTATCCCTGGTATAGAAATTATTACTTGTAGATTCAGCCCCAGTCATAGAAATTAAATGACATTTTTTATGTTTGTATGGTTTATGAAAAAGAAGACATAAGCGATTTAGAGCAAGCATACGAATGTATAATAATATCATATTCAATGTCACGCAAAAATTGAAAGCTAAGAGATATAATGTTGAAACGCATCGAAAAAATTAGCGTGACTATTCTGATATTCTTTGTTTTATATTGATTACAACAATTCATAAAATAAATCAAAAGATACTTGAGACAATTGAGACAAATTAATTAAACTTAATTTACTAATGATTACGTTTCTATTAAATTAAAATATACAAAAATGTAAAAATTTGATAATATAAATTTAATTTTACTTCAAAACTATTATATTAATTAGTAATTACTACTAATAAATAATTTCTATTAATAAATAAATAATTACTCTTAATAATAAATAAATATTAATAAATATAAACCTTAAAATAAATAATTATTATATTCGTTAATATTCATTTTGTACTAAACTACAATATTCAGTATAATAGATTCAATCTGATAAATCACATTATAAAAATACAGTTTATTGAGTTTAATATATTCGTTTTTGTTCTTTAAAAATATAATTTAAAATAGTTATTCAAACATTCGGATAATATTTTATTTTTCATTAAAAAAAATTTTCTTTTCATCCATTTTCGGTAAAATTAATACATAAATGTGATAAAAATTATAATATAAGAAACACTATTTTACAAAATCAGTTATTGTTAAACTTTTAATTTAACTTCCGTTTCTATTTACTATCATTATTCTAAATTTTAAATAAAGTCTTAGTAAAATAAACAATCTAACACATGTAATATAAAATAAAAAATATAATCAATAAATTAATAAAAACTATGCAATTTTGTTTAATTGCAAAAATTATTTCAAAAATTTTGTACTTTAACGTACTTATTTTAATAAAATAATATTCAGAAATATGTGAAATATTTCAGTAAAATTGATGATTGTAAATAAAATTTCAGAAGTAGAATTAAAGTTATTTTAATAATTTATTAATTTGTTTATATGTGAATCACAAATTTTCTTTATTATGATACGTTATTTTTGTACCTATTAGATAACTAATATTTTTAATTATTTCGTAAGTAATCCGGTTTTTGAAAGAAAACAATCTAGTAATATACATTTTTCTTGGAAAACCTGATCACCTTACATCATGGTAGTTTATCAGTTTTCCCATGCTTTTAAATTTAAAAGAATTAAAATATACTTATATATATTTGTACGGGTGCGCGTATGTATCTAAAAATATGTGTTTAGTAACATAAATATAAAATTGATATTAATTTCAGCTCATTCTTCGAATATGATTTTTTTCCATCTGAAATACTTTTTATAGATTTAGGATCAAATTTTAGATAAATAAAAAAATTAAAATATATACTGCTTACATACTATTTACCAAACATAGTTCTGAGATTATATAATGAAATTGTTAAAATAAATATTAATTGCAATATTTACTGTAAAGAGGTTTCTCTAAAAAAACTATTCAAAAAAGTTATTTAGAATAATAAGACCTTCCTTAATTTACTACTGAATGTATTACTGAAAGCTGGATTTTTAAATAATTTTTCAAATGAAATTCATGAAAAATCTCAGAAATAATATTATCTAAAACATTGTTCATGAAAATTTAAAATATTAAACAAAATATATAAGTAAATAAATCATTTCTTATTTTATATATATATAAATTATTTACATAAAACAAACTATTATGGCAACTATAAATATATCTAATTAGAGAAAATAGTGTCGATTTGTGAATTTCTTTTCTTTTAATAATCTTAAATATCCATCTTCAATATTCAGTTTACGTAAATATTATAAAGATTAATATGAAAGACAATTTTTTCACTTACTAAATATTAAATTATACAATTATAATTTTTAGTACATTTCAATTTATCAAATATTAAATTGGAAATAAAATTTTAATCTATTAGATTATACCAACTTTCGGTATATTCACCATTCTATAAAATATATTTATATATGCAAAATGAAACATAAATATTGCTATTTACAGTAAAAAAGATATAAATAATTCTTAGTTTGGTTTATAAAATTTGTATACTTTGAAATAATAGCTTAAGAAAAAATATATTTTAAAGAATATTTTTAATCAAGGTTTACAATAATTTTCAATCAATACTTTAAGAACCATATAATTTAAAAAATTATAATTAATTAAGGATGAAATGTAAATGTATAACTTACGCATTTACAAATATTTTACATTTATGGAATAAATCCAGTAAGAGACAGTGAAGTAGTTTATTAGCTACTATGAATATCAGGAAATCTTTTCACTTATTTAAATTTTTAATATGTATAAATTTAAAATAATACATATATAATTGAACAAATCAAAAATTAATTATTTTAACAACTGTACAGTTAATGCGTTAGTAAATTGAAAAAGCATCTGTAAAATTTATGTATAATAATAATATATTTTTATTTATTGTATAAATTATGATCTATATATTCCAAAATCAGTAAAAATTACACATGCTCTATAATTAGAAGATATTTTTTTAAGATTTTTAGTAATTATCGAAAAAATTGTCTTTGCATATAATTTTCAAATTAAACTATTTTGTAAAATATGCTATATATTCTCTAGTATTAGCAACCGACGATAGCTCCAGAAAACTACCAGGAAATTAATTCCATTTCAACTTATCCTGCATGCACATCAATGGAAGTACAAGGATATTCAAGATTCTAATTTTTTCTGCTATTTTTCTAGAAAATATTTGGATCATAATTCTTATTTTTTCATATCTGATGAAATTCATATTAACTATAAAATGTAAATTAAAGCTATTTCTGTCTAAAATTGATTTTTTAAAGTATATTTATTTTAATCTATAAAAATGTGAAATTACTTGATTGTAAAATTGATAACATGAATAGTTTTTCAAACACTATTAATTATTTTACAACATATTGTTTTTAGGCATGATTAATAGTTATTACAGAGTAACGATCATAAAAACATTATTAATACTATAATAAAAGAATTGTTACCATTAGAATTTTATGACTATTATACCTTGTACTTTAGTTTAATCATAAAAATAAAAATAAATTTACGATGTAAGTAATCGATATGTGAAATCAATACATGAATGATAATTGAGAATGTAACGAATAATCAGTAATAAATTCTTTTTTCAAATACTCTAGGTAGATGACAAATTCGATATTTAGAAACAAATATCGTAATCATTTATAAAAACAGAGAATTATTCCATACCTAACAAGAAGTCACTAATTACGATAAATTATTAGTAGATTTTTCTTTAAAGGATGTTAAAGGATGAAATGTGATTAACAAATTTTTATAATTCGTTTTAATGTTTCTGGTTTTGGAATAACAATTAATTTTACTTATATTTCATCAAATATCATCTTATCTATATTATAAAAATACAAAAATTTTAATAATGATAAAAATATATCAATATGTTTGAATAAAAATAATAAATGTTATCCCTAATTATTGTAAAATCTATACCTTGATAATTTACACTTGAACAAAAAACAATGAATTATGCATTTAAAAAAAAACAATTGATCTACCTATGATTGTTTATTATAATGAAGTGTCGACATTGTGACGTTAAATTTATTTAATTTTATAATATCAAAAAAATTTATCGATAAAACAAATAATATTAGTCTCATAATAAATATAATATATGTATTATATAAAAATATAATTTATCGTTATCATTTATATAAAAAATCGACTATATATAAATTTTAAAAGTTGATGCGTGACTATAGATATATACATATATCTTATAATAAAAATTTTTTATAAAATAAATCTTTATCATATTGTTTCAGTATATATTTCATATACTTATCAATTAATCTTTAGAAAAATAGTTAATTTTCTAAGTTCTTTAATATTACATAATTTATTCTAAAATTGTTAAACTTTTATTGAAATTTTTATTGCACAAATTTGAATTATACGATGATATTTTTTCATATTGTATTCATACATGTTTCATATATATATAATAATTCATAAAACTTATTTTAAACGTAATTTTTAAAATAGAAAATACTATTACGTTTAGTCAAAGATATAGTACTGGAGAAATAAAATCATTGGTATAATTTTTAATTTAACTGCATTTTTAATGATTTCATTATTGTAATATAAAAATTTTTTTAATTAATGCCTAAATACAAAATTAAACATATTATTATGCTAAACATACTGAGTTTGATTTTTTGAAAATGTATATTGGGTTTAGAACTTTTTTTGAATACATATATTATCATATTTTTGTTAAATATTGATCGTTTTAAATAATTAAAGAAATAAAAATTCTCTTAAGACATTAATTAGATTTTGCATATCTTTTATTTACTATTATTTAATTTTCAAATCTGACAATGTCGGAGAGATAAAATACTACATAGTTATATAATTTATAGGTTAAAATTAATATTAATCTGGTGTAAATTGACTTTTGTACATATGCAATTTATTTTATGTAACAAAGATTATTCGAACTTTCGCGCTCTTTAACTTGCGCTCACTTACGTCTTTTCTCGCAACACGATTACAGGCCTGAAGTTTACGTGAAAAATAGATTCTCATATCACTACTTCTGTCTATTCAGCAGTGCATATTTTTAATCACAACTCTAGAGGGCGCGATCGAGTGCTCGAGCGAGGGAGAAGACAGACACTCGAAAATGTCCACTCGACGGCGGCGTTTCGGTTGACAGGCTAAGGCGAGCGAGCGCCGAAGCGTCGGCGGCCTTCCTCGTGTATATTTAAGCCTTTGTTTCCAGTACTACCACTGCGTTTGCTTGGACTCTTGTCACAGCAAACATCGGCATTCTTCAGCAGCACTCACAGCCGCGGTACCTCACGTTTTCTCTTTTCCCGTGGGTTATTGGTGCTTTTCGCGGTCGACCATGTATACCGTGCCTCATGTTTAACGCTTAACCCTTTGGACAGAAAAATATTTAAAGAGATAAATATATTGTAAGACAATAAACCTGACCAATTGCGGTATATCCATAGCCTGGTGTGTGCTTTCTAACTTCCTGAGAAAAAAGAAAACGCGTAAATACACTTGTACATACATGTGCACACCTGTGCACATACATAATATAGTAAAAGACTAAGCGAGATAGACACTTTAATATACGCCCGCTTCTGTGTGCAGCAATGTGAATTATTGATTTGAGAATATCATATACATATGTTAAAGTATTGAGATACTTCGTGTTGTTTATTTATCCGGTGAAGGTATAAAGAGTATAGTTATATATTGCGCGTACAACGCGTCATGGCATCTCGCAGGTGAGTTTCAATATGAGTACTATGTATACCTATATACACACCTCTCTCTGCATACACAGGCGTCCATGTACGTACACACCCATGCTCAAACGGATGCTTATATCTATTTTCCTTTATTTTCGTTTTCATTTCTTACTTTTAAAATTCTGTATCGTATGATGAATACAGGTCCGAAATGCCACAACGTTTCGTCATGATGTTTATAATGAATGTTTTCATTCTTCCATTTGCAGTTAATAGATTCCGCCTACAAAAAATCTCGACATTCTAATATACCATAATTCACGACAGACCTTGCGAGCAGCAATGTACCTTCCATTTTTTCACTCATTCTCGGTTCTGAGATGTACTGCTTTAATTGATCTCCCCCCCCCCATTGTCTGTTGTGTTACTTGTTGTGTTACTTGTTCTCGGTTCTGAGTTGTACTGTTTTAATTGATCTCCCCCCCCATTGTCTGTTGTAGATTATTTACAATGTTTTTGCTGGTAAAATAAAAGTTTTTAACGAAAAGAAAAATAATATAAACATAATATTAAAATCGTAATTTTGTATTTAAAATGATATTTCAATAATTCTTTAAATAAACTAAAGTTTTTCATCTTTTCAATTTAAACTGAAACATTTTTAAGTTATATGATTGATAAAAGCTTAGTGAAATAATATTAGTTTCTTGATTTAAAAATAATTAAAATTTTTGTAAAATATTAAAATTGATTATTGAAAAATAAGATTACTGTAAATGTAAATTAAATATTTACATTTTAAGAAAATTTAAAGTTTTAGAAGATATGTTTTAAAGGAATTTCAAATATTACTTAAGAAAAACACTACATTATTTAAAGGTCATTAAAACTTAAATATTGTCTAAATATTAGTATTGCAAGGTATATATTAAGATTGGTATTTTATTATCTAAATACTTTTTGAAGCAAAAAGGAAAATAAAATAAAGTATAAGTTTCTTTGAAATCTTTAAACAATTATTAACAAATGTTATATTATAGATAAATCCACAGATACAATTTCCTATTGATGAATTTCTTGGATTTATAAATATACTTGTTTTGCTCAATATAATGCATGTGTTGCACAATCAACAGTTACTGTAGTCCTTATAATATCAAATGAGTACATCACCTTAAAAAATTTTTGTTATTACGTCTATTATTTAGATTAGATTTTTAAAATAGTATTATTGAATTTGTCTGGTAATAAATTATTTATTAAAACATTTTTTAAGAGAAAATAATACTAAGGTGTATAAATTATTTTACATTGTATCTTACTTTTTTATTGAATAAAGAAAGAGTTTTCTTAGAAATTTAGAAAGGAATTTGATTTAATTCATTTGATTCATTAAAATATAAATAAAAATTTGCTACATATCTAATAGACTATCTGTCTGACCATACCAAGTACTGATTCCACTTATTTAGGAATAATACTATTCGTAGATTCATTTTTCAATATTAATTTTGTAACTTTAATTGAGTCCTCCGAAGATTTCAAAAACTTATAAGGATTCTCAATATGATTTTTAATATAACTATTTTCATTATATGCCGTTTTTTGAAAATGTTTAAGATGGTCGAATGAGAACAAAACATATCATGATCAATCATCAAATCAGAAAAGAATCATGAAATATTATTTAAGATAATACTGACGAGAATACATATTACATATTTAAAACATTATAATTTGTCCGATTATTTATAATATAAAATAAATTTTCAAGGAATCACGTATGAGAATAATAATTAAAACTTTTTAAAACATAATAATAATAATAATAACAATAACAACAACAACAACAATAATAATAATAGTAATAATAAGTTTAAAACTACTCGATGCATAGTATTAAAACTGATTAATAATCGAAAAAAGATAATAAATTGTTTAAAATTTATTTATTTGTGTGTACTTATATGTAAGTACTGAATTAAGAAAATTATAATTTATAGAAAATTTGATATTATAAAATTATTATTGAAATATTCCAATTAATTGAAATATTAATAAACATTATTTTTATAATACTAGAGACGTCATTGACTGCTAATTAAAAAAATAATCAATGGCAAATCCGACAATTTTACAATACTTTTGTAGTCACACAATATATATATAATGAATATATATAATGAATACAATCTGGAATAATTAAACATGTTCATAAATTGACATTTACATTAAATAAAACGATTCCTCCTTAACTAATGATAAGTAATAATTTCCGTTTACCAAGCATATGTATACATACCAAGTACCCTTGGGAAATACCACTAATGTAAAAAGGTATTATATATACGTGGGCACTACTTCCGCGAACACATGCCAATCCATTCCTCCTCTTCATCCTTCTCGACCTCCACCTTCTCTACCTACTTCACCTTCTGTTCCTCCTTTTTTCCTACTTCCATTCTGACGCGCGCACGCAAAACTCGTGATACATACCCATCGTGTAGTCCCACTTTCATCTGCGCGCATATTTTCCGCAGCCACGGGGCCAGTTCGTTCTGTCTGCTTTTTCATTCTATAAATTTGAATACATTTTATTCTTTCTCTTTTGTAGTGGAAAGTATTCCTTTTGTATCCTTGCATTTTCTCGACAATTTGCTTATTACGCGAAGTTCTTGTAACCACTGTTTTGTTTTCGTCCTTTTCCTTATTTTGTTCTCTCCAACCTTTTCACACACCACTCTCTCTTTGCACTCTCTCCTCTCTCTATCTCTTTCTTTCTCTCATATATTCTCTTCGTCTCTCTCGCGATCACATTTTCGGTATCCATATAAGCGGGGAATGAAATTCGTGCTTTTAAATAATGTGAATGACGTTGTGATCTCGAAAGTTTTGACTGTGAAGGTCTGAAAGCGAAAATCGCTTGGCTCGTTTTGACTCCTTTTACGGGAGTTTAATTAAGAGTAACACATTAGTAACGTGTCCAGGCTTAAGAGAAAAAGTGACATTTATGTTGATTTTTCAACATTTCTGTGATAGTCGATGGTAAGTTCGAAGAGTGTAGTGTTTTCTATTTTGTTCATTGTTGAATAATTTAAAGAAAGACGAAAAATATGTTCTTGCATTATTGGAAGAAATAGATTTCTTTTAAATTCGAATGTAATTTTCTAATATAATTAAATATTTAGAAATATTTTTTTGCTTTCTAATTTGTTTCCAAAGAGAATTTTGTAACTTAATTTTTGATTAACACAAATAATCATATTTCTTGGATATTATATTGTTCTTATTAGGAAAACTAAGATTTTTCCTCGTTTCAGCAGTTTTGTCTTTCCTCTAATTTATGACCATAGATCACAGTAGTTGGTTTTCATTAAATTGACAGTGTAATTTTAGTCATTGTTAATATATGTTATTTTTACAGCACTAATAAACAATGTATTGGAGATCAAGTTTTAATTAAAAATATACTTTTAACAATTATGTACAAATTCTATGTATTTCTTGATTTATTTAAGATATTTCTACATGTTTTTAAACTTAAAGTAATAAAATCTTGCATTAAAAATCAATACAATAATGTTTATAACTGAAAAAAAATAATTGATAAGAGTGTACGTTAGCTATTGTACATATTGTCAAATTTCAATTCAAAAATATTAATTTATAATTAAGTTACGTACGTACAGAAGGAGATATAAATTTCTTCTGCTCTTCTTAGGTATCAAAAAATGGTTCCCATAATATCAGACATCAAGTTTTCTTTGAGACAATTTACCGTAAGTTTTTCGTAAATTGTTCGACTTCAGTAAATGCTCAAAAAATATTTGTGAGTATATGCGCATAATATTTAGATATTGTTCTTTGGCCGCTCTTGATTTTTACTGGGCGCGGCATGTATAGGTATAGATTTCATCAGCGACTGCGCACCTCTCAATGTCACACGCGCAAAAGAACTCCAGGCATTTTCATTTCTTGTTTATTATTTGGATTTTTCACGGATTATTCTTCATTAGAATTATTTATCCAGATATAATAGTTAATCACATACTCATGCATATTAGAATTTAATGTTTTTTAATAAACAGAATTCAACTTAATGAATAGTACGTTATGTATTTTAAAACTAAATTTTCTATTGTATTTTCGACAATCTTTCATATTAATCATTAAATTTAATATGTGCTGTTATTCAATGAATGTAACTTTATTCTTTCTTATGATTATACAAAATCATATTTTTTTCCTTCCTATTAATAAGTATTATAACTGCAAATTTTTGTAATACTTTAAATGAAATTTAAATTGGTTTTTATTTTTGCAGATGGTTTCATCCAAATATTACGGGTTTAGAAGCAGAACGACTTTTAATGGAACGAGGGTATGATAGTTCGTTCCTAGCACGTCCTAGTTCCTCTAATCCTGGTGATTTTACGCTATCTGTTCGGTAAATAATTCGTCCTTATTAATAAATACAGTTTTATTTAACTATTTACACAATTTTATTTATTTATTTTATTACACTTTAGACGCAATTGTGAAGTGACACACATTAAAATTCAAAACACAGGAGACTTTTATGATCTTTATGGAGGAGAGAAATTTGCAACATTATCAGAATTGGTACAATTTTATATGGAAAACGGTGGACAATTACGTGAAAAAAATGGTGAAGTTATTGAATTAAAATATCCATTGAACTGTGCCGATCCGACTACTGAAAGGTAATTACAAAATTATTGATTAATCTCACTAAAAAATAAATTAATAATTTCTATTATTAATTTCTTTTATATTTACATTTGGATGAACATTTTGAAGGTGGTTTCATGGCCACTTGTCGGCAAAAGAGGCAGAAAGACTGATGTTAGAACGTGGCAAAAATGGTTCATTTCTCGTTCGAGAATCCCAAAGTAAACCTGGAGATTTTGTTTTGTCAGTACGTACGGATGATCGTGTCACACATGTGATGATTAGATCTCAGGTAACTATTTATTTATATACATAATATTTTATAGTGACATACGTAAAGAAAATATTTATATGGTATTTTATTTTCATACACAGGATAATAAATATGATGTTGGAGGTGGAGAAAAATTTGATAGCCTTAGTGATTTGATTGAGCATTATAAACGAAATCCAATGGTTGAAACCAGTGGAAGTGTAGTACATTTGAGGTTTGTATTATACCTTAAAATAATTTAATGCTTAATAATGCCTTAAAATTATTAAAAAGTAATTAATGCTTAAAATATTTCTGTTACTTGTAATACGTAAAATAACATTTTTTGCAATATATGTATTTTTTCTTAAAGTTTTACTTGTTCAAAGTTATATTGAATTATATGGCATATTTTGTATTGAAATAAACAACATTTTCTTTATTCAAACTAGTTTTATATGCAAAAATATTTTTTATTAAAAAAAATAAATTAGATATTCACTGTTTTATATAATAAGTTAAGAAAATATTTCAGGCAACCATTTAATGCTACCCGAATAAATGCAAGTGGTATTGAAAGTAGAGTTAGACAGTTGAAAGAAAATGGTGGTGATGATGAAGGAACTGGACGAGGAAAAGGAAAAGCTGGTTTTTGGGAAGAATTTGAATCATTGCAACAATTAGAATGTAGACACTTATTTTCAAGAAAAGAAGGTCTTCGATCAGAAAATCGAGCTAAAAATAGATATAAAAATATTTTGCCTTGTAAGATGAAAACGCATATCAAAATAATATAAAATAAAGTTTTGATCTATGTATTAAATCACTTGCTTTTACAATTTTCAGTTGATCACACACGAGTAAAATTAAAAGATGTCGATTCAAATATCCCAGGCTCCGATTACATCAATGCTAATTATATTAAAGTAAAAAATTTTATTTATAATTGTATTTATTATTTATTATTAATACCTAATTTTAATACTCACAGAATGAAGAAGAAACAGGAACAGTAGGAAGCATAGATAATAATTTGTTTCATAAATGTTACATTGCAACTCAAGGATGTTTACCAAATACAATTGCTGATTTTTGGCATATGGTTTACCAAGAAAATACTAGAGTAATTGTCATGACTACAAAAGAAATGGAAAGAGGAAAAGTAAGACTGTATAGTTGTACTTTAATTTACTTTGTTTCAAAAAATTTCATATTTTAAAAATCAATGTTTAATGACTTAAACAGTTAAAAAAATTTAAATGTAACATTAATCAAAGATAATCTAAGTAATTTCAAATTTCCGAATTAAATATCCAATCAATTTAATAATAAATAACAAAATACTTGTATTATTGTCCTTAAATGAAAACTTAACTTCATTCTAAAAATTGAAATTTTAGAATAAATGTGCTCGTTACTGGCCAGAAGAAGGAGAAGTTAGTGAATATGGAAATGAATGGAAAGTAAGGGCATTAGGTCGCACATCTACAGCTGATTATACATTAAGAGAATTTTTATTACAAGGAACTAAATCAACTTTTATGGAATCTAGACGCATTTTTCATTATCATTTTCAGGTAAGATAATTGTTTTTTAAGATATGCTATGTTTATATTTGTTTGACATTTAAATAATAAAAAAATATATTAAAAAGCATCTATATAATAACTTAATTAGGCATGGCCTGATCATGGAGTGCCAGCTGATCCGGGGTGCGTTTTAAATTTTCTTCATGACGTTAATGCTAGACAAGAATCTATTTCTGGAAGCATCTCGCCAGGTGGTCAAAATTCGTTTTGTGTCGGACCTATACTTGTTCACTGCAGTGCTGGCATTGGTCGAACTGGTACATTTATTGTTGTTGATATGATCTTAGATCAAATTAAAAGACATGGTAATAATGTAATCAATTTTAATGTTATTTAAAATGAGTTTGTATTTACATTATTTACTTATAACTTTGAATTTTCAGGACTGGATTGTGAAATTGATATTCAAAGAACAATTCAAAGGGTACGATCACAGAGATCGGGAATGGTTCAGACCGAAGCACAATATAAATTTGTATATTTAGCTGTTTTGCACTATATTGAAACTGTATCACAAAGAATGCAAGCTGAGCAGGTTTGTTTTCAATGTTTTTATTTTCAGTCAACTAAACTTTTTTAAATTTTATTTGATTCTATCTAAACAATTTCGATTTATTAAAATTAATTATGTTATTTTATTATAGAAATCGCTTCAATTAGGACGAGAGTACACAAATATAAGGTATAAGAGTGAAGCTATCAACATAAGTGATATTCCACTTTCAACGCCAAATCCATCAGCTATTGCAACAATGAGCTTCACTCTCCCCACACCAGTTAGTGGCATGAGGCCAAAGTAATTAAACTTATCAACCTATCTATCTTAGCGTATCTTTTTTGAAAAGTCATACGCTAGAAAACCTTATACGACTATTCTTAGCTGTATGCTTTTCTAAGGCCTAAAACCTAACCTATGAAGTCAAAATAATTGCGTATTGAAAAAACATCTACCAGTTCTAAATTCTGGTTTAAAGAGAATACAGGTCTAAGTTGTCATAAAGTGATAAGTTATTTCCTTTTTATACTCGAAGATATTAGCCAATTTAATAAACTTTTACGTACGTTTGTTCAATTCAATGAGAATGTAATTAAATGATCACATGGCAAACTTACGTACGATTAAAACAAATTAAAAAATTAATTTGTGTATAAAGAGATTTTATTCATTTTTATAAACTCTGTGTCTTCCTATTTTCTTTACAATGACAATTATGGTCTTCCCTTGTTAGAAAATTGTATTGAGAACAATAACAAATTGTATAAATTTAAATATTTTATTTGAATTTATAATAATTTATAAACAAAATTACGAATCAATTATGTAAGCAGTATCATTTACAAAAGTGTACTGACAATTAATTTTAAAAAATGTAGTATAATTTTATCGCTTACCTAACATCGAAATCTTGAAAAATTGTACTTCCTAACTTTTCGTTTCTTTAATAATATATTAATCTAATAAAATTAATATTAACATTAAATAAACATTTATGAATAACAATTTATGTTGAATTAAAATATAAATAGTTTTCAGTTAAATATTCTACCCAGGGTTGATTGTGTATGGTCACATAACGTTTATAAATATCTTATAAATATATATAAATTATATCATTTTCATGAGAAGGTGGTCACACTGAGCTTAAGTTCAGAACATTGCACTTTTTCATAATGTCGCAATTGGTGCAATGAGCCTTTCGTAAGCTGTGAAAATATAGCACATGACTAGTGAACTATCACATATTTTGTGAGAGTAAAAAAAATAAAGAAATAGATTTAAAAAAGAGTGGACGGTTGCTCTTTCGAAAAAAGCGAAATGATGTTGGAAATCGTTAAAAAATATTAAGGAAGCCAAAAATGTATAATATTTGCAAAGTATCTTTTAAGACCTTGGAAGAACCAAGAACTTTTAAACTCATAAAAAATGAAATTCTTTTACCATTCTAAATGATTGTTTAAACATAATTTATTTTTTACAGTAATACTTAAATACTTTTAAAGTTAGTAATCCATTGAACTTATAATAATAAATATGAGTTATAAAGTTTGTCAATAAATTTAAGATCTTATGACCTGTTTTGCACAAAATTTGCAAATAAAACTAATTTGATAAAAAACGTTATTAGGTTGATGAAAATTTTGTATAAATTTAGATAGCAATTTTTAATTGTTTAAGGATTTGAAATATTCTGCACTTTTTTTATTCTAGTTGGAGAAAATAATTGCATTGTTATATTTTTATTTTGTAAAAACTGTAATGTTTATAATCTAATTTATTATTTTTTAGTTCTTACACTCTTGCTTTTGCATGTTTTAATAGAATATGGCAAGAAACTAATGTCAAAAATAACAATATTATAATAAACAAGAATTATTTACTAATTAAATAAAAAGATTTTATGATTTTTTTAATGGAAAATTTTTCTACTACACATTGTATTTTGTACTTAACTTTGTTTTTTGGTTTGCTGTTACATAAAAAATTGTAATATTTACATATTTATTATCAATTTATTGAAAAAATGAACAACTTAATAATATGGATTGTAATCTAAAGTACTGACTTAGTGTATATAACTGAATATCATTTAACAAGTTTAATTTTAGTTGGAACTACTTTATCAATAGCCTTTACTTCTCCAAACCTGGCTTTACGTTTTTCTATTTTATCTTCTAATTCGGCCTAGAAAAAATCAGAGTATAATTTATGAACAAGATTTAACAATTAAAGTATTTTTCTACAATATATATTTTTAAATTAAGAAAAAGACTTGATCATAATTAAATTTTTAATTTATATTCAGTAAAATATGACATTTTTCTTATTTTTGATAAATACTATTTTATAATAAAAATGTAATTTCTAATTGTGAAAAAAAAGTGAAAATATTGTGAACAATACTGAATTATATAGACTAAAAGAAAATTTTAATTTTATTGTTTAGTAATTAAAAAAACGTTTCAATTTAACTGAACTATTCAAAACATGCAAATAAAAAACATACCTTTTCCATTAGACTTGAAACATTAGTTCCAAACCTTTCTGCCCTCTTTTTTAAGACATCATAAGTTGTGTGCTATAATTTAAATCATACAATAAATTATTATATAAACCAATTATTAGTTATAAGCTAAGAAAACTTACCACTGGAGTACTTTTAATTGAAGCTGCAGATTTGCTATTACTATTTGAAGTGGTAATATTATTAGAAGTAATTTTAAATCTTGCAGCACGAGCTTCTTTCTTTGCATTTTCTGATAATATAACACCAAATTTTTTTGCTCTCATTTCTAGTCGCTGTAAAAATACAACATTTAACATAATTTACAACATAATTTAACATTATATAAAATTTCTCTTTTACAATAAATAATAAGAAAATTAATGTAAAATATATTTCAACTAATCTTTCTTATATTTTTTTTTCATGATTTAAAATGAGAAAAATTTTAGATAAAATGCTAAATTTTTTTTTCTACTATTGATTAAAAAATAACGCTTTTTTGCATTTTTTAGTAAATGTATGCAAAATTATACATCCAATTCAGTTTTTACTTTAAATTAATAACGACAAATTTATGATTTTATCAATCAATAATGAGATCAAACAAAATTTTAAGTACTTTTTTTATTAATAAGTCATTTACCTCATTGGTATTTAATTCAGACAATTTGATAACTTTTTTCTCTGGTTGTTCAGGTTCTAATATTTTATCTTCAATTGTTTCTTTCTTTTCAACTACATCAACTTTAACTTCTTCTATTATATTTTTTCTATTAAGAATAATTTTTTTTGTAGCAGTATTATTTTCATCAGTAGACAATTTCCTTTTCTCAGGTTCTTGAGAGTCAGGTTTTGTCGATAAATCTTCATTGTCCTCTATCTCCTCATCCTAATTTCAAAACAATAATAAAACACATTATCAATAAGTATGTTTTATTAATGTAAAAAGTATGTGCATTTAATAGACATCAATAATAACTTAATAGAAATTGTTAAATATATTTTATATATTTTCTATAAATATTTTTATTCTTTATTAATGAGGAAATTATTATTTTATAATTGTTTTTAAAACTCATTTTATACAAGTTGTATATACTTACACCTAATACTGCATCTTCATCAAGAATTTCATCAGTAGCTTCATCAAGTGATAATGAAGAATCTAAAGGACATTGATTTCTGTTATATTATTAAAATTTGTATTAAGAAATAACACAATAAAGACATTACCATGAATTGCTAGCTGAAGCCGTTCCACAAGTTCATTTTTATTTCCAGTAATTGATAGACCCCTTTGTTTTAATTCTGCTCTCAGATCAGCTACCTATTTAACAAAAAATTTTGCAACATCCAAATCAATATAATTTCTTAAGATATATGAAAATTTTAGATTATCTGTTTTTGCATAGCTTTAGTTTTGTTTTAGTTCTGACATTTTTATTAAAAATCATATCAATCTTACTTTTAATTTTTATATTTATGAAACTACCATAATCATCCTTAGAATAATTTTAAATCAAAAAATTTTTATTCTATTCACTTTATAAACTATAATTTTATTATAAATTGTAAAATATAAAAGCAGTAGAATTTAAAATTGATATTGAAGATTAAATACAGTTGAGTTCCATTATGAATGAAAAATTTCTATATAAAAAATAGTACAACTATTTACGAAAATTTATAATTCTCACTAAAATAAAAACGTAACTGAAATCATTGTTTCATAATTTGTCCAATTATAAAAATTTGCTAGTATACGATAAAATATCTTGCAGATGTAATAGAATATTTGAGGTTAGAGCTTGAAAACTACGAACCTTCATCTTCGCTAACTCAGTAAGACTCTTTTCGTAAGAGGAATCAGCCATTGCTATATTTTGTACTTTCAATTAATAAACTTCTAACAGGTCAACTAACAAAAAAGAAATAAAAGTAAGCCCTTGTAAACGTAAAAATAATGAAAAATAACAAAGGACCAAAGAACGTATCACCGTTATAGAGATACAAAATCTACTACTACTAATACAATCGGATTTAAAAAGGACGTGGTGCGTAAATCGATAACTAATAATTTAATTTGAATATAAAATAAAAGAAATGCTTCTTTTCGTGTAAGAACAAATACGGTTATTAACTTTCTTTGATTGAATCTTTTATACTAATACGTCACATTTACTATTGTTATTGTTATTTTCTTGTCAAACTATGGAGGTGACGCTTTCTTAATCGAACTATACACTACGCGTACAATGTGCACTACTATTATATACTGTATACATACCATCAGCTTACGCTATTAAATTTAGCATTGTTTTAAAATACAGAAGATAAGAGAACTCAGAAAAAAGAATGATATTCATTGGTCGAAAGTTTGCCAAAAATTGGTTAATTTCTATGTATGTGAAAAATATTTATTTAATAATAAATCAGAATTTTATAATTTAATTTAAAAATAAGTTATTACACTAGCAAAATTTCAACAAATTTTACAAAATTGAATTTTTTTTTAAATTAGAGTCATGCAATTCTTGCGTTGGTCTAATATAAGCAATATCTAATATAAACAAAACAAAATATATTTGAAAAAATATTTCCCTTTCTTTTAAGCAGACCCCGCTTTTTTGGCATTTTATGAAATCTTTAACAAGATGTGAAGAAGATTAAGAACAAGAGAGAACTATGTGGGTAAGGATTTGATCCGTAACTCTTGCATCTTCGAAAAAACAGAACTACGGGTCCAGAGTTCATAATAATTCATTCTGAGTGTCACGGATGGGATTACCATTTTTTAGGCCTCTCGCCTCCATATACTGATACGTTAAAAACTGTGTTCATGTTTCATTTATATAAGACGTATAATACTCAATTTATTAAGATAACCACATTTAGATGGGTAAAAAGTAGGTGGCCGCATCGAATAGCACTCCATTTTAACTAAAGATTTAGCTATCGGAGACCTAGGCTCAACCAATTGCCGGAAAATGTCTGTGCTTTAAAAAGGAGTGTATATAAAGTTTGGAAAAGCGTTTACTCATTTATTTTCTTAAAATTAGCTACAAATATGGTACAAATAGTTGCAACACGCACTTAAATCTTAATGCTATATATTTATAATTACAAATATAAAACAATAAATAAGAGTAAATATTCTTACAATTATTCTATTTTTCTTAGAAATAGCATAAGCAACACTTTATGAAGGTATTAGGGTGAGTAAAGTTAATTAAGTTTATTTAATGCAGGTCTTTAATGTCTTTTACTATATTTTACATTACATTAAACCTATAAAATAAAACTTTGCGAAGAAAATCCCCTTTCAAGCTATAAATGGATAGAGTTTGGAGCACTACGGAAGGCCACCGGTGCAAATATAACGTCAAAATTTAAGGAACTTGTTCTTCATCATAGATGCCCTGATACTGTAGTAAGGTATGTAAGCCAGGAATTTAAAAAAATCATTAAAAACTCAGAGGTATCACGCCGGAAAACTCCCTCGTACACATCTCACTGTATCCCAGTGGAAAGAACAAACCGAATAATTAAAACTATGATCGCCCAATACACTGAGAACGATCGTAAGGCCTAGGACAAATATCTGCGGAATTGATTTTTGCCTAGAACACCGCAAAGTCCGACATCACTGGATTCACTTCGGCTTATTTGAATTACGGTCGAGAGCTCAAGGCTTCAGGAACGTTACATCAACTATCTTGTACTAGAACAACCTCAACACTAGCTAACCTCCAAAATGCTCTGGAAATAGTTAAAAATAATCTTGCACGGAGCTTCCAGACGCAGAAAAACACTATGACCTTCGTCGGAGAGACTGGCATTATATCTTAGATTGGTTAGGTGTTTAATTCTTGCCTAACCCAAGTCTCGCCTTAGGACTTGGTCACGTGGCTAAGCTAATTTTGTAAAAAAAATAATGTACACGTGTAAGAATCGTGAAAAAAAGAAAATAGGAAGGAGGCCCGTTCAACAAAAACAGACTTATTCTGAAGTAATCTTTCCTGAAGATAGGGAAAGTCATTATGCGATGAGATAAAGAACCAGACACGTACGAACAAGCATACAATGCATTCACCCAGTCAACTACGATTAAACGGCCTGGTGTTTAAACATAAGACTCTCTAACTCAAATTGAAAAGTAATCACTGCAAATCTAAAGAACAAAGACACATTGATGGGTACATCCCTGCTAGTTAGATGATAATTTGATATCCAAATTTGAATACCAAAACAGTGTTCTTATTTGGTGTAATTCTATAATAATTAAATTCAATAATTAAAATTCTATAATTCTAGAATAATAAATCCTAAGTGTACATATCTTTGCTGGTGTATAATATTGATATGATAGTTATTCGTCACCTCGAGTTCTCTTGTTTCATATATAAGGATGAATATTTCGACATGGACTGATGACTTCTACAATATAACAATATTTTCTCCGCAAGCATAGTCCATTAATAGTGACACTTGGAGAGAATTAATTGTCCAGAATAGTCACTGGAGTCGATAGTAATGTCCAGTTTACTTTACGAAGATTGAATAATGTTAGCAAAAGAGAACAGTTATTAGGGGATTTTCTTGGTAAATAAATTTTAGCTGACCTATCGTCAACGGACTTACAAGCCTGCAAACTGTCTCTAACCTGAGTCCTATTAATATGACGCTAATTAAACAAATACATCTATCGAATATTCGAAACTGAAGAGCAGTTCAATCGTGCTTTTCAATCAAGCACTATTGATTGACAAGCAATAAATTGAGTTTTATTAAGATGGAAATTGTCTCATTTAGGAAGGTACTCTGTCGAGTACTCTGCTTCAAAACAAAGTGGACAGATTTCGATTAATATTGCGCCGAAAATCCCTTTTTGCGTTAAAATAGGAAAGTAAAGTACGTGTTAACAAAAATGAGATGGACGGCACCATATTGAAAACATGAGAGTACGCAGCGCGGAAAGAGACAGAAAAGCCTGAGAGAATAAACGCTTGGGAGAAGAGCGCAGTTACGCACTAAGGCAGAATCGAGCGCCCGCCTTATCGTATCCCTTTACCATCAAACTCACGCCGACCTACAATGTAAGGAAAAGAAGCGATTTCCTCTGCTAAGCGGCAAGAGAAAAGCGAAAAAAGAAAAACATTTAAAAATATATATTGTTAGAGCAAACGAACAAGCGGTGAGTAGTATGTATCGGAGTGAAATTAAAGGTGACATAAGAAGTGCCAAAGAGCACGAAATAAAATAGCACCGGAATAAGAGCAATAAAGAACGAGTAGAGGTAAAGTAAGTAAATTCCTTGCCGATCCGAGAGTGATACAATTCACGCTCTCCCATCCCGGGCGGAAGCAGTTCGCTACGCGATCTTAACCACACAGAGAGTAACGTTTTTAGCGTTCTCTTATCCTGGCCATCCGCACGTTCCTTATCCAGAGAAGAAATATGGGCTTAGTTCCGTGAACATAGGTGGATGTATATATGCGTCATAGGACTCCTGGATATTGTTCGCGACACAATCAATGTAATTGGAAACCCATGGATATTGTGCAATTAATGTAATTGGAAATCCGTGCATTTTATTCACCGATACTATTAATATAGTTATGAATTGAGAATATTGTTCCGCCGACCAAAGTAATGTAACTCACCATCTATAGCTAATTGTTGTAAATTTTCTTTTGTAGCGTTGAGCAGCAGAGAACGGAGACTGAAATAAAGAGGTTATATTTTATTTTGATAAGTATCGCGTAATTTCTTTGTTGATCTTTTCTGAAACCCACTTCCTTTTTGCACTAAACAAACCCTAGCCGATGAGCAAATCCGGTTAAATAACGTGTAAGAGTGGGTGAAAAGGCGCCGCGAGGGTCTCTCTATGCTTCCAGCTCACACGCAAACAGGACTGTAGGAGGCGACACAGAATCACCGTAAAGAAAAACCAAAAAACTATCACAAAATTTTTAATAATATTTGAAAGTTCTAATCTTTCATATAATATGGATACATAGTATAAAAAAAATAAAATATATAAACATCCATTTATATATGAATAAATTTTATTAAAAATAATAATTCAATAAGTCGCTAATTTTGAAATATATTGTATACATTACAAAGTATTACATACTATTTTTATAACAATTACCAATTAAAAATTTTTTAAAATTATTTATTCACATTTAAATATAGTGTTTATAGAGTATTGTCATAAATTTGGTTTATTTCAAATGAAAATTTAAATTGTTATTCTTTAAATTAATTGATAATAAGATCACATGTTTATAAACACAATAAAATCTATTTTATAAAGTAATGGTTGTTACTTTTAGTAAATTGATTATTTATATCAATTACTTACAACACTAATATAAAAATCATCAATGTCATACTAATGTAACAACTATAAAACGTACAAATTGTTATCTATATATATTCATGTAATATGTATTTTTAAAAAAATTTTTGTCTAGCATTTTGAAATAATCATATTTAAATTTAAATCATATTAAATCATATTTTTTACTTTTATGCTAATTTATTTGTGCTTTCTTTTTATCTTTTTAATAAAGATCAAACTCTATTTATTATAGTTTTTTACATATTCTTAATTTATCTTATAAATTAACAATATAAATTTAATCAATCGAAAATTATTTACATAAAATCTAATTTCTAAAATTTTTTATGATCAATATATTATATTATTTTGCAATTTCTATATATGAACTTCGTACAATACTATCAGTAACTGAAATTCAGCAAACTGTAGATATATTTTACAATTAGATCATAATTGTGTAGCAAAATTTTGATCAAATCCCATTTTGCTTTATACAAATTTTTGTTACATCAATATTACATACATATAAAAAAATATTCTAAACAATGAATTTGTATTATTCTAAAGTATTATGAATATTTTAATATAAAAAACTTGCATTTTATGTACATAATTTTATGCAAAGAATAGAATTAGTATTTTATATAACATATTTTAAAATTTCATTTAGTTGTCTCCACTTCCAGTTTCTGAAGACATTCTTTTTTGTTCGTTATTCACTTATTTTTTCTTTTTCTTTCTCTAAATAATCTTTTTCTATTATTTTATCATTACTACTTATATTCATTTCTTTTTCAAGTCTTTCCCGACATATTTTTTCATATTCCTTTTCTTCTGGAAATTCATCACTTACATAATCAATTTCTACTGGTCTGTGGGAATTTTCTTGCGTAATATCGTCAAAATTAGTTAAAGTTTTTATATGTTTAGCCTTTTCTTTCTCTGCTTTAACAGGAAAAGTAATATCATTTTTAGAAGTATCCTGTAAATTTAATTAACACATCAAATAATTTGAATTCTTGTGATTAAATTTAATCATGACTGTATTTACAATAACTATGTTTATAAATTGCTAACTTAATATTTTATTGTTTATTATTTATGAATCAGATATGAATTTTACACTTTCTTGTGTGATTAGTTTCCAAAATAAATATTTTGAATAAAATATCAATCATAGTGAATTTTGGTACATAAATCTATATATCATTTTTATAAATTATAATTCTATCAACAATCATATTTTGACAATTTCAATTAAAACAATTTTATGAATATTCATTTATAGCTATAGTTTAACTTAAAATGATTGATTTCAAGTGACTGACATACTTCATGAAAACTGATCCATATAAAATATGCAATTGTATAAAAACTTTAAATTAATTTTATTTTAAATACTATTAAATAAAAACAGACATTAAAAATACATATTAAAATGTTTAAACAGCTTAAACAGTAAATTATATTATTTAGCAAGCATTTATAATATAATAATTATCAAATTAATTTTATAAAAAGTACAAGTAAAATTGATTAACATAATATCTTTCTAAGGTAACATTAATTTCAATTAAATATTTCACATACCGAATTAATTACTTCAATAGCTTGTCTATCATTCCTATCTAACGGAATAGATGAAGGAGGTGATTGTTTGCTATGGATGTACAAATGAATAAAAGGTCCTACTCTAAATCCCATTGATCCACCAAAGAAAAGAAATATTAATAAACCAATAACAATTGGCATGTATAAATATAATGATATTTTTACTAGATAACTGAAAGGCCAAATTAGTGATGATGAACCTGTAAGTTTTATAAAAAAATTTATTCATTTATTGAAATAATAGTGAATATAAAATGTATATTTTTTTAATTTCTCAGTACTAAAATCTTTTTATTTTACCTGTATAATTTTCAATGAAATCTGATAAATAGTAAGCAGCAACTGATAATGGATGAAATAAAAGTTTACTACACATATGATTTAAAGCATGTAATGGTGTTACTTTCAATACTGGATCTGACATAACTGTATCAAAATATTGTATACAATCATCTTTATCAAATCCTGTATATTGACCAAATAAAAATGTTACTGATGAGAAAAAATTAATATCACTTTGCTGACATACATTAGGTTTTTCTGAATAAATCTTCTGTTGAGCTGCTAGTTTAATTGCACTTTCCTGTATATAAATTAAACATGAAGTTAACACGTATTTTTATTAAGATAGCATATATAGTAAATAACTATTCACAAACCTGTACAAGATCCCACCAAGTCATTAAATAACTAATTACAAACATGATATCAAAAATTAAGATAATTACTCTGAATCTTGTCCATTTAACTTTAAGACTAATTATAATTATAAATGCACTTAAGAAGATTGTTCCAAATATTATTCTCTAAAATAAAATTATTACATGAAAAATCATTAATATATTAATATCAGATTTGATGTAAAATTATAGTAAATGTGCTTGAACAAATTTTTTTTTAATTTTAAAAGTATATAAAATTGCATTTCAATTTTAACATTAACAGTTCACTACAATATTATATTATGAATTAAGTATAATAATCATCTTGTAAAATCATATTAATAAAGAACTTAAAATGTAGAACTATAAAATGTTTGAATATTCATTAACAATTCTTATAATAATATTAAACCACTTACATTTTGGTAAAAGTACATTATTAATATATCAGTATGAGAAAAAACCTCATCAAATAAACTTGTTTCGATTGGACGTATAACATTACTGATAATACCATCAATTTGTCTAATAGAGATCTTTCCTTCCCCAAAACTTTTAATTATTTCTAATTCTTCAATAGTTGCTTCTAAATCTAATTGCCCAAAAGCAATACCTTTTCTTATCTAAATAAAAAATCAATAGTAATAATTAATTAAATCTTTATTACATAAATATACATGTAATATTTTACCTTAAAATTTGATTTTAAAATTAACATATTTATTAATCGTCTAGCAAATACTTCATAATGACTATCTTTACAATGAAACTGATGACTATCTACATTTTTTAATATCCTACAAATAAATGATTGATTAAAAATTAATTTTAAATTAAACAGTTATGATTGATAAAATTAAATATATTTTTTTTAAATACAAAAAATAATCATGCTTACATTTGGTTATTATCTATATCTACATCTTTATCATTTTTAGGTATTTTAATTGTTTGCGTTTGTCGATTATAATATAAAGAATGTGGATCAATAATTTTGGAATTTTGCCTTTATGTAAAAAAACAAACATAATTGTATAAAATTAGAATAATTTTTTAAAATATTATAAATATTTATTGTTGAAAGATACAAATATTAAATATACAAATTAAATATACAAATTAAATATTAAATATACAAAAAAAATACAAAGATACAAATAAAGAAATATAATACAATTACAATTAAAAAGAATACTTACACATAGGGTGAGATTTCTTCATAAACATTTTTAGTGCAAAAAATTGTATCTAATATGTATAAGATACAAAATAAACTAAGTAATAGATGTTGATAAAAATATTTCATGATGCAACGCTTCTCTTCTTTAAAGAATTTCTCAGATTATTCTAACCTTGTTTCGAACAAGATTAAACATAAATTAAGAAAGTCAATTTGCACAATTTTCTTATTTATAATTTTATTTTTTCTTCACAGTTCTACGCGAAGGTGAAGTTTGTTGAACAACAGAACCATAATGACATAAAGATCAAGATCAATTATCAGAAAAACGCCTTGAATTGACGGTTTTATTGTGATACTGACGTCATGCTTTACAAAGTAAATATCCGACAAAAATAATGGAAAACTATTGACGAAATGAACACTGGCTAAGAAAAAAAGTTATTACAAATTATGTAGTGAATAAAAAACATGTAGAAAAACGATAAATTAAAAAATAAGAATTAAAAATTATATTTAAAAAAAATGTACGGTTATCATTTTGCTGATGAAAATTCTAAAGAATGTGAGTTAAATTGATAAAAAATAACTAATAGGAGGATTTATTATAACTTGATTGATTAAAAATATATTTTCAATCTCAAGGGTCCGTAAATTTACCAGGGCTTAAAAATAAAAAACAATGATGGACTATATGCTTATAATTTATACAATTACATCTTAGTTCAAAATTTTTTTATTCATTAATCATACAATTCAATTATAAGATCTTATCTATCCTGTAGATTATAATTTCTTTTTTCGTATTAAAGCTACCTATACTGTAAATTTAAAATGCAATAAAACTAACAAAGTTGTATTGAACCTGTAGGATATTTCTCATTAAGCTATTAAATATATTTCCCTTCCATTTCATAAAATCAACCCTAATAAAAAGGGTTAACAATTTCATATTATTCATGGTAAGTGGAACTCTGGCAACTTAAGAATAAAATATACTTTTTTAAAAATACAATTAATTATTATATTTTTCCTTTAAATAAAACTGAATAGAAATATTTCTGATTTTTAACTTCACAATAATTTTCAGTAAACACAAGACTTACTATAATTAAAAAGACATTTTTTCATGTTGAAAATAAAAATGACCTTTAATGAATTTAGATCGTGTAATAACTACCTTTGATTACAATGTACGTAAGTATGAGTACAACTGTAATCATTGTTTATCATATTTTATTGAATAATAAATTAAAAATTTTCTCTCATAAGAGTTTATTTTTTCGTTTATTTTACGCGCAGTGCGTGCATATTTGTAATTTGGAATGATCCTCAATGTGGAGCAAATATTTATACTGTACTCGCAATTATTGGATGGATATTACTCTACTCAGCAAAAATGCATAAAGAAATCACCAATCAGCTTTCATGAATCCGACAATTCCTGCTAAATTGCGCTGTTGCCTCTAACGGATATTCTTACGAACTTGACTTCATGATTCGCAGTAGTTAAGGGAAGCATAACAAGTCGAAGAGAAGGGGAACACATAACAGGTATGTCCAAACAGTAAATGGGTACTCTACAAGAATCAGCAGTTTCTTTTCCTTTAAATTTTTAATATTAAAATTAAAGCGGAAAATAAATGTGATTAAAAATTATTAATTTATATATAGGAAAAAGCATGTAGAAAAAGTACCTTTTAATTTATAAAATAATGATAAATGAATTGCTGGATTGTTTTATTTAAAAAAAAACCAAAGATTTTATTAAAAATGATTATTTCTTTCATTAGAAAAGAAAGTCGAATTGCATTTAGAACCTTCACGCTGTGATATATTAGAATCAACTGTATATATATCTATGTATACATGTCCTATAGATATAATAAGAAAGCGTCGTCACACGACAGTTCACTTTGATTTTCTTTTGCCTCGTGATTTTTGTTCCTTCAAACTCTTGTACAGTGACATTTATTTTTCGGAAATACCTATTAAATATTCCCATTTGACTTTTACGTTTTTCCTTATATTCTATGTAACAGTAAATTTTCGGAAATATCCGTTAGAGGCAGCAGTGCAGTATTAGCCGAATTGACGTCGAATCCGCCTTTACTGATGGTCAATCTTCCTTTATATTTTACTAAAGGCACATTTCATAAAGTTAAAGAGTTCATGCGTAGTTACGTGATTTTGCTTCACTTAGTATTAGCTCAAAACATGTTATACTTGTTCAGTCTTGTCTATAAAAAAACATTTAGTTTGTGATACTCATAACGTAAATAAGAAACACTATAATACGATGGAATGGATTAAAAGAAAAAACGAAATACAGAAAATCTATTATACGATTTTGGTAGAGATGTAATTGGCTTTGGATTTTTGTTGAAAACAAGAAAAAATATCAGCTATGCACGCACCCAGTAAATATAACGTTTGTTGATTTTCTGTTTCTGATTATATAAGTAAACTATTAAAAAAAGAGAAAAAAGCGAATTACTTTAAGAGAAGCAATTATGTATAATAAATATATAAGCTTATAATGCAGTCTGCTTGTGGTTCACGCGCACGCAATATTGATCGGAACGCAATGTAAACAGTGTAGTTTACTGTGTGTATTTGTAAGTGCGGGTTTATTGTTGAAATAAGCAAAGGAAAAGCTTTTACAATACAATTGTATATGAGCTTCAAGAAAAAGAAAATTGTATGATTCAAGCGCGGTTACTAGCAGTTATTTAGCAGGTACCCATTTCTCTCGATTAAAGGGGTGTGACGGTTTGTTACCGCTCCCTTCGGTGAGCCGTCTTCGCCTCTTGCAGCTCCTATTGTCTGAACTGGAGGCTTGGTAGGATTCTCCGCAGCACCTACTTACCCTTTTCTCCGCCCCTGTTTTTGCCGGATTAGCTTGTCGCCAGGGGTCGTTTGTTCGAGGACTAGTTAGTAGGAAAAGGTCGATAATTAATAACTCTGCGGTTATAATAATAAAATAATCGGTCCTTTATTCATGGGTTACTCCCGGCGTCGCACCGCTACAAAAAAAATAAATTGCATTTAGTAACGATATCGCAAACACATTCTTCAGTTTACATTATACGTTCGCGATACATTGTATACATTCACGTTGACTGGGCACGACATCCTCGGATTTTTAGTTAGGTACAATGCGGTTTTCACATACAATATTGCAGGCTTTCATTTCATTTACGCATATTATATTCTCAGAATACAAAACTCACGGCTTGCCGACTCGCATCATTCGCGTGCATCTACACTCCTGAAACTGGTACCTTCGTTACCCCTCGGGACAAGGAACGTGAAGATGATCAGGAGGAGAGAACGTTGCAAGCGCGTTCTTCGGGTGATCAGGATGGTGTAGCGAATCGCTTCCGCTCGGGACGGGAAAGCGCCAATCGCGTCTCTCCCGGAACAATCAGGATGGCGTAGCAATTGCTATCGCCCTGGAGGGAAGTGTGCAAATCGCATCACTACCAGATCGGTAGGGATAGCGTAGCGAACCGAATCCACCAGGAAGAGACGGCGCGCGAATCGTGTTCTTTCGGGTCGGTAGGGTAGTTATTTAGATTACCTACGCCGTACTTTTATATTTCGCCAAATTTGGCGCTGCTGGGCTATTGGTGTTTCTGTTTCTTGCTCTGTCACTTTTGTCGCTTTTCTCGCTCTTCCTTCCTTCTTGCTTTTTTGCTCCCTCTCTTTCTTTTGTAAAGCGAAGAAGGCTATCCCTTCTTCGCTTTTCCCCTTACCGCCTAGCGGGGGAGATTAATTTCTCCTCCTTCCATTAGGCTGCGTGGGTTCGTCGGTGAGGGGGCTACGGTAAGGCGAGCGTTCGCTCTCGTGTCTCACTTTCAATATGGCACCGGCCATTTCGTTTACATACCGTAGTTTCGGACGCACATGTTTTTAACTAAAAGCGTTTTCTGCGCGAAAAGGGGACTTTTTATCGTAGGGGAACACTAAATTAAAAATAAAAAAACACATTGTACGTCGGTATTAATAAAACACCGGTTAATACAAATAATGACGTTATTTATTTCTCCGATCTCGTGTCTCTTCCATTTAAAAGTACACTACTGCCGTGCTATCCCTGTGCCTAGGGGCAAGTAAATTTAGCACAAACCACATCCAGGCGGCGTAAGGTGTTGTCTGTTATTGCGTCAGGGTCCATGCACATCGCTGAATAAGAAGACAAGAGAAAATTTTTCCCCTCTTGACTTCTAGCCAACACCGAACGATTGAGAAGGAATTTCATTATAAAACAATAAATTTAGAGCTACGTTTCATTTCCTTAATCGCAGTATAATGATTTAGAAATTACTATAAACTGCTATTCAATAAAATGTACCTGATGTATTATTTGAATGTAAAATATCAAATTAGCTAGATAAATTATTTACTAGATCTAAAAATTGACTTTTATTTTAATTGATAATAATACATCACTAAATATATCTGTAAATTTTCAAAACGAAATTCAACATAGCTTTAACAATGCAACTTGAAAACTAAATGTGCATTAAATATCTTTACGCTACGTTTGATAAGTGGATTGATTTTCTAATTATTTTGATAACCTATACTTGAACATTTTACTCCTTTATTATAGGATTTATTTTACTTCTGATATTTATGTTATACATCAGTATATAATTGGTTTGCCGGCAACAATTTTACGAATTGTGTTGCTTTAAAACTAAGTTTTTTGCTGTATAGTTTGTTAGTTGTGTTCGAAATTTTGTAGAGCAAAAAACTTGTAGTAATTGTAGTAAAATATTATCCTAGAATCAGTAGAGAACGTACAGATCAAGCATCTTGGTTACTCAGTAAAAATATTTAAGGAATCGGGTACGCTGATAGAAGGTCGTACTTGTATAGAAAATTGGTATTAGACAAAAAAATTCAGATGGTTTCAGAAGAAACTATTCAAATTAATATGACACGTGTTTTATTATGTAATTGAATTTTATACTATGTCTTTAATGTTATACGTGTATCACTTATTTTAAAAAAGTGGCATGAAAGTATAAAAATAAAATAAAACTTGATATCACAGACTTATTTAAATCAACATTGCACTGTTATTGCGTTGCCGTTTTGATTAATTATAATCCAACAATCCATATATTGATATAAATCCTAGGATATAGTATTTATTATAAGACTTCATGGTATCGGTAGATAGAGACTTAATTTGTTTTTTAAATTTCGTCATAAACATATATCTTATATTATCCAACGATGGCTGTAAAAACGTGACTTTCTTTTCACATTATGATGTAGCAATGCTTATTTTTTATTATAATAAATTTACAAGTAATAGGAAGATATTATAAGATATTTTTTGTGAAATAGGAAAAAAAGAACACCAGAATAATATTAATGCGCGCCAATACGGCACAGACTCATAGTAACCGCTCTGTGCGGGCTCGGATCTGTGCAATGATACACCCATTGTTGCATAAGCAAGGAGGAGAAGGGAAGTGATGCGCATTGGAAAAAGGCCCAGATTTTCCCACTTGGAAAGCCACCACGATGTTTATCGCGACGTCGCTTAGGGCCGTAATTAGCGAAAGCGGCTTTCTATTCATTGAGGTGGTGTGGCATCGGGGCGCAGTAGCGAAAAGCGGTTTTCTGTACATTGAAGCGGTATAGCCCGGGCGATAGCGATGGGAGATGCTTAATGACGATTGGAGCGGCGAAGCTTAGGCCTTGGACATTTTTGAAACGCGCCTGGAGGTCAAGGGACAATTGTGCAAGGAGAGCAAACGAGGTTGGATCTGATGGAAAATATCTCGCACAGGCGTTGGCAGCCAAACGTAGGACAACAAACTATTCTTTTTCCTTACTTCACCACAACCCTTTTCCTCTTGGTCATCGGTCCGTTTTTGAGCTAACGAAGAACGTAGGAGCGATTAAACCGCCCTTATTAGGGCGAACGACAGACAAACAATTCTAAATATCCGGGCGACCGAAACTTGATTGAATACAATACCAAAAAAAGGTCAACCGGATCATCTTGATAAAAAGCTACGAAATTCCAGAAGAAGAGTTTCGGAATTTTTATCAATTTAAGTAAATACCAGAGAAAATGATTAAGTATAAAAGATGTTTTTAGAAAGTTATTGTGGTTAAAATGTAAAAATTATGTTGGAGATTAAGGCTCAAAAAATTATAAATCTATATTAAAATTAAATCTTTACGATGATGAATCGTAAGTGATAAAAAATTGTGACGAAATCTCCTTTTGCGCTAAACGGAAAATAAAAGCACATGGTAAAGAAAATACGACACGATACAAAAAACAACATGGACGACGCTGCAGTAGGAAGCACGAGAGCGCGCAGCGCGGAACGAGAGAAAAAAGACTGAGAGAATAAGCGCTTGGGAGGGGAGCGCAGCTAAGCGCTAAAGTTAGTCGAGTATATAGCTCACAAACTTGCGTCGGCCCACACTATAAGAATAAGAAATGATTTTCTCCGCTAGGCGGCGATAGAAAAGCGAAAGATGGAAAACCTTCCGTAGTATACAGATTATTGAGAGAGTTAGCGGTTCGCTACGTTTATCCTGATCCTGAGCTGAGAGTGACGGGATTTGCGTATTGTCCTCCTGGGCATAAGCGGTTCACTACGCCATCCTGACCTGATCCGAGGGTGAAGTGGTTCGCACACTCTCTTTCAGGACGTCAGCAGTTTGCTACATTCACCCTGACACGAGAGTAACACGATTTACACTCTCTCATCTTGGGTGTCAGTGGTCCGATCATTCAGCCTGAATAGATGCGTGAAAATCTTTAGAAGTCAGAATAATGTGATTGCATGTGCGTGTATATGCAAGCGTGTAAATGAAATATTGGAACTCTAATTTTGGACCGTCGACGCGCTCCGAGAGTTATTATAATACATGTATATAAATTTCACCGTCGCGTAATTAAACTTGAATCTTAAGTTGGAATAGATTTTTCTGTTACGTTAATTTTTGTTATATTTTTCTGTCTACAAAGTCACGCAGCCTAGCTCCGAGAGGCCAATATATCAGTCAGTTTTGTTATTATTTAATTACATTCTTCTTTATTTATGGATATGTCTTAAAAGTATACACTCCTCTTTCGTTCCAACGAACCAATGACCAACGAGTCGTCCTAACTATATAACAATCATGAAGAGCAGGTAAAAAGGCGTCGCGGAGGTCATCTATCACGCCTCCAGTACATAACAGCAGCAGCTGAAGGAGGCGAAGAAAGCCATCGCTCAGAAGAAAAGCCGTCACAAAATAATTAGTGTTTCGAAGAAACATTGAATCTGTTGGTAATATGAAATCATTATTTTAGCTAAATTGTAATATTGTTGTTTAACAGTTGAAAATTCTTAACAGTAAATTGTCCATAAGGTATTTATAGTTTATGCGTTTGGCAAGTTGTTAAAGTCGCTGAGAAAAGCTTTGTAAAGTTTTACACAAAAGCATCTTAATTTTTTGCAATTTAAGTTATTAAAAGTTTGGTTTAAAGTGTATTTTAATTAAAAAGAACTGAAATATGTTAGACACTGAATAACTTAAAACAGAAGAACACACACAAATTTAACCCATTAGATATCAAATATTAACAATGTTATTTTGAATCATCTGTTCAAAGCTTTTATATTTTAGAAAAATATTTTTGATTGATAAGTATTAAATTAATAATAAATATTAAATTGATAAGAAATTTTTAACGATTTAAACCTCTTCTTCTTTTTTTATTATCACGCGTCCTCTGCGACGGAGGCTAAGTCTCTCGTGTTTTCTAGGTGTCCCGGCCTAGATGGTTTGAGGTCAGACTGGGTTTGTACCGGAAAGAGGAGGCGTGAAAATACAGGGCGAATAAGGATGTCGTATTTTTTAATAGAATAAACTAATTTATTGATAATGCTTGAACAATATATGTCGGCAGTTTACGTAGTTAAAATCATACTTTTTTACAGTGAATTGTAATTGAATTGTAAATGAATTGGCACTTTTTACGGGTTATGGTGTTAGTCAGCGTATTACTGCGACGGACTTACATGAAGTTCTTAATGGCGGTTTACTTTAAACTTAGTTGTGGCGGTGGATATTTTAGATAGGTTATTTATGGCTAATTTACAATTATTTGCGGCCGAATGTATCTGTGGACGAGTCACAGTGATGAACGGCTTTACGGGTGAGTCACGGCAACGAGAATCGAGCCACGTGACTTTTTCTTCGGGGTGCTTCAGACGTATACACCCTAAGATTTTTGATGCGTCGAGAGACTACACCACGGCCGTGAGCCAAAAGACCGCATGGTGGAGGAGTGCGCAGACACGCTGCACTCTCTGAATTTTTCCCAGCACGCCGACAACTGTACCAGGGGTCAAGCGTCAAAGGCTGCGCTGATTATGGGAGATTTCAAACTCCCAACCAACTCTGCCTTTCCACGCAAGTTCTCCTCTTTTATGAATTAAAGGTGTCCTTTCCTTCGCTTTTCATACGCCGTCTAGTGGATAAAGCATTCTTTTATACTTCGGAGACTTACGAAAACGGATTGCCTGCTTTGCCTTTGCTCACACAATCTTTGAGCAAAGGCTAGCGGCTGGGAAACAGCGACGGCGGTGGCTCAAACGCGTTGCGCTTGCTCGCGTAGGGCCTAGCATTACGCCAACTAAGGTCTAACGCATAACCAAGGATCCCCTCCATAGCCCCATTCTCTCTCCCACTTACTCTGCATTATTTCTTGCGCAGGCACTACGCCGTGTCCTCCCACTACAGGACATACTCGCTCTCTCTCACTCCGCATCCTCTCTCGCACACGTACTGTACGTTTGCGACCAACACTATACTGCGTACGCGTCACTCACACATACATTCGCTTATAAGTTCGCAACGGACATTTTTGTCGCAATTTAATTAATAAATCAGTCAAAAGATTTCTTAAAATTAGCTTTTTGGCATTTTTATGACTCTGTTACTCACTCTTTCTCTCTTCCTCCCACTATCTCTATTTCTTTAAATAATTTCAAACTTCAAAGTATAAAGATAAAGGTAAATATCTCATATATATTTTAGTTATTATTTATATGTGGATTTTATATATGAAACAATGAGCAGTATAAAAAAATGATTATTAAAAATGTATCTCGATATTAGGGTAATTCAAAATTCAATTTTGTTTAGTTAAATAAATAATATTTAAATATCTTATCTGTCCATTATAGAAATTGTACTTGACAAGATATTGTACGCGCAAAGCATAATGACACGCGTGCGTGTGCCATTATGAACTTTAATTTTTTTATATTGTCAGTTTATTTTAAAGAATATATTGTGATATCCTACTCTTACAGATCTATTATTTGTATTAGTAAAAATTAGGGTTAAATTGCTAAAAATTTCTAATGAAACTAATCTAGTCACAAATTATTATGTATGGTTGAAGATTAGCATTCAATTTGTAATTTAATTTTTAGTGTCGTATATTAATATAATTTAAAAAAATTTTGTTTTTTATATGGTTGGTAAATTTTTTTATACAAATGCCTAAATCTATACATAAGATAAAATTTTAAGCTATATCGTATATATAATAGCTAACCTTATTAGATTATTAATTTTCTTAAACTTTCAAAAATTTAAATCAATTTCAGTATTTCTTTTTCTTTCTTTTTTAACGTAAATTGAACTTTATAAGTAAGTAAACAGATATAACATTAGCAAAGCAGAGTAGTTTAAATCTGTTACAACACATTTAACAGATAATTTACACAGGTAATTTAAATTTTCTTATATTGTATGGTCCATTTAATTAATAATATAAAAAAAAACTTAATGTACAATAATAAATACAGTATAAGTAACATTAGCTAATAAATAATATTATTTCATAAATGATAATGAAGGCTATGTGGATCTTGTATCTTTGTAAGATTTAATACCTCATCTATGTTCGGGCACGATGTAACGCGGATATAAACGTATTATTTCGTTTCTGTTCTTCTGACGGCGACGACATAGACCCTATGCTTCCTAGTTGTCCCTGTTCAGATGGCTGGACGTCGATCCAGGTTCGTGACTGGAGAAGGAGGCGCGATGAAACAATGAACAAATGAGAATGACGGCCTTTTTAAATATTACAATTAAACTAGCTTTATTCAATTTAGATCTACAGATATTATAATTTTATGGTACGCTTACTGATTACAAAACATCACTTTTCTTTTTCTTAATTCTTTTCTTACCACGATGGCGATTTATACTTTATATTTTGTCGGCCGCAGATGTTATTACAAAACAATTTCGGCGGTACTCGGTACATTAGTAGTGATTAATTACATTTGCAATAGTAATTAGACAGCGCCAAACATAAGCATTTCCTAGAAGCGCGTGAAATGTCAGCGCTTCCTGGTGGTGTGCCAAATGTCAGCATCTATAGGGGTGTTGGCCCGCGCCAAATGTCAGCATCTTATAAGGGTGTTGGCCCGCGCCAAATGTCAGTATGGCCAGGAACGTGCCAAATATCGGTATTCTCTGGAAGCGCGCCAAACGTCAACATTTTTTGGAGGTGTGCCAAATGTCAGTACCTCCTGGGATACCTAGCGTGACAAATGTCAGCACTAAGAGTTGCACAAAACGTCAGCATTCCCTTGGAAGTGTGCCAAATTTTTAACATTTTCCGGAGTTCCCTAGCGCGTCAAATCTTAGCACGACCGGGAAACCTTTGATTCCCGAACTCCAACTCCAACTCCCTGTTCTACGTGAGCGCGCACTTTTTATATACTTTGCTTCCCTCACGCTTTCGTACTCGCAGGGTTTCGCGGAAGAGTTGTTTTGCTTAGTCCTTACCCTTACGGACCTTGTGCAAAGGCAATGGCGGTAGTGGCGCAAGCGCTTCGCACTTACTTGCGCTGTGCTTAGCATTGTGCTAGCTATAGCTTACGCATAGTCAAGGCTCCCCTCCATGGTTCCATGCTCTATCTCACTCACTCTACACTCTTTTTCGTACGTACACTGGGCCGCGTACTCCCACTACGCGGTCATGCTCTCATTCACTCTACACTCTCTCTACAGCTTTGAGCGGAATACTATTTTCACAAGTACTCATATTGTCGCGTAAGCGTCAATTCTTACACACCCATACTGTCGCAAAAGCGTCTATTTTCACACACACTGTCTTTTGCATAAACACTTTGTTACACATATAAGCTTGAGACGGTCTGTTCCGTCACAAATGTATAAAAGTAATTATTCATTTTTTTAATCCGAAGTTATTATCTATGTGTGGTTATTTATCATTTGAATTTCAATTTTACGTATAATCTATATGTATAACCGATCCAATTGGTCGGTTCTATTTTTATATATAATACTTGATATTACGTTTAACGATAGAAACAATAAAAATCTTAAATTAACATTTACTTAGAATACTAATTTTTAAGAAGTATTTTAAATTAATTTTAATATAAAACTAATCTATATTTAGATAATAAACCATTTAGAGTACTTTTGTTAATTTAAATATTCTATAATTCTCGTCTTTAGTTGCAATTTATGCTAAAAATAATTTAGTTTATAATTTTTTATAGCTCTGATTGTTAAAATTTACTCCTGTTGAATTACTATACTACGTTACTTTGGCTATTTTTTGTATTATTCTTTCTTATTTAATTAAATCGTGTAATATTTGTAAACAATTATTTAAGGTACCCTAAAGTCTTCATTTAAAATATATTTTAAAATTGATTGAGATAGTGGCATTTTCTAATTATAAATAGTTATTATAATATATAAGTAAAATAGATAATGTAAAATTTTGTATCTCACTGTTTAGTAAATATATTCTATATTCTGGATTATTTATCAGTAAAACATATGTAAAAGCATATTAGAAGTTACAGATTTGTACAAACTAAAAGTAATGCGTTTTCAAGTTAAATTAAATTAAATACTCACGTTATAATATTAGATAAGAAATGGCTTTATTTTAAGAAAATTGGATATAAATAATATAACAAAGTAAGTAGTCGAACTAATGTTATTAGCAAATATTGATACATTCTACGTTTCTATGTGCTTAAGATTTCGTTTATTCTAAAACCTTGAAATGTAGAGCAGATTTTCAAATATTTTTATGCTTAAATAACGCGAATACTTAAATTTTAGCGTTCATATACATATATATGTGTGTGATTTGAAAAAGTACATCTGAAAAGTTTAATGCCTTTAAATTTAAAAATAAATTGAACGGTATTACGGAAGCTGTGAATAAGAGGTTCATGCTGTAGCAACATTTGGATAGACTTATCTAAATTTTTTACAAAGTCTAAATATCGTAATTCTTATCATTTTTTAAAAAATAATAATGAAAAAATAAAAAATCGAGAGAAAAAAATTAAGAATGAATATATACATAGTACTTTTAAATAACTTAAATGGAAGGTTGCATAATTATTACGAAAAACGTCTTTTATTTTGAAAATAAAGACTAATTCAGTTATTTCATATATTTTATTATTTATTAAATGTTCTATATCAAAGCTAAATACTTATAAATTTATAAAAAAAATTATTTTTTCCCAATAGACGGTTACATTTTTTCTTTTTTAAGCGTTATTATTATTTTCATTTCAATTGAGAAATTGTCAACTTTAAACAAAAACAAAAACAAAAACAAGAATTTATCGATCAATGAATGAAAATATCCATTACTGAAAGAGGTAAATAAATAAAGAAAATATTTCGGGTAAATATTTTTTGATTATTTTCAAACACCTTTACTTTTACATATTAATGATAACTATTAAGTAATTGCATTTATTACTTTGTTTTTGCAACTTAATGTAAATATTCAATGATGAATAATTACAAATGTTTCGAATGGTAAAAGTTTGTTTCTGTTAGAACGATATTAATTTTTTAAATCAAATTTCGGTTATATAATCATTTTATTTGGATTATTTTGCAAAAATAATTGTTATTTCTAAAATAAATTAGAGAGCATGTAAAATAATATTAGTTGTTCAGTTTTTTATCAATTCATTTTTTTATCAAGTATAGTTGATCGACGTATATTATGCACTTGTATATACAAATATACGCGTCCCCACTATTTTTTCTAACGAGTTACCAGCGGATTTCTAGCTGCATGTGTGTATGTACTCAATAAAATATATCATTATCACCGACACTTTCAGTTGAGGTTTGACTCTAGTTCGACATGTGCAAGGGTACTACCGTGGTATGGGAATGTGAGATAAAGGCTAGTAGCGTAGTAAAAATTTGCGACGACATTGAACTGTTTCTAATGCGTAGTTAGTCATTTATGCATGTTATTATAAAGAAAAAGTGTGACTATTTTTTAAGTTTAATATTGATATTGAATTTTGTGTTTACAGCTATCGCTTTGCTGTTTACTTTTCTTTACTCTATATGCTCAAATAGAGAGTATTTTTTGAGCTTATAATATCTAAAAATTTGTATGGATTATTGAAAGCAGTTGGTATTCATTTGTGAATTAATGAAAACAATTAAAAACAAAACATTTTAGCGTAAGTTCATTATACTTAATTTTTTTTTAAATTATATAATAATAAACATTTTATTAAAATTCTAATTCAAAATAGTTGTGCAACGTTATAAATTTTCATATTAATCTAATTAAAAGGAAATCATTTAGAAAATTGTTATCCCATATTACAATCGTAAAACATTGGAAATTATGAAGAATGCATTGAATTACTGAATAAATAATGATTAATAAACAGATATTTGCAAAATATTACTAATACATTATTTTACTAATATAAAAGTGCGCTGTAAAGATAGTTATTATTCTAATTACATATTATGATTGATAAAACTAAAATATGATTATTCAACTAAATAAAACATATTTCACTTATTCAATTTATGTAAAATTTTTTTATGACTATTGATTTTATTTTAATCTGCAAAACATTATTAAAATCTATAAAAAGAAAAATTCGAATAATATTTTGTGCATAATAAAAATTTTATATGTTTAATTTTTACAACTTATTATAATTATTATAATTATTTATTATACATACATTTAATTTTTAATTTATTTTTCTGAAATAAATAAAATAAAAATTACATTAGTTATACATATGGAATAGAACATTATGAAAACAATAAACAAAAAGATTTGCAATTATTCTAGAATAATTATGTAATAATATAACTTGATATTACATATTATTATTAATTAGTTTAATTTTTGTATTAATCATACGATAAATTTATCACAAAATTTAAAATAATTTCTACTATAGATACTGATTGTATAATTGTTTACTTTAAATTTAAAATTTAACAAAATTTTTTGATTATGCTAAAGAATATGTTCAATATTTTTTTATTATATAAATATATTTCATATTAATTTAAAGATTTCATTTGTAAACTTGAAATAATTTTTATATGTGTTTGTTGGTATTTTTATGCTGATTGGTGCACTTTTATTTGAATCTATATATTGATCTACATATACTCCAAACTCTCCAGATGCTGATATTCAAACTTTTATTACTTTAAGCTTTGCTGTTTTATCGTACGGTTATAAAAAATTTTTAAAACTTTTAGACTTTATATACATTGTTGCATATAATGGAAAGAGTCATTAATCTTATTAATTTAAATTGAATGTCAATAAAAAATAAAGGTTACATTTTTGTAGAAAATATTTTTTATATGTATTTCTATACTGAATAAAATAAAATTCATTCGAAATTATATTTATATGTGTTTGAATTTTAATGTAAAATTTATATTATTCTGTTTATGAAGTTGTTGATTTATGTATTTTTGAACATACTCAAAAGATTTTAAATTATATACCGAAATTAAATGTATAATATTGATAAATCAAAAGCACTTTTTAAATTAAAATCATGTAATCAATTAAGACAATAGATTAATATAACTTGAAATTAATGATTATTTTTATACTGTTAAAAATAAATTGCTTTTGTAATATTTTTTAAATATGGTTTTTCGAATATTAATACTAATAGGCTTGAACAATTTTTTCAATGAATTTTAACAATACGTGAGAAAAATATATTTTTTATAAAACAAAAATAGTTAGGAACGGGTATTTTAAAGATTATTGAAAGCAATCTTAATTGTTTATATTCCAATGAGTATGCTGAGTATTTCCATTTGTTCTTATATATTAATTTTTAAGTAATTTAAATTAAGAAATGTAACAACTATTATTATCGCCAGATAAACAAAAAAGATAAATATATGTTAATGATTTTACATAACTATAATAATTTATCTATTTTCAGTTACAAATAGAATAAAAACTTCTAATTTCCTTTTACTGTGACGAAGTGCATAAAAATTCTTCTCTAAGGTATTAATAATTTATCAAATGATCGTTAGATTGTTCTGTTGATATGTATATCAATTAAAACATATAATTGTTAACATTGCACATATATTTATAACATTTTATTTATCTATTAAGCTAGCAATTGTTTTAAAACTTTGGATTATTCATGTAATTTATAATCAAATAATCTTTTATATTACTTTCAATGGTTTTATGTTAGCAAATAGATATATCATAGAACATAACAACTCGAACATTTTTTCTATATTCATGATTTTTGCAATTGCAGATTATAATAAACTTTCAATCTTAAAACAAAATTTATAATTTTTAAATTTATTTACACTCCATAAAAGTAAATAAATATAAATCTATATTAGCGACCATCAGGAACATTTAGAATAAAATATACGAAAATATATATCATAATTTTCGTCAGCATAAATATTTACAAAAATTAATATTTTATTTTATTACGTAATTTATTATTTAATTTTAAATTACTAAAATGAGCCTCATGTATTCATTTTATAATAAAGCTATTCTAACATAATAATAAATTTATTGTAAAGTTTAACTGAACTTTTATTTCATAAATTATCACTAAACTATTCTATCAGTTATACAATATAGGACATGTAACGGTAGAATAGAAAGAAATCCAATTGTATTGTATGTAGAATATATTTTTACATTAAAAATTGAAATTTATATTTTATGTACATTAAATTTTAAAATATAGATGAAAATATTAAAAATTTCATTTATATATAATAAATTAGTGAAAGACTGGTTTCTTACGGTGCAGTTTAAATTAACAATTAATTATTTTTAACAATGAATTGTAAAAACAATGTTTTTACAAAGACACATAATGTTAATATAAAATACTTTTTTTCCTATATTTTAATTTCATTTTTTAGAGTTACATGATTACTTTTGAAAAAATTTTACCATTATATAGTATAAAATCATTCTTTATTTGTTAAATTATTGTCAAGAAAAATCAATATATTTGTATAATCCAATAGTTCTCAAAATCAGTATTATGAAATTTTTCTTTATTTCCGTACATATGCATTACGAAATTAATATTATTAAAATATAATTTAAAGAAATCTTGTATACATATACATTAATTGGAAAACATTAACGAGAAAACAAACCATGAATCTATCTATTTTAATTACAATTCATGACGATACCAATTTTTTTGTTTTGACAAGCAGGTATATTTCGCATAGTTGTAATATAATTTAGAAAATTTGTTAAAATACTGAATATTTATATTTTGTTATTATTTTAGAAAAGAGACTGTAAGATACATAATATTACATAAATATCATTTTTTAAAATAATATTTATATTTTAGGAGCACAAATTTAGGTTAAGTACTTTAAATTATTAGGAAATCATACAATTTAAAATATGTAGTTATTATATTCTCAATCTTATAAAGGTTAATAAAAACAATGTCTTAAAGATAATGTAATAGGAATGTAAAAAGATATGAATAAATACATAAATAAATAATTAAATAAATAAACAAACAAACAAACAAACAAATAAATAAATAAATGTATGTATATAATACAAAATATAAATATTTGGTTTTTAAAATGTGTAAATAAATATTGTTAACAAAATTTGAGGTTATATAGTATATTATAGTTTCCAATCATAATTCACTTTATCATAAAGATTCTATCTCAAATTAATATTTTTATATTTTTATATCAATAAACAACTTAAAAGTATATAATTTAATTAAAGTATTTCAAGATTTTAGTTTTAACATAATCATATAGAAGGTTCAAAAATATATTTATTACAAATATTAACATAAAAATCACAAGAATTTTATTATAATATTAATATGAAATGTTAATAATTTTATTAAATTTGAATTAAACTTCAAATAATTATTATGCATATAAATTATAATTAATACTATTATCGATTGATGGCCAGATAAGAAGTATCTATCAAGTTAACGTAATGTTTTTTTTTTAAAATTGTAATAATTTATTACAGTTCGTGTAATGTAATATAATTATGTTTTAATAACTTTTATAATTTTTATTCAAAATTAAACACATTTCTAAGAATGTATTATATAAGATTATCATTATATGATTAAAATAATATTATATCTAATTAAAGATTATTATTATCTAAAAATTCTCTTTAAATATTTAATTGAAATCATGAGCATGCTTCAATCTATGCTTCTTTGCCTCTAGTTTTCTAAATTAAAAAGATTGTAGAAACTCAGAAAACTTACGAAATCATTTCTGAAAATTCATAAAAATAATTTTTGTAATTTAATAATAGAAATACGTTAATTATATATATAATTTTTTTAGACTTAAATAATTTTATAATAAATTAAAAATAGTATTTGAAAATTTGTGAAATATATGAATAAAGTCTTTTATAATGTTTTACAATTTTAAAAATAAAAGAGGTTAAAATTTCGAAATTTAATAAGGTTAAAGAAAGTAAAGTTGTAATTGAAAAAAAATAATAAATTATTATTTAGCCTCAAATACAAGTAGTACTTATTATTTGTAAATGTATGAAAATGTATATAATTAAAAAAATAAGTTTTAATTTTTGTATTGTTTTGATTAGACTTTTTTATTAAAGCGAATTTAATATTTTTAAATTAAAGATAAGTTCTTATAACATAGTTTGAACAATAAAGTCATGATTAAAAATTAAAAAATGTTAGTTCTTTAAAAAAAATGATTACATATTAAAAGTTAGCCTTCCATTTCTTTTATAAGTTTGTATGATATCTTATATTTAATTTTAAAAGTATATAAGATTTTTTAACAACGATTGTTTTTGGAATGTTGAAAAGGCTCGTGTGTGTTTAAACGTACTTTAATTTTGTGGATTGTAAAGACTAAATAAAATTTACTTAGAGACAATGAAAAGTAGGAAGAAAGAAAGGCAGAGAGAGGAAGTGCGAGAGAGACAATCATAATATGTTATGATCTAAGTTATAGGTAAAAATGTAGAGATGATTTAATTTAAAAAATAAAAATCTATTGTTATCTCGATTAAGAATTTTAATTATAAGTTTTTTTATATCATAACTTAATACAATTGTAAATATTTAAATTATAAACTAAGGCAAACAAATAAAAATGGTAATTTGATTATTAAATAAATTTTTAGCTAAATATTTAATCAATTAGAAATTATTAAATTCAAAACTGCGAAACGAGATTATGAATTTAAGAATAGTTTAACGCAATAATGTGAAAATATAATACATAAGGTTATGGTTATCTGGATAATAATGAATGCATACAATTTGATGGATTCTAGAGATCTATTTTATAACGAACTTTATTATTATATTCTTTTTTTTCTTTACGTACTAAAGTGATTTACTTATTTTTAAGTATAAATGTAATTTTTAAAACATGAACAATATTTTCTGGTTTTCAAGACAATAATGTAATCTCATTAATTTTCAATTAAGTTAAAATTTACATTTATTCTTTTCTGAATATCGATTATAATTGAATATATATTATTATATATAGAATTTACGTATTTTATAAATGTATGTATTATGATAAAAGGAAAGAATAAAAGCTACTATGATATTTTTACAATTTTGTTAAGCTTAAATAATTCAAAATTTATAATTTTAATATTTAATAATGTTGATTAGGTTATTTATTATTATTTTTATTATTTTTTACTGTTAGACAAATTTTTTTTATACAAAATTTATCTATTATAATACGTTATAAATTATTTTTAAAGTTAACTTTTATCTATTAATTCAATTGTTTAGCAGATGAAACATTGTTAACGTAATCCTGATAAATCGTTTTGTTGTTTACTTTTTTTCAATTTTTAATACAAAAAATTGGTAATTAATAGGTAAAATGAAATAACTAATGAAAACGAAGTATCGAACGTAAGATGAAGTGTCGAGTGACACCAATTGGAGGTCGGGATGTAGAGCTTAGTTATCGCGTCAAGTGCGTTGCCGTGGAAAGCGAACGTGTTTTTGGAGACGTTATTGTCACACACCAAAGAAACACTGCTGAATTATTACCTATATATTGGAGTAAACGTCAGAATCTTGTTCGTCAGTATCTGGAAGGTCCAAATCTTTTGGAGTTGAATCGTCAAGTTGATCTTGGAACAAGACGTCAGAGCATTGCAACATTGTGGCCGAAGCAGAATATCAAAGCTCAAATCGATAAGTTGACCAGGTCGAAATCTTTGGAATATTCACCGACGGGACTAAACTACGAGGAAAATGACTCCCTACAGGGCACTTGGACAAATTGTAATACTGAGAAAAAACGGAAGGTACTAGTAATTATTATTCTAATAATTATTTAGAGTTATGTTTAATTAGCTATTAGAAATAAAAGGTTAATTTAATTATGGTCAAATATCTATATTTTATTAATTCGCAAATAAATTTTATTACCTTAACATTGTTTATTGAGGATTAAAAAAATAAAAAATGTATTAGTCAATATAAATCAAAAGTTATTTGAAATAATATTACGTTTGCTTGTAGCGTCTTTTATTTAATTTTATATATATTTCATAATATAATAATATTTATGTACTTTATTTAACACTATCTGAATAAGACATTGATTTTTATAAATTACAAAAATTCATAATTTTTTATTTCGACAGATATTACATATTGTTACGAAAACTTTTTTTGATCATTTTCATAAAGATTTTTATAAAATGCACATAAATAAACAATCATTAGGTGTAATATACTAGTAACTATTAATTTAAAATTCCATATGATGTTTTAGATATTTGAGCTAACTCCGGTAATAGAACAAGCTTCTGCTTTATCTCTTATAGTAAAGTTGAATGGTAAACTGATATATTAACATGTACCGTATACTAGTATGTATACAATTTAATAAAAGTAAATGTTTGATTATAATATCGAAGAGTAATTTAAATTTTCAGGAAATAAATAGAGTAAAATCTTTCAATGTGTTATGAGTACAAATATTTTTAAAAGTATCGGATATAATTGGGAATGAGTTTTGAACAAGTTCTTTTAGATTATTTTTCAATTATATAAAAAGATTATTCGTAATATCGAATACATTTAAAATTTCAGTATGCAATATGTAAAAACGCCTAAAACTGAGAATAATTTCAAAATTATACTAAAAGTGTCTTTTCATATCATTTTTCGGCTAGTCCGCATAAATCGTGTATGAATATGAGTGTTCATATGACAAAGAAAACTAATACATTAGTATATGTAAAAGATATAAAATAAATATTACTCAGAAATTTTATTTAAATACTTGAAATATATAATAACAATTTCACCTATTTTGATTTAATCAATATAGAAATGGTTTACAGATGACAATTTAAATTAAGTAGATGAAAAAATATTTGATCGTAAAGCCTAGGGGATTAAATTAGATGTCAAATTTTCTATATAATGTTTAATTATATTTCCTTTATTCAACAATTTTATTTCTATACCATAAATTATTTATTATTGACATTATTATTATAAAAAGCAATCTTGGCAAATATTTTTAATTTGAAAATAGTTAATATATATTTTAAAAATAATTTATACATGCATGAATATCGTTTCGATATTTTCATTAATATATTTTTTATTTTGTATGATTTTTATATATGGTTACACAACTATATAAGATGTATCCATCACCTTCACAACAAATAACAGTAAAGCAGGAAATCATGGTATCATCTCTGGTAAATCAGCTTTTGGTAGATATTTATGGATCGGCAAGTGGTGGTCGGAGTAGATCTGAAAGTGAGTCCACTAATTCGTCTTGGAAATCACGTCGATATCACAGACCTTATTTACAAAAGACTCGGTTGGATCGAAAATGTAAGAAGGATCCTTATAATATAAGTCATATTACACTTATTTAATATTTTTGCAATTTTCGCAATTTATTCGTTAGTATGCGGAATAAAAATAAAATTTCAACTAGGGAATAATTTACAAGAACTGTATTTGTGCTTGTTATGCTATTTAAAGAACAAATTCACAAAACATTTAGTCGTTCAAAAAATATTGTTTATGGCAACATTATTTTTTATATATCAATGAACTCATATAAAAATACATATGTAATTTTAATGGTGTTACTTAAAACATCTCGTTGATGTGATTTTTCTTTTACCAAATAATAGATGAATATAGCTTTATTAAAAAGATATAAAAATATTGATTATATTTTTGGTGTCGGAAATAGAATTTAACTACTTCATTACATAATTCATCCTTAGCATCTAATGATGAATTTTATATTTAATAAATAAAAATTTGTATAAATATCCAACAGTTATGTTATTATTTTAGTTAAAAAATCAATAATGTAAAATTTATTGAGTACATTTATTTGATTTTTAAATAAGTACGTTTCTTCATAATTATGATATATTTGTAATATAATAATAATAATAATTCAATTTTGTTGTAATATTACTACAGAATTAAAAAGTTTGCAATTTTTAAATAATACATGTTTTGAAAGCTGCAATGTGAACTAAAATTTTTGCTAAAATAAAATAATAGGAAATATTACAGGAAATATTTTAATACAAAATCAGTATCTTTTATACAATCCATGTTATGTGTCACAGTATGTATTTTTTTCAAAAGATGATCTCGTGTAGTTGTGGTAAAGAGTCTGACGATATAGCTTGAAGTAATTCGTTAAACAGAGGTGAGATAAAACAAGTACTTATAGTTGAGTAGGGCAAGTTCGAAAGTCTAGCATGACAAACTATTCTATTTTTCTCTATCTCATTTTCTGTATCTAAGTCAAAGTGTTCTGGTATCGATATCGTGAGTTTGTTTATTCGTTTGATGCTCTTGTTGTTTATTAATATATCCACTACATAATCTTCTATATAATAGACTAATATTTTACATAATAAATTATAAACAATTAAATAATATTGTATTAATTTTTTTTATTATTTTACAATTTATTTGATAAAATTTTTATAGAATCCCAGTTAGTAGCTGTCAATCCAAAATAAATCTTTTCAAAACTTATTCAACGAGTTTTCATAAAAATTAATTATATAATTATAATTATTTAAAGATATTAAAAATAAAGAAAAATAAAATCAACTGAAGCTTTATATAAACGATGTCAGCTTCTTGTTTGAGTAGAAAGTACCATCTAAGTTATTTGACATGATAAACGTTGCAGCGTTTTTCACCATTTAAAATTTGATTCTCATTAATAATTTTTCATTATAAAGTGTTCCGTGATATAGAAGTTGTGGAATTTGTGAACTTTGTATAGAATTCTTATAGAAATTTTTTGTTTAGATCTTCACTTATTTAAGCGCCTTTTTTCACTTGTCAAATAAATTCAAAATAGAGAAATATTAATTTTTGAAATCAGTACTATTTATTTTATTTACTGTAATAAATTAAAATTGTAAATGTTCAATAGAAATTTATTTAAATCGTAATTTTATAGTTTACATTAAATTATTAATTTTATGATGAAAATTTCACCTATTGGTATATAATTCTTAAAATATAGTATTTATTAAAATGAATATTTTAATGAATAGTCATTAAATATTTTACGCATAAAATTTACTATATATAATAATTATGAATCTTAAGAATAATATTTTAGAAAAGTTATGCAAGCACTTTATAAGAAGTAAAATAACAAATAAAAGCTAAATTATTAAAAAATTTTATATACATTTAGAAACTTATCTCACTTAATGTTATATAATTTTCAATTTTTAATAGAATACTTTAAATTTATTTGTTTAAATGATATTTTGAAAGTGAAAGTGAAAATTTACTATAAATATTTTTCCAATAAAAAATAAACTTTAACATATATTAATATCTATTTATATAAACTTTTTTATATATTTATAAAATTATATATATTTATATATATTTTTATAAAACGATTTTATATATATTTATAGAAAACTTACTATATTATTCTATATTTTAAGTATTTATAAGTCAATTAATCATAAAATAAAATGATGTAATAGAAAATTTATAGAATATTTGAAAAAATGGGAGACTTCAAAACTTTGTTAATGTTTCTTGTTCTATTAATACAGATTTTTTATTTATAGAATATGTCCTTAATTAGAAAGAATAGCAGAGCGAAATGAAGAATATTTAAATTGTGAATCAAATATAAATTAACGAATAGAAATTAATGCAGAGCATGAATAAATATTGGTAAAAAGTATATCCTTATCTGTAACACGTAAACATTATCTATTTCGAAGATTGAATAACAATACTTTTTACCATACTTATCATACTTAAGAGGTTAGGTAAATTTTTTTAACGATGGATATATAATATAATTATAAATTTACGATATATATTTAGTTTTTTAATTTATTTATATATTTAAATTTACTTAAACATGAGCTCCATGAATGCTATTAAAAAAACCAAGTTAAGTACTTAGATTATATATAGTATTTTTTCAGGTATATTAAATGATAAGCTCATACAGGCCAGTTGAAGGCGTATAAAAGGTTTTTATTAATATTTGACCCTTAGTTTTCTATTGGAATTCGACTAATAATATAATTTAATAATATAATAAAATAAAATATAATAATCTCTTCTTTATTTAAAAATTAATCTATTATGTTTAATATACTTTCTAGTTTACTTATTTATATAATATTATTTTTGAAATTGCTTACAAATGAAATTATTTTAACTTTTTTTAACTCTTTAAACTGAAACTTCAAATAAATTTTAGAAATTTTATAATTTCTGTGAGTAAAATGTGTACAGGATTTATCTATATAACTTTTTATTTCTTTAAAGAATAATAGCTTCAAATATCTTACAGTATACGTGTAAAATTCTATTTTGCTATTTTCAAGAAAAAAACGTAAAACTGACATTTTGTGTGAGTTATTAATTTCCACGTGTACATACTTAAATTTCATTAACAAGACTATATCTATATTTAATTAAATTGATTTTTAATTTATTATTCTGAAAATTGTGTTGAACATTTTCTTAAAATTTTATTTTAAATGTACAGAATATAAATTGCTGTCTATTCGAGTAATACATCGTTTACTAATAGAATATTAAAGTACTTTAAGATAACCGTCTTATTGGTAAACAAAAAATAACATATGGAATAAAATTATTATTCTATGAGAATGATATGTGCTGAAAATATAATGTAGACTTACTATGTATAGATGTGGTATTTTTCAATTATTTTTGATGCTCTTATTACGAAAGGAATAAATACATAAATATATTTTTTTATCTGCGTCTTTGCCTTGCCTTAAATCGATCAAAATATTGAGGATCAAAGATCCTAATTATATGTGGTATTTTTATTGTCATTCAGAAACCATGATCTGGATAAATAAAGCTATTTATTTCCATTAAATAATTGTTTAGGTTAGATTATTTTTAAACAGTATTTAAATTTTTGATATCCTATTTTTTGCTTTTTATTTATATCAGCTTTAGCATACTGTTAAGTGAATTCATCGTATCTAGTAGTAATTTAAAATTTGTAAATATTTAGGATTTATATTTATTTAGTCTGTAACGATTTTGTATGTTTGTTGCGGTTTTCTTCTTATACTATGCGGAATTCGGGTTTTTGTCACGTTTGTTTATCTCCTCTAAGTCACTGATGTTGTGAGCTTAAGGCTTAGTGGATGACCACCGCGGTGCCTCATTATCCGTTTCCCGTGCCCGTTATTATAGCCGGGACGACTCCCGGACAGGGTTCGTTGGAAGGAAGAGGAGGGGATGATTTAATGGCGGGTCATTATGCCAAAATAAATAAAATTATAATTTATTAATAAAGAGCTAGTTAATTGGCTTCTCGGGGCTGGACTATATAACAAAACAAAAAATAAATAACACAGAATTAACATAAAACAAAAAATAATCCTAACTTAATATGCTAGCTAAAGTGGTCTATAACACGACGAATGAAATTAACACATTGATTTTATTACAATGATACTGAGAGCACGTCCAGTGCACAAAACTCGTGCTGCATACTATATTGTATTTACACGACGCATGCATAAGCACATGAACTTACAAAATAAAGCCGCTCTGTCCCCTCGCGCTTTTACGTACCCGTGCGAGTTGGATGAGCAAATCGTGCCACTCAAGAGGAGAATAAGTCAACTACAACTTTCTGTGGCTTAAAATGGACGTAGCGAATTGTTGACAAGCAGAAGTAGAGTGCGAGAATTGCATTACTCGGCGTTCAAAGATAAGCCAAAGGTTGCCACTATGGTACTGGAACGTCTATAATTTTGCTAGCGATATCCAGAGGCTCCCTTGGTGCGTCGGTAGAACGCTGCAACTCGAACTCCCGATACTGGCGTCCTCGATCTATCTGCATACTACGAAAGGCTTTCTTTTTTTCGTTTTTCCTATCGTTTCTAGCGGAGGAAAACGTTTCTCCTCCTTATAAGCGTAAGTCGGCGCAAGTTCGTAGGCAATGAACGGCGGTAGAGGCGAGCATTCTGGGCTTCGTCGTGCCAGGCTATATAGCCTTAGTCTTAGTTAAGTTCCTCTCTCGGGCTTCACCCTTCCATTTACTCTATGATGAGATGCGTTCTGTCACACACTCACTCATTTCGCGTCGTAATTTATCGAATTTAGCGCGGAAGGAATTTTCATCGCAAATCATTAAGCTTCAAAATTAAAGAATTTATGAATAACTGTAATAATAATCATAATATAATTATAGGTATTTTAGAATGTGTTTAGTTTCTTCTTTTCGTATTTTTAATTAGAAATACAATCTGCTGAACCATGTCAAATAGATGAGATTTCTGTGATCTTTAAATACATTGCAAAAATAGAAGTTGTATTTAATAATAAAAACAGTTTCTGCAAAGTACAATCGAAAAAATAAAATTTAAAGGAAGGTCATGTAAATAATAACAAGTCAAGCTGATCAAGTCAAAGGAATGTGAAATTCTTATTAACTGAATTTGCGAATCAAACGGTCTGTCGATATTTTACTAATGTTTTTGCACCTAAGGGAATAAATCTTTTTTTCTTGGTAAAAAAGAATTAGTGGTCTTTTTCTTGGATTTATTCGGCATTAAAAACGGCATCTGTAGAATTAGTCCGAGATTTATTTTCTGCTTTCAGAGAAACGTGTATGATTATTGCAATTAAGGTGACATCGAACTAAAAAAATCAAGAAAAATAAAGTTTTCAAGTCATTACTCTAATTTTTAATAGAAATAATTTTCAATTTTTTTTAATTTTTATTTGATAAAATAGTAAATATTTATATATTCACATTTATTGTAGTAATTTAGATTAATCACTGCATTATGCATCTAAAATATATTTGAAAATTGTTAAAGTTTATAATAAGAAATTATTTCATACTGCTACTGATTTGCTACCATAATAAATAGTGGTTTGTCGTATAACCGCTTACTCTATGTATTTTTTAATACTCTTTTTCATTTTATAAAAAGTTTATTCCTGGTTTATTATATATATATATAAGTATATTTCAACATGTAGTTATCTAAATAATTGTATGCTTAAAACTATATCTAAAATGTTTACTAATAACGTTTGTACAGCAGCATATTATTTTTGTATTTATTTTTTATTCTATAATCTTATTCTATCTAATTGTCAAAAAAGTAAACTGATAATTGGTTAAACTTTTATTATTTTAGTGGATAATTTTATTAAAGTAAGCTCTACATTCAATCCGAAAAGGTTATTCATGATTTCGTATTTTTATTTATGCTTGTACCTTTTACAATTGAAGACAGTGGAAGTCTTGCTTCAGATCGAAAAATGACTTGCATTATAGAATGTAGAAGTGTAAACTTGACAATGAAAATTTTTCTATTTTATTTTACATTATCTACTTTTTTTGCAGGTATAAGTGAGCTTCGAGTCTTACTAGGATCGCTGCGTGAGCATATAAGTCATACAGGTGCACTTTTGATTCGTCAATTACGTCGCAGAGATTATCTACAAACGAAACGCGAGAAGCTTTATGACGTTGTTACTGCGCATCTGCAGGCTCATAGCAGCAAACGAAGTAAGTATAAGATCATATATATTATTTACAGTTCATGATTGAATCGTATATATTATCTCAAAGTCAGATAAAATAAAAGTTTGCTTTATTTTTAACTTCATAAAAAAATAGCTTCGCAATATTAAAGATATTCACATGTATATATAATTTAAAATTGAATATTCAAAAAAAAAAATGATTACGAAGGATATTCAAGAATCACTATTGATAAAAGAAGAAATTGATTATTTACTTAATTAGAATTATTCATAAAATACAAATAAATTCCTAATTAGTGAATAGACAATTTAAAATAAGTTTACAATTATAAATATTTTTAGTATTATATATTTCATGTAAATATAGCAATTTAAAAAAACCTAGGTTAATCTTGTAATAAAAGATTTCTTTTCATGCGACTTCTGTTTTTTATTCACAAATTTTAGCATAGTTAACTATAATAAAAATATAGGCTTGTTTCAAAATCAGATTAATTGATGAGTGACATAATGAATATTTAAAAACTGTCATTTTATAATAAGAAGGAAAGAGTTTGTCATATTTAAATTTTTATATTATTAAAAATAATATATTTAAAACATAAATCAAATTCGAATAAACTATTAAAAAATCTGTATCGTATAAGTTTCTTATCGATGTTCTAAATTAGTTTAATTAATAAGTGGTGAAATGCTCTTTATTACAATACTATTGCTTTTTATATAAAATTATTTTTGGTTTAGAAGATAATATTTATTTAATTTTTATATAATTTATATTAATATTATATATAAAAAGAAATTTCTAGTTAATATACAATTACTACTTTCAATTTATATATATTTTATTCAGATTTATAAGATATGTTTTTGAATATAAATATATTTTTTAACAAATTTAAAAATTTTTTTTAAAAGTAATTTTGGTATTGATCAATATCAATATAGTTTACGGCTTGAAAAACGTATATTGATTCCAATTTAAAATTTTTTTCAATATCTATATCAGTCTAATTTAGTTTTATGTGGAATTATATTACATCTAAAATATTTATAAGAATTTTTCCGGACCATGTTTATAAAGGTTATTATGACATTCAATCCAATTTCATAGAATATACTTAATATATTACATAAATAATTTACTACAAATTATAATTCAATGTATCTTTTACGTAAGTAATGTAATTATTATCTTTTATGATGTATATAATCAAATAGTTTTATAAAATGTAAATATCATAATATTATGATTTTTACATAAATATGAATATGAATTAATAAGTTACTTTATACGTATGTCATTTGATAATGTAGGATTTTTATGGATGGAAGCTAAATTATGAAATACATCTTGTCTCTTTAGTTAAAATCTCCAAATCTCTTTCGTTTAAAGATTAATGTATTTTTAAGAATACATTGTTACGTACTTTTAATTAAATCTTTTGTGAAGAATCTATTGAAAAAATATAAGAAATAATAAAAAACGAGTCTTTTATATTAGCATGCATTTTACGTAAGTAAGTATTGTATTTTATCGT